>PJAJ01000029.1:0-320000 GCA_002818215.1 Picochlorum sp. 'soloecismus' | reverse complement strand
CAGCCCCTCCTGTCGCTCCAGGTCACTGCCCTCCCGTCTACGTTTTGGATGGCACGGATGAGGGTGCAGATCCAGCAGCAGGGCTGCCAATCGGGGCAGGGCCCTAGGCGTTTCGTCTCGGCCTGCTTCCCTTGCTGTTGCTGCTTCGATCGGCTGGATTTGTTCCCTCAGACACTTGAGGGCAGCTTTAGATTGGCCCGATTCTATCAAATCTCTATACTGTCGGCACAAGAGCAGATACTTTGCTCGCTTAAGGCTGCCCGTGTCATTGCTGAGCTGGGGAAGCAGAGCAATGGCAGACTCTGTGTCCCCAGAGAGCACCGACTCGCGAAATCTTGAGGCCACCTCTGGCTGCATCTCTACACCCTGAGTGAAAACAACAAAAACAATATCCCCTTAACTTGTCTCGATAAATCACCCTCCAAAAACAAAAGCAAAGGGAGGCTACCAGAAATTCGATGCACGTGTCACGTACCGAAACACGCTCCAACTCCACGGCTACGTTCTCAAACCCCAGCCCCTTCAGAGCCTGTTCCAGCAATCTTATGTATTGAATACGATCTATCATCTTTTGGGGGCCTATATATTCCGCCCCATGGCCACTCCTCGCACCGGCAGGCTGCGTAGGATGTCCCATCTTGCGCTGAGATCCTGCGCTCTTGCTGACGTAGTGTGTCCCACCCTACCAGTCCCTTCAAGGCAATGACAAGAACTAACTGACAAAATTTTCAATAATTGCAACTCTATTGCCAGTTTATGGCAATTCCAATTTCAAATGGTTATGTTTCCTTCCCGACTTGGTTCCCATCAATTCCAAAACTAATTTGCCCAATGGAAACTCGACACGAAGGAATATTTTGCTTTTGTTTTTAACCATCTCCACCTGATCAAATACATATGAAATACCAGTCGAATCGTTGTGCATGAAGACTCTCCTGACTCGGTCCTGGTTTGCTCACGTATCGAGAGGCTCGGCTTCTCTGAGCACGCAAAGACCGACTATGAGTGGTTCTCGACCCATTTTATTGTTTGATATCATGGATACGATAGTCAAAGATCCATTTTTCGAGCGCATGCCTGCTTTCTTTGGCCTGACTTTTGAGGAGGTAGGTTATGACTTGTTCCTTGTCCTAGAGAAGAACACCAACGTCAAGTATCGACCAATGCTCCTGCAGCTGCTGCAACAAAAGCACCCGACCGCCTGGGTCCAATTTGAAATGGGGGTAATCACGGAGGATGAGCTGATCAAGTCCTTCTTCCAGGATGACAGGCCTGTGGACAGGCATGGCCTCGTAGAGATGATGGTTGATTCGTACAATTACATCGAAGGCATGGAGCATTTGTTGAAAACACTGTCTGATGCTGGGTATGAAGTCCATGCATGCTCCAACTATCCCATGTGGTACAAATACATTGAAGAAAAACTCGAAATCTCGAGATACCTTGACTGGACCTACGTCAGTTGCGAAGGGCCCATGAAGGGCTTTCGCAAACCTTCTGCAGACTGCTTTCAAACGGTGCTGAAGCACAGTGGAAGGCCTGCATCACAGCACATATTTATTGACGATAGAAAGCAGAATGTCCATGCAGCTTGTGAAGCAGGATTGAACGGGATCCTATTCCAAGACGCGTCTACTCTATTCACAGATTTGCATGCAGCTGGTATTGATTTGTGACTTGTCACCAATCGATTTTTTTTCGCCTTTCCTTCTTCTTATCTGATTTCATCTTCTTAGATTTTAACCTGGTCTCATTCCCTCGCTTTATTTGAGTATCCATTTGCTTCTTCTTCTCCGGATCCTCTTCTATGGGTTGCACAGACTTCCAAGCCTGGTCCAATATGTCTTGTAGCTTTTCCAACGCATCCTCGATATTGCCCCTGCATTCATCACCCACCCAACGTAACTCATCCTTCGCTGGAAGTTGGCAAGTTCCCACCACGTGTCACGCACAGTTGCGTCCTGTTCCGTTGGGACGTAAGAACCAGTTCCCCGTCCCTGTTAATTCGATTTCGTTCCTGCACGTATGGTGGCCGTCAACCACAAGCAGCGCCGTCAAACGACATCGTCATCCCACATTATTATACATTTTATTTTCCTCTTTGCACTCGCACCATCCTCCTCACGGCCTCCACGATTTCCTCGTCCAGCCACTCCGCCTTTTCGAGGTTCAGTCTCATGTCGACTTTCGTATTCACCTTGTTCACATTCTGCCCACCAGCTCCCGAGCTCCGAGCAAATTGAATTATTACGTCATCTGCGATCACGCAACCCACCACGCATCTTTAGTCACAATTGCGGTCTGAACCGCCAACCAGTCGTTCCCCAACTCCTTTTCCAAACAAACAATCGAACAAAAAGAACTGGCAGAAGCAGTCGCATGCGGCCTTCCACGCACCTCTTGTGATTCTCTTAACTTCAGGTATCTTTCTCGCCGCACCATCGCTCGCATCATTCTGTGCACGGATGCGACAGAAAGCAGAAGAAGAGACGCCTGGGCGACACAGCCCTGGTGGTCTGCCTAACACGCACAGTCGACGAAAGACCAACATTCTTGATCCACAATCCCTCCAATCGATAATACATCGATTCAAAATAATAATAACAATAACAATCGAAGCATCTGAAGGCAAAGTTTGCCTTTTTGTAAAGGCAGCAACTGCAATTTGCAAAGGATTTCTGCATACAGTCACAGCGCATTGACTCTTGCTCGATTGCGAAATTTTGAGTTAATTTTTATTATGATTCTGGTCGATACCGAGAGAAAATTCAAGTGATGTGCTGGCAGAGGGTCCCTGTTGGATTGAGCGAAGGAGCGAGCAACGAGGAAAAAATACACAACTAAGCTCGTCACAGAATTGTTGGTGCAACATGTCAATATCCGAGCTGAAAGCAGCCGTTCAGAGTCTGTATCACAACACAGATAGTCAGAAAAGGGAAGCATCTAATGTGTGGCTGGAAAAGTGGCAGCGATCAGAGGCAGCATGGATGGTGTGTTACGAAGTTTTGAGCAATGCGTCGTGTGATCTGGAAACGTGCTACTTTGCCGCACAAACCCTTCGGACAAAAATTTTGCGAGATTTTGAAGAGTTGCCGAAGAATACGGGTTTTGGCTTGCCGGAAACGTTGCTGGGCCTCTTGTCGCGCCACGCCAACGCACCTAACGCAGTAAAGACGCAGCTGTGCTTGTGTATTGCTGCGTTGGTGTTGCATATCCCCGCGGCAAATTGGAGCGGGGGGAGTTTTTTGGAATCGATGGAACAGTTTGCGGCGAAACATGGACAGGCTGGGGACGTCATGGGCGTCATATTGGAGGTGCTGACTGTTGTTCCCCAGGAGGCTGGCACTTACCAGCCATCAATCCTGCCGGACAGGCGGCGTCAGCTGCAGCAAGAGATGAACGAAGCGCTGCCAAAAGCTTTAAAGCTTCTATCAGATTGTCTCGTCGCAAGTCACGAGAAATTTTTGGCCCAGGCGTTGGAAGCTTTTGCAGCTTGGCTTCGTCTGACCAGTGGGGCTGGCCTGAGTGTCAGCATGCTCAATTCTGTATTCTCTAGCGGTCTGGTGCAAATGGCGCTGCGTTGTCTTGAGCAGGAAGGCGAACAATTTTATTCGGCTGTGGATGCCATGGTAGAGTTGCTGTACTGTACGTCAGATGGTGGGAGACCGAAAGCAGACATGGCTTCCATTGTGCAGACCATGGTGTCAGGCATCATGGGTCTGATGCCCCGTTTCCATGTGTGCATGCAACAGGCGGTTGAGGATTTGAAAGATTCGGGGTTAGTTATCGATTCTAATATCTCGGAGGATTACGAAGAAGAGGCAAAGGCGTTAGCGCGATTGTTCTCGGAGGTCGGGGAGGCATATTCGTATCTCATATCTGAAGCAAGCCCTCAGGTGTTGGGCCCGGTTGAAGCCCTCCTGGAAGTTTCTCAGTATCCTGACATGCAGGTATCCTCTATTTCATTTAATTTTTGGCACAGAATAAGTTATATATTGTCGGCGGGTAGGAGGCCCCATTCGCTAAACTGGGAAGGGCCGGTGCTCTCAGAACAGGAGGCCCAACGGCGCATTTCTTCATTCATCCCAGCCTTTGAGCGGTTGGTATCATCACTATGCGGACGACTGCAGTATCCAAAGGACTGGAAAGAGCTACATAGTGACGAACGATATGAGTTCAAGGACATGCGAGCTGTTGTGGGAGACCTACTTCTCGATGCCACTGACATTTTAGGGCCAGACAGGACCCTGCAGCTTGTCATGGCACCCTTGACTGAAGTTAGTACGCAGGTCCAGTCCGGTGGAGAATTTGATTGGAGAAAAGCGGAATCGTCCATTTTCTGTGTCAGATGCATCCATCGATCTGCTTTAGAAGTAAAGGATGGCTCAATCCTGGTGTCCCTGTTCTCATCCCTCCCAACACTACCTCGTGTTGCGGAATTAGATTGCACTGTGGCTTTGATGCTCGGCGAATACTCCCATTGGTTGGCGCACGCAGCGTCGCAGAACCAGTGCGATTCGTCTCTCATTGTTTCTTCTATGCATTATATCATTAGAGGTACGGAATTTGTCTGTCTTCTGTCGCGTGTTGTGAGTAAGAGCGCTTCTGTGGTTACCCCCCACCCCACCACACCACACCACACACACTCTCTCTCTTTCTCATTTTTGGGGCCTATCTTGAGGTACCCCACCCGTTATTGTTGTTGACTGCAGGCCTTAGCCACGAAGACACAAGCCCTGCAAGCTCCTTGTCGTTGAAAAGTCTTTGCCAAAGTTGCGCCAGCTTCTTAGCAGGATGCACGCAAGAACTGCTGGATCTGTATCGCCAAGTGCAAGCCTTGGGAGATGTGGCTTCGCATTCCCAAAGCATGTCCATGGACGAAGAGGACGTAGAAAATGTTTTGGAAGCAGTCACAATCGTTGTAGCAGCTCTTCCCTTGGAAACAAAGCGTAACACTGTTCAAATAATGATAGATTCTGTGGTACAGCCTATACAGGTAATACTGGCACCGGTGCAGAGCAGTCAAGCCAATCCTGATGCTGGACAGATTAACATGGTATTGCCCTTGTTTGAGAGAGTGACCACAATACTGCGCAATGTAGACGACCCAGATGACGTGGCAGATGTCCTCCATAGATTGTGGCCCTGGATAGATACAGCGTTGCAAGTATATGTTCATGACGGGGCCGCATCAGAAAAGATTTGCAGAGTGCCCCGGTATGCCATTAGGAGTGCCAAGAAGTCAACAAGCAAATCTGTCCCTCTAATCTCTCAAGCGTTGACAAACAAATTTGATCAAACTGGACATGCATGCTACCTATATGTTGCCAGCGAGCTGGTCAAGACATTTGGCCACGATCCTGCCTACGATCAATTTTTGCAGCCCATGTTGGAACACATGTTGACCACGGCATGTCACGGGCTCGGTTCTCTGCAGGCAGCTAGCAGCCAACCGGACCTCACAGATGACATTTTCCTTCTTGCCGGACGAGGACTAAACTACTCCCCCCGTCTCCTAATGACAGAACACTTGCTATCAGTACTGGTGGCCACGGCCAGGAACGCGTTGCTGATCCAGCATAGAGAGGCGTGTGCAAGCGTTGTGGCATTCTTGGTACGCCTCCTGGATCCTGGCACGCACAGGAGGTGCACTGGGGACCAGATACGCACGTTGCAGGCCTGCTTCGAATTACAGGCAGAAATTATCACAAGATTAGCTTTAGCAGGCGGTGTGGGCGCTCTCCCTTCTTCGCGAATCCATGAGATGGTTGATGTCCTCTATGCTCTGCTCAAATCATCCAAGGACAGCGTAGCATGGATAAAGGCAGCCCTCTCGCCGATCCCAATGCAGGCAGTATGCCCATCAATCACGTATCGATTCTACTCCGCATGTCAGGCAGTTGTCGTTGACGACATTGGAGAAGATGACGAGCGACGTTTGTCGGACGCCCTGGCAGAACTGTCGGAAGTCTGCCGAAGGCATCACAAGGTTCAGCACCTTGTCATGCAGGCTCTGCTACCCCCTGAATTCCAATACTATAATAACATTTTTACAAAATAGACGTAAAATAGTAAAATGGAATTGAGTCGGAGCTGGTAATGTGCACGAAGAAAGAAACTCATGGATGTCGAGTTTAAGAGACCCAAGCACAAAAAGCGCAGGAGATGGGACATACAAACTGATAAATTAAAGGTATATTCTGAAATAAAATCCGCTCATCTGACTGGTGTAATTTTCGACACCGCTGTCTGGCTGTGCGTGCCTAGCGAAATTGTAAAAAAGTTGGACAGCGCATGCTTCGGAAACTTGGATGGAGGCAACGGCACTGCAACCTTCATAAAAGATTCTTTAAAAGGTGTTGGTGTGAATGTCGAGGGCGACAAGGCTGTCAGATTGAGCTTGGATGAGGCATTCTTCATGCATTATGCGTTGAGGTCCCTGACGTTGTACACCGTCCACGACAAAGCGGGGCGGCCAGGCCGGCTGCTCGACACGGCTGGGGCGTGGCTGGAGATGCAAAGATCGAGGGACGACTTCACGCTACTGTATTTATGTTACCATCACTTCAGGAGCAAAGTGCGATATTTTGTTAGTCGTGAGGCGTTCAGAGAGTGTGGTGTTGATACGTGCTGGTAACAATTGTGTCACGACATTGCAGGGTTGGATTCCAAGGACAGGGCTGCAGTACGGCGTGGACTTTGTCCTGTATCAGAAGCATCCAGCTATCACCCACTCGGACTACTCTGTGTCGATTCAAACTGATGAATCACTGGGCCTGGGCAGCCGTAGCCGGCCTCGGATGTCATGGCACGACTTGCAGGTCACCAATCGTCTCACAGCACAAGTTGGAAAGCGCTTGTTGGTTGCCCGCATCCACGACCCAGCACCTCATCTGGGATACGACCATCCAAAGTGCATGGATCGTGTCTCTATTTCAGAAATGATTGTTCGCAGGTGGGTGCCCGAGTCAGACAGATAACAAATCACTGTTCGATACATTCGATTCGACAATTTCGACTAACATGCAATATCCGAAAATCTAGTAAAATCTCAATCCATCTTTGAGGCAGAGGATGACTCTGCAGGGGTTGCAGCCCGAGGAATCCTCTTGAGAATCTTTGCCAGATAAGTATCATGAATCTGGGTCACTTTCTGACGAACAATATCGATAACTCCATCAATCTGATCGTGATACATATCGTATACTTTTGGTACACTAAAGGCCAGCACGACCAAGATATATGCCAGGCCAATAATTGACACCACCGCCAGAGCTTTCCCCAAAATCATACAACCAGCTCCCACACTGACAGACATGACCACATCTCTTCCGCTCAGCACCCGATTGCTAAATTTGAGAACTTTGTTGATGTAAGGCGTCGCCTTCTCTGCGAGAGCTCTAACTTGCCCTTCTGTGACACCTTCCCTCATCACCCCAGGCAAGGCAGGGGGTGGTCTGTGGATTGCTCCGCCCACAAAGCTCCAAGTAAGCATTCCCAGCACCCATGCTCCCAGCGAAAAAGCACTCATGCTCAACATATTATACTTGGCCACTTGAAACACGAGAAAAATCAGCGTGGCACCTGAAACACGGACACGAGCATGCTCAGTCCTTGTGCGATACAGACAAGTCGGTCAACACTGACCACTGGGAAACAGACTCTGTGACCTCGGCACGCAGTCATCTGCCGATGACTGGTTCATCTTCATTTTCCTTTGAAGCATCAATCGCCCATCACAGGGCTGCTTTATTCACACCACAGGGCCAGATATAGAAAAACACGGACGCACCTCCAAACACCAACCCAGAGCGCTTAACATCTTTCCACATCAACAAATCCTCCACTGCGCATACGGACGAGCAAACCCCATCATCAATTTATCTATCTCGCATTAGGAACAAAAACAGGAACAACGTTTTCCTGTCCAAGATCAGCAGCAACTCATTCAACAGCGATCAGGGGTGCCACTCACCGTGTTGATCCTTTATGGGCAACTTCACCCGACGTGTCACAGAGGCTTCTGGAGTCGCCATTTGCCCTATTTTGTTAGAAATTTAGAAACTCGGCAATTCTTTACACAATTTCCATCGACGTCCCTCGAGTGCTTCATTGAACTTATTGGCCGGATCAATCTGGACCCTCGTCTCGTCGTCAATATATCGCATGCTCCGGAGCAACCATTAGCCCGAGCGGCCTTTTTGATTATCGACTGCCTCGTGAGCACCTGTTGACTTGTAGTAGCGGCAGCGACTGATAGAGGGCGGAATATAAACAGAGTACCCAGAATTCCGGAGAAGAATCCAGAAGATCGCCGGGATCGGCACATTGACCACTTCAATCAACAAATACCGGGACAGAGACTCATGGGCAAGAGGAAGAAGACGCACCTTGTTGAGGATCAGTTCGGAGAAGGTGGGGTGAGTCAGGATAAAGATTTTGGATATCAAGGTGGAAATAAGAAAGGGCCTGGTGGAGGTGGCTCGGCAGGAGGCGGGGCTAGGGGTCAGCAACTGTCTGTTACCAGGCAGGTGCCAAAGTTTCTTCAAGCTCATGCTCACTTGTTGGGCTCTGGACAGCAAGCTGGAGGTCATGAACAGACGCCATGTGAAAAAGAAGTTATGGTAGACGATATAGAGGATGACACCCAGGAGCAAGCCCTTCTCCAGGCAGTGGAACAGAACCCAGAGTTGCTGCAGCAGTTTCCAGAGTTGAAGGCATTGCGTGCGAAGAAGGAAGCTACGGAGCTCAAATTAAAGGGCAATGTGGCATTCAAAGATAAAAAGTATCAAGATGCTATCGATTTGTTTTCTAGGTGCATCCAGTTGGATCCAAGGTGTGTAATGTCCTGCATTTTGTCCTGCATCTTTTAATACGAATAAGTTTATTTGATTGAGTATTTTTGCTCTCAGTGATGCGATATACTTCAGCAATAGAGCAGCGGCATACATAGAATTAGGCAAATATAAGCAGGCTGTGAGTGATGGAAGGACTGCAGTTTTCTTAAATCCCAAATGGATCAAAGGATACCTGCGGTTGGGCATGGCTTTGCTAAAGTTTGGCGATCCAGAAGCTGCCGATATCTTGGAGCAAGCCAACGCGCTTGAGCCAGACCATCATGAGGTCGAAACTCTATTATTTAAGGCGAAAGCTATGGCAGATGAGCAAAAACGTCAAGGAAAGCACAAGTTTGTGGGAGCCAAAAGCCGAAAGCCAGGTGAAACCGGCCTGGGCACTGTTGCTGGAGTGAAAAAGACTCTGCGCCCCAGTGCTCTCTCCTTCGAAGAGGATCAGTGATCCTTCACAACCATGATCTAGATGCGACATGGTTTTCGCGCGTGATGAGACATGTTGAGAGATCTTCTTCCATCGAATTCGAATACCGTCTTATAAGAAGGTTGATCAATAACCATTAACAAATGGTCATTCTAATGAACCAATATTGGCCATGATCATGCCTGATCGGTGATCACCTTCCACGCCTTCATCGACCTACTGGGCTACAATCCAAATACCACCAAGCCCCAACACATCAAATAATTTGAAAAAGTTTCGTACATTTAATGAATATACAGATCGTTATGTGACAAAAAAATGCGAGGTCAGCGACAGCAAGAGTCTTCTCGAGAAGTTGACGTGCCCACACCCGTATGGGAGCCTCACGTGCAAGAGTTCAAGAAACTTACGCGCAGTTTTAGCCGAGAAAACGTCGCAAAGTTGCCACTGGAGCGAGTTTCGACCACTCTGCAGGACGTGAAGCGCAGCAGCGAGTCTCTCATGTTAACCGCGCACAGTACGATTCAGAAAATCAAGGTTGGTGAGGTTGGTTTCGATGGCCCCGAGTTTCCAAAAAAGAAGCAGCCAGAGATACGAACAGTAAAAGACAGAAATACGTTAAGGAGGGCCGCCAGTGAAAGCAACATTCGACGCCCAAAAATATCTCGTGCACTGGCCGAGTCTCCAACGAGGAAGGGAGGTTCTCTAAAGCAAACCAAAGAGACTTTCGAATGGCTCTCCTCAATTGGTGAAAAAATAGCATCGAATAGCGACCCGTCGACTAAATTTGCATTTCAACTTCCTTCGGCTGCGGAGTTTCAACAGCAGGTGCGTGTGCGCTTGTGTGGTATGTTGTATGAGGGGAAAAAATATCTCTAGGCCTGTCGCGACAGGCAAAAATGTTTGTGCTGGAATTTCGTGTATTCATCCTGTATCGGTGCATGTATCATATATTTGATCTTGATACCGAATGTCTGGTGGCGAACGCAGGCAAAGCTTGTGCATAGTGTGTCTGCCCAGCATTTTGAGAAGATGGCAACTACTTTGATGGCCAAGCCAAAAGAGGCATTGAGCACTGCACAGCAGACGCTGACCACGTGCCAACAGAACTTACAACTTCTACAAATTAGTCTACAACAAAGCTTCAATGAAAATCGCTCGAAGATGGAGCATCGGCTCCAGGCAATTGGAGAGCCTGGATCCCCATTCACCAGTGGAGAACGGTTGCAAGATTTGCTGTCCAAGGAAATAGGAACGACTTCTGACTGGACCAGAGACCAACAAGTAAGAAAAGACTTTGAGGATTCTGACGGAGTACAATCTGATATCACGGAAGCTTCTGATCCGAAACGACCCTGGGGCCCCTTCCAGAAACAGGCTCAGATCCGAAGGGAAAATGCATCCAAGAGAGTGGCAAGCAGCCTGAGAGAGAATGGGCGACAAATTACCATTGTCACAACAGCTTCGCTACCCTGGATGACGGGTACATCTGTGAACCCTTTGCTGCGAGCAGCGTATCTGGCTCGGGATGGTGCCAGGTCTGTGAATCTTATGGTTCCTTGGCTAGCAAAAGCCGACCAAAAGAGAGTCTTTCCCGGTAATATTTCATTTGATACGCCCGAGGAGCAAGAAAAGTGGGTTAGAGACTGGTTAAAGAAGAGAACGGGATTTTCTTCCAATTTCAAGCTCACGTTTTATCCAGGCCGCTATGCACCTGAAAAATGTTCCATTCTGCCAGTAGGTGATCCAACAGCATATGTACCTGATTCTGCGGCAGACGTGGCCATATTGGAAGAACCCGAACATCTCACGTGGTACCACCACGGAAGAAGATGGACGGATAAATTTTCTCATGTAGTGGGGGTTGTTCATACAAACTACTTGGATTATGCCAAACGGGAAGAAGGTGGGTCAAACAAGGAACTCTTGCTGAGATACATTAATTCGTGGGTAACCAGAATCCATTGCCACAAAGTGGTCAAGCTTAGCGACGCGGTCCAGGAGCTTCCTCGTCAAACGACACAATTTGTACATGGAGTAGCAGAATCCTTTTTGAAAGTGGGTGAGCAGAAAGCAGTTGCACCAACTGGAGGAACTCCCAGATTCTCAAAAGGCGCATACTTCCTCGGCAAATGTGTTTGGGCCAAAGGTTACACGGAGTTACTGGATCTCTTGAGTATGAACAAAGATGAATTGGGGGATTTCTCGGTTGATTGCTTTGGAAGTGGAGAGGATCTTCCGGCTGTCAAACAGGAAGCACAAAAGAAAGAGTTGGGTCTCAATTTCATGGGGCCCAAGGATCATCTGGACGATTCTCTGCACGATTACAAAGTTTTTGTGAACCCCTCCACATCGGACGTCGTTGCGACAACGAGTGCGGAAGCCTTGGCAATGGGAAAATGGGTTGTCTGTGCTGAGCATCCTTCCAACACCTTTTTCTCCCAGTTTCAAAATTGCCTTGTCTACCGCAATCCAGAAGAGTTCGTCCAACACATGAATTATGCATTGACGCACGACCCTGCTCCCATCAGTGGTGAAGATAAAGCACGACTCACATGGGAGGCAGCCACAGAGAGATTCCTGGATGTGACTGAGCTAACAGAGAAGGATATGATGCCAGGTGTCATCACAGCCACGGCTGACACTGCTGCTTGGGCCGCTCATAACTCGCTTTGTGGGGTTGAATTCCTTCGCGCTGCTGCAGGAGCGGGTAAAAACACGCGTAATAACCCAGAGGACGTTGCATCCTATGAGCCTGTCCATGGCAGTGGTGGTGGCTTGTTTGATCGGGAGTGACGAGATGCTTTAAATAACTTGAATTTTGGATTCGATATGAAAATGGATGTCCAAATGCTTGATTGGACAAGCTGATGAGACGACATTGGCGATCACCACGGTTACAGGCACGTGGTGGTGTCACTGTTTGAAATCCAGTTCCAAGTACGGCGGGACAGTTGAAAAATTGAAAACGATTTTTTTTTATCTTCTATCTTTTATTTACTGAATTGCTGCGTTATAATGTACTGAACAGTGTAAATTTTATTAAAAAGACGAACAAAGGATTGCGGCATGGTTTGAGAAAAAGGGAAGTGGTACGAAAGGGGATCTTTCAGGCAAAGGGCAGGATGTCTTCCAAGAAAGAACTACGTTTATGGGTTGAAGATCAACTTCATAGCATGTTAGGTGCGTGATAGATGATTAGGATGCCATTATGCATTGGAAGCAGGCCTGGCATTTCGAATCACGAGGTTTGTTTTCGTGTGCAGGTCTTTCGGAAAAGGCTCTAGCCGATTATTGCATTTCTATTGCAAAGAAAAATTCAAACGTAAATGATTTAGCAGCATTACTGGAAAGTCAGGGCTTTCCGAAGTCGACGAGAACTTCAACTTTTGCGAGCGACTTGCTTCAGAAATTGCCGTCGGCGGGAGCTTCTAACAAGATATCTCAGTATAAGCAGCAAGAAAAGGTTGCTACCAAGCTTGCCAAGCAGAATGAGAGCTATGGCCTTCTGATAGACGATGGGAGAGACGTTGAGTTTGAAAAGCTGTTGAGGGGCCAGCAGGAAGAGGAGGAGGAGGGTGGGGCACGGAAACGAAAGGAATCTCGCAAACGGAAGCTGAGGAAAAGCAAAACAGAAGACAGTGAAGAAGAAGAGGGTGAAATGGGGTCAAGGAAAGGCGCGGTTGGCTCTGTGGAACTGACTGCAGAGGAGGCGAGGTTGCAAGACCTTGCTGAGAAAGAAGAATTTGAGAAACGCTTGAAGGAGCGCGACGAACAGCAGACGCGCAAGCTAGCCGAACGAAAGATCTCCAAAGAAGAGTTGGAAGAGCTAGAGAGAAGGAAAAGAGCTGAGAAGGCTGAGGATAAGGCTCAAGTCATTAAAGAACTCAGGAAAGTCTCCAGGCGGGAGTACCTTAAGAAGAGAGAAGAAGCCAAGTTAGAGGAGCTGGAAGAGGCACTAGAGGACGAAAAGTATTTATTTGAGGGTCATGAATTGACGGAAAAGGAAAGAGAGGAATTAGAATACAAAGAAAAAGTGTTCAAAATAGCAAAAGAGCGGAAGAAACAGCTTGAAGAATTGGAGCATGATGATGCATACCACATGCCTACAGCCTACGATCAAGGCGAAAAAGATGCATCAAATAAGCGCTACGAAGTTTTAACGGCTCGGTATCGCGATGTAGACGAAGGAGAAGCAGGAGAGACTCCTTGGGAGCAGCAGGAAGCTCTTGAAAGGGAGCAGATCAGAAGGGCAGTTACAAAGGTTGGGTCTAAAGACAAGAAGAAATCACAAGATGACTATGATCTGGTATTTGAAGATCAAATTGATTTTATCATCGATTCTTATATGAAAGGAGATATGTTGGTAAGGCATTTTATGCTTCTCGCAAATGACTTGCATGTGCTTTCAATTGTGTGGAGAAAAGAAGTAAATCCTTAGGCCACTGTTCTGATGCAGGAGGAAGAAACCAAAGAGCAGCAGCTTGAAAGGGAGAGGAGGGAGAGAGAGGCAGCAAAGCAAACAGCATTTGAAAAGATACAAAGTGACAGAAGAAGTCTGCCAATGTATCCGTACAGAGATTCCTTGTTGGAGGCCATCGCAGAGCACCAAGTCATTATTATTGTAGGAGAAACTGGCAGTGGCAAAACAACCCAAATCCCACAATATCTATACGAGGCTGGATATCATAAACTCGGGAAAATAGGTTGTACTCAACCTAGAAGGGTGGCTGCGATGTCAGTAGCGGCTCGTGTGGCCGAAGAAATGGGTGTTAAACTTGGGAACGAAGTAGGATACTCCATTCGATTTGAAGACTGCACGAGTGAGAAGACCATGGTGAAATACATGACCGATGGAATGCTATTGAGAGAATTTCTGTCTGAGCCTGATTTAGCATCGTATAGTTGCATGATGATCGACGAAGCTCACGAAAGAACTCTGCATACAGATGTTTTGTTTGGTTTGGTGAAGGATATTGCCAGATTCAGACCTGATCTGAAGCTCCTGATCTCTTCAGCAACTCTAGATGCTGAGAAGTTTTCCGAGTATTTCGATTATGCTCCGATTTTTAGAATTCCTGGAAGAAGATATCCCGTTGAAATTTTGTATGCAAAGGCACCAGAGGCAGATTATTTGCATGCCGCTGCTATCACGGCACTTCAGATTCATGTTACAGAGCCTCCTGGTGATATCCTGATCTTTTTGACAGGTCAGGAGGAAATCGAGACTACTGAAGAGCTTTTAGTACAAAGAACGAAGGGTTTGGGTACCAAAATTGGAGAACTCGTTATTTGCCCAATATATGCCAATCTACCCTCCGACATGCAAGCAAAAATTTTCGAGCCCACTCCTCCAGGAGCAAGGAAAATCGTCATCGCCACGAATATTGCCGAGACTTCCCTGACTATCGATGGAATAAAATATGTTATTGATCCAGGATTTTGCAAGCAAAATTCATACAACCCTAGGACAGGGATGGAGTCGCTTCAAGTGACGCCAATCTCCAAAGCATCTGCCATGCAACGGGCTGGCAGAGCTGGCAGAACTTCGGCAGGCAAATGTTATCGACTCTATACTGCCTGGGCTTTTCAGCACGAATTGGATGATAATGCAATTCCAGAGATCCAGCGAACCAATCTTGGAAATGTTGTCCTCCTTCTAAAAAGTTTGGGGATCAATGACTTGGTGAATTTTGACTTTATGGACCCACCGCCATCAGAAACAATGTTCAGGGCACTAGAGCAGCTGTATGCCTTGGGAGCTTTAAATGACCGTGGAGAGCTAACAACTGTCGGGAGAAAAATGGCAGAATTTCCCGTCGACCCGATGCTAGCGAAAATGATAATTCAAAGTGAGAAGTTCAACGTGAGTGAGGAAATAGCAACGATTGCAGCTATGGTGTCGGTGGGAGCATCCATCTTTTACAGGCCAAAAGAGAAGGCAGTGCATGCTGATAATGCTCACAAGGCATTCCATATGGGTAATGTAGGTGATCATATTGCTCTGCTCAACGTGTATAATGCTTGGGCTGAAACAAACTTTGCATCCCAGTGGTGTTTTGAAAACTTTGTTCAAGTAAAATCCATGAAAAGGGCGAGGGACATTAGGGATCAGATATTAGGCCTAATGGAGCGATGTGAAATTGAACTGAGAACAAATCTTGGAGACTTGGATGCAATACGGAAGGCGATAACGTCAGGGTTCTTCTACCACACGGCAAGTTTACAACGGAATGGAATGTACAGGACAATCAAGTCGCCACAAACAGTTCACATCCACCCTTCATCAGGGCTTGCCGAGATTATGCCTCGCTGGGTCATCTACCATGAGCTTGTCTTGACTTCTAAGCCGATGATGCGTGTAGTAAGCGAGATCAAGCCAGATTGGCTCGTGGAGCTCGCACCACATTATTATTCAGCCAAAGAAATTATGGACAACTCAAGCAAAAAACTGCCAAAGCTGTTGGGAAAGCGGTGATATAATCGGGAAAGCTTTGTGGATGGATAAATTACATATTTCGCTTTACTTAAATCATGTCCTCAGGCATTTTATTATTCTTTGCGGCTTGTGCATTTTCCGAGTCAAAGCCGGATGCCCACACAACCCTGACAGACGGACATCAAAGATGTAGGAACAGCTCTGCGGTTCCTGAACATCCACCAGCATTGGGCGCCGAGATGATCCGCATGAATATCGAACTTCTGTACTCCTTCTTTTCCCTTCATATTCTGCGACGTCGCACGGATCACCGTCCACAAAAACTTGACTCACAAACAGATTTGTCTCTGCCAGCCAGTCATCATCAGAGCGAGGACTCTGAAGGCCACCATGCTCTTTGGTATAGTTACCGAGCATAAATTCTGTTTCTACTACCCCTTCAGGCTTCGTGTGGTACTGTCGAGTCATATTTTTGTGACAAATCTCGTAGGTCCACCATCCTTCTACTCTATAAGCACACCAGGGAGGCGATAGGTCATCAATTATTTCTTCAATACTCTGCACGCCAGCCGATTTGAGGGTCCCTTTCTCTCCACCCTCATCTGCATTTTCAACCTGAACTGCTTCTTCTAGAGACCCCTCATCTGCTATGCCTCCCAGATCGCACTCGTAACGAGTACCATTTTCTAACATCATGGGCACCCGCTCTGCTACAGAGGAGGTATCTGGCTGTCCATTTCCATCAGGGGCACTTTTGCTGCTCTCATTATCTGTCGCTACGGTCTCAATTGATTCTGCAATTCCATGGATCAGAGGATTATAAACCCGGGAAAATCACTAGACACAAATAAATTCCAAACAGCCAAGTCATCAACTTCAAGATCGTTTGCACTCTACGTACCTCCGGCATCTCTTCCTCTAACGAATCCAACGCTATACGTTACATTCAATTCGTTTTCTAAAGAGATGGCGTAGAGGTATTCGGCAGGAATTTGAACCACACTGATGGTTGAACCGAAGGCTTTGCTGTGTACTGCCAAGAGCAGACTGGCAGCCAGCAGCGTTCTGATCCACATATAAGTCTTGCCAAAAAATATTTCAAGCAAATTCAAACTTGATGGTCACCAGTCATCAGAAGGCCTTCTGTTGTCACTCATGTTCATGTTCATTTCATGTCTCATTTCATTTCTTTTGAATTGCTCCGAAGCTTCGATCAAGGAATTCCTTGATCGGACAAGTCTTGATATCGATGGTAATGGTGAGATCAGACTTCCGAGTGATGTATAAAAAGAATGGCCGACCAGCTCTCAAGGACATGTTCATTTTTTTTGTGATTTTTTGGTTGGGTGTTTCTCTGACGTTTAGATCGACGCAACCGAAAGAACATTCCTCAACGCATATTGAAACAAGCAGGGCGGATCCTGCTGTAAATCACCTCACCGAGAAAGAAGGAAGAATAGAAGCTTGCGCTCGAAAAGATACTCTTAATGAATCACATTGTTCAAGTTAAGAATATAAGGGGCGCCGTTGGTGCACATGGCCGGGCAATTGCAATGGGACCAAAACGAGTGGTCCCGGGCGTTGCGGGCACTCATGATGGGGTAGCCAGACACACAGGTGAGTAGATGGAGCGATCGTCGTTTTCAACAATCTGCTGATGACTGTGATGGAATGTTTCTGAGGTGTGGTTGTAATGTTTCGTCGCATCAGTTTCAGATGCACTGCAGTCCAGGAGGAGGGTGGTTCGTGTGCTGGCAGCATCAGAGGGAAGCGTGGCTCAAACTGGGGGAACACCAGTGCCCAAAAATACCATTCTTGTAGTAGGGGCGACTGGTACACTGGGCCGACAAGTCGTGAGACGGGCCTTGGACGAAGGGTACGAAGTTCGTTGCACAGTGAGGCCTCGTCAGAACCCAGCTGATTTTCTGAGAGACTGGGGTGCAACAACTGTGCAAACAGATTTGACCGACCCAACTTCCATACCAGCGGCTCTTGTCGGAATTCATACAGTTATCGATTGCAGTACAGCAAGACCAGAAGAATCTGCAGACAAAGTCGACTGGGAAGGAAAAGTAGCATTGATTCAAAGTGCCCAAGCCATGGGTATCCAGAGATACATCTTCTTTTCAATTCTGAACTGTGAAAAACATCCAGAAGTTCCCCTGATGAATATCAAGTCGTGTACGGAAGAATTTTTAAAGACTTCTGGCTTGGACTTTACAGTGTTCCGCCTGTGTGGGTTTATGCAAGCAATTATTGGGAATTATGCAGTTCCCATCTTGGAGGAAAAGCCAGTGTGGGGAACCTCAGATGCGACGAGGACTGCTTACATGGATACACAGGATGTTGCTCGAATTGCAATGGCATCATTAAGATCTCCCGAGTCGGTGGGACGCATTTTGCCGCTGGCAGGGCCAAGGGCTTACACCACCGACCAAGTTGTTCGATTATGTGAGACCCTGGCTGACTGTGATGCGGAAGTGCGTGATGTGCCAGTTTGGGTGCTGAAACTAACTAGATCAGTGCTCAGATCATTCCAATGGGCTGGAGATGCTGCAGATAGATTAGCGTTCGCCGATCTTTTGTCTTCAGGAGAGGATTTCAATGCGGACATGACTGAGACCTATCGCATTTTGGGAATAGATGAGAGTTCAATCAGTTCTCTGGAAGATTATTTGCAGGAATATTTCACCCGAATTTTGAAAAAGCTGAAAGAGGTCGGTGCCTCTTCGAAACAGACCAACTTTTATGTTTGATATCCCAATTTTATGTTGAAATTTCATGTTATACACTCGTATTCCTATCATAACATTCTGTAGTCAGCCGATTGGGGCATATTGACTCCTGGTATTGGCACGGTTGAAACAGTTGGTTTCACGTTCCACCCTTCCTGCTGAAGCTTCGATCTAAACAACGTAGGATACTTGCGCTCCTCTTCTGTCCGAGTGTCCTCTATGCGTTTTGGGGTGTCGGTGATGAGCAACGGCTCTCTAAAGTCTTGATTCAACCAAGGAGTGGGCTCTAGACGCCTGGCACAAATTTTCGATAAGTTAGACTTCCATGAACCCTCTCCAAGGCTGTTTTCTATCTCTTCTCGTACATCTTGGCACATGCGAGCACGTTTGTACCCCTGAACCGTCCCCAAATCCAGATGCCTAACTTCTTGACCGGAAGCCATGATGCGCAGCCATCTCTTGACCTCTGATTCGCCAACCACATCACCAACCCTCTCTTCAATGGCTCTCGATATCCGAAGAAGCGTAGCATCCTTTGCGGGAACTCGCTCATGGGACACTAGAGTCACTCGAAGAGACGCATTTTCCTCTTCCAAATCGTGTATATGGGCAAACCAATATGCAGGAACATATAGCATTTCCCCTGGCTCCAGCACAGCCCTGTGCAGACAAACAGAATTCAATCCAGGCCATCTCGCTTCATCCATCCTTTCCAAATCTGGCATGGCAAACGTGTCATATGTGTGAGATGTTGGAAAAGGGTAGACACCTTCAAATGCATCCGATGGCGCCACCAACACTACCCTTCTCCTCCCACACAATTGGATCAAGAGTTCATCAGATGTGGAGTACTTTGCCGGCTGAAGCCCATCCTTCACTCCCGCCTCCAGACACACTCGCCTTATGTTAAAAAATCTCTGAGATTTTAGTACAGAGTACAGCCAGTCCCAATCCACGCACTCGTTTAACATTGCCGCGATACCTGCCAACGGACCAGACACAGCCTGCTGGCAAAATGATTCTTCAGTCTCGCTGTCTTTCTTTTTAGTGTAATATCTATACACCTCGGCCTGCGCGCACAATATCCTTATCCTTATAATTACGATTGGTACTTATATATCATCATAGACTTGATTATACCGGAAAACGAAACACATTTAAACAATACATGCAGTTCATACCCGCAGCAACAGCTTTTGCCTCGTCCAGCTCTTTGAACACTCCACAAACTCCTTCATGCCCATCTCCACCACTCTATTCTCGTACTCTCTCACGTAGTAACGCCCAGTTGCATCATTTTTACTCTCATCAAACTCAAAGAAACGATGCCGTTTTGCATCTGAGCACAGAAGCTTTACTTTCCCTTGCCCGGCACACGTTTCCAAGACACCAAAGGACAGCCCATCCTTGTTCAACAGAAAAGGACTCTTTTTCAACACAAGGGGACAGCTCGCCCACATCGTCCCCAGCGCCGCATACATTGTCTGCGGCGATTCAAGCGTGTAATATTCAATCCACTTTGTATCAAACCTCCCATCGTACCTCGGCTTCGGGTCATTCGGCTTTTCCCCATGTTCCAGGTCTCTGCAAGGCCATTGACTTGTGTTAGCGTCTGCAAGTACAAGAAAGCCACAAGACAATCTCCTATAAACTCCACTGATAGCCATCTTATCTGGAGATGTAACCCAATAAGAAGATACAAAAATACTTCTACTACCCGATATTATGCAAACTTACACGTTGGAGAGCGCAGGAATGTGTTGTACACCAGAAGCGGACGTTGACCCACCACCTGCGTATCTCTGCACCACTCTTCCTTTCCCTTTTTCTGTCTCTAACCATATCTTCTTTCCTTTCTTCCCTATATCATCATGTTCCGTCGAAACAAGCATCGACTTGTCTGTGGTCGCCATGCTCCTTTGACTGTACAGCAATGTAATACTAGTTATGACACCAGGTACACGACTATTTTACTTCACCCCCCTCGACTTGAAATTAACAGGAAATAAAACAAAATCCACTATCTTATCCACTATCTTTTTATCGTGCAGCATCCAAAATCAGGTAACCATTTCGAGCGAAACGCTCGTTTCATCCATTCATTCTTTCTTTTCTTCTTTCAAAGTCAACGATGCCAATTGAAAGCGATCGTAATCAAAAAAAGGTGATCTTACATCATTATGCTCAGAAATTTGGAGTTGAAATGTCATTTGCGAGCTGATACAGCCCCAACGAAGGGCCTATAAACCTAAAAAAGACCCAGGCCACCAACAAAGTCACAACACCTCCAACAGCCAGTTGGCTCGACCAGTACAGGAACCCTCGCTCTCCCAAGTACAGCTCCACCATCTTCTCTGCAACAGACATGTCTTCCCAACCCTCGGGGAACAGTTGACCCTTTTTCCACTCGGCCCGTTGCCCAGATGACGATGACGATGATGCCATCGTGCTCCTTCCTTCTTCCTTCCCTCCAGCCTTCTTCGTCGCCCGTAACCTAGATTCAAACGCTTCCACGCGCTTTTCTTCTTCTTCCAATTCTTCACTACTTTTCTCATCTTGCGCTCGGATCCTGAAACTTTTCGCGGAAACTTGTTTTGATGACTCTCCCAACCTGGAAGAGTGTTCACATCCTGCGCCCACAATCACAATGTTGATCACCATCGACACATTACAATCGTTTCTGTGTTACCGTAGAATAACCAAGTTCGCACTTTTGTGAATATAGTGTCCACGATCCGTCACGACTGACAAACAACGACCATATCTGGATAGACTTGGTCTTGCTGTAACGAGAGTACCCATATTATCAGTCAATAAATCTGGGGTCCAAATTTTATTTCATCTACAGATAGTTTGCAAAACATTAAGATAAGAATATTCATTTCCACCTTCTTTCACTCGATACTCGGGACCAAATCTTGCAAGATTGTGATCACTGGCTGGTGTATCATCAGAGCATACATATGCTGCTTGTGCAGCATATCAGCGTACTTCTTAATAGTACTGTACAACATTTACAAAGCAATGAAGTCGTTGGTACAACTACATCAACCAAAGACGAGGGTTTACCGACATGCATTCTGCCATACATGTTCTACTACGGGCATGCTAAGAAGACAGAGCCTGGGTGCTCAGGTGCCATCTGTCGGCATAGCAACAGCACATCTTGCGCGACAGAGATGCGGTAGACATGTTAATGTGAGGTCTAGAAAGGATGAGACGCCGGAAAAGGAGTTGATGCTGGAATGCGATGAGGTTGAGGCAGGGATCGATGTCGCAGACTTTGAGAATGTCCGAGTGCATCTCGAAGAAGAGGACGAGTGCGTCTTTTGCTTGCTTTTCAAAATTGAATACACTTCTTGAATTATATTTTTAAATGGAGTAATGTGACCAATTGTTATGCGTATCGCAGCATGATGCTCTGGGCTCACTACATGCATACAGATGTTCAGCATGTCGGTGAAGAACAGCAAGAAGAAGCGGATGATGAGGCCGTCCCATCGCATAGTAAGATAAAGAATGCTAGAAAAATAGATATCGAAGAAGATGAAGATTACGATGAATTTAAAGCGACGGCCAAGAGCGATAATCCTGTGCTGGCAGAGTCTTCTGCAGCTCGGTTCTTTGGTGGGAATAGCCTGCCTCTTCGTTCGAATCCTGGACAGCAAAACGAATGGGACCTGAGAGCTTTTATGGAGAAAAAGAGGTGGTTTGAGCAGGATGAAGTAGCGTGGCGGAAGCACAGGGCTGATACTATAGGGCGGTATGCATCAATGGCAGCTGATTGGAGGACAGATGCCAGGATTCAAGACTGCACAGACCCAGCAGGGATTGATTATAGGGAATGGACAATGAAGGAGATTTGGGATCTTATAACGCAGAATGGGGAGGCAGCGGATCCTAGAGATGTGCCATTCAAAGCTAGAAAGCCTGGTTCGCTCTCAGATTTTGTGGCGGAAGGGTTTGTGCAGCACCCTAATGCTCCGGAATGGTTGGAAGCCCAGGGCCGGCTGATGAGCGAGGCAGAGGAGATGAAGATGGATGAGGATGTAGAAGGGGCTCTGCTGACTTCAGAATTTTCAGACTTTGACGCAGACTTTGATTTCGAAAACTAAACTAAAATAAATTAACTAGCTTGTAGCTCTCCCAGTATGATTTGAACGACTTGATTCCTCTGTTCTGGGGTCAATTCTGGTCCATTATAGGACAGAATAATGGAGCCTTTTGTCTTTTTAACTGCAACATTTTCAAAACAATAACAACTGTATTACTATACTAATAGAATAAAAATAGAATAGTTGGAACAGCAGGGCAGAGTATAGATATATACATGTGTGAATACACATAAACAAGTCAGAAGAGGCACCACCCTAGCAAATTTTTTCTACCTACCCAATTGTGAAGTTAGTATCTTTTGCGTCTCTGTACTGGACCCAAGTAGCTCTGTCTGAATAGGATTGCCCTACATACACACGAACACATTGGTACAAGTGGCTTACAATAAACATGGCTTACAATAAACAAAAAACACATTTAAAAAAACCTGGAACAAACACAATGACATGTGTTACGCAAAAGACATACATCTCCTTGTTGTAACGTATTTGGAATCGCCATAGCTAGCGAATCAAAAGACAAATCCCCAGTTGCCGACACATAAACAAACGTCTGACGATCAAGGCGAATCAAGCGACATGTCACTGGAACATCTTGGTCAGGCAAGGACAGTGTGAATTCCTTGCTCGTCAAAGGCATACTAGCAATCTACCACTCTACACAATCATGAATGATACTTTAGTAGTTGTCGGTATTGACATTAATTTCCATCTTTATTTATCGCTCACTAGACTCTTCGCCAGCAAGTTGGATGAAAGGAAATTAAGTCTCAGCAGCAATCCAAGTTCAAATAAAAACCAACAGGGGTGGGCCCTGTGTGTCTTAGTGTTTACAATAAATATATCAAAACAACAAAAATTATCATCATGCCTTGTACTTCAGAGAGAATCGATAACGTGATTCGGATCATATCTCCCGACACGGAGATCTTACGAGACATTGCCCAGCAGCTACAAGTAACACCTCAGACGGCAAGCCAGGAAGATACTGTGGGATTGGAGAAGGAGGAGGAAAGTGGACCAAGTACATGGAATATCGATACAAAATACTACGAAGCAGATGTGGATGTGCATTTTCATACCAGTCTGCCGAGCGGTACCGAGGACTCCTGCCCTGCCCTTGTCTTGGTTCTTGGGTCTACGAGTTTCGAGGATTTCTTCCGGCAGATTCGGGAATGGTGGAGCGAGAATCAGACAAGTTTGGAACCAGATGTTAAAATTGTATATCTTCACGACATGTGTCTGGAGGATTCGGCGTTGGCAGCTGCGTCGGCCAAAGATGGCGTAACGCTGCAAGATTGGTGTATCGACAATCTGTTTGAGCTGGTCGAGAGCGACAAGGTAGAAGATGGGGGCATGAAGAGGGTAGTGGAAGCCCTGCAGAGTAACTTGTGGGTGGACATGGATTTGAAAGAAGGATGCGACCTTCAGAGGGAAGAGTCTGAGACAGATTCCGAAGAAGAGTATCGACACCGGTACCGTCAGCACGAGTATCAGCATGACGAAGGACAAGAATTAGAGGAGGAAGTAGAAGAGGACAATGACGAGTTAAACAAAGCCTATGAGGCGATGTTGCGCGGACAATTTGGCCCCATGCTGGACGCTTTAGATCCTGAAAAAGTATCCTCGTTTTCGTCCTTGTTTCGACATGTGTGTGAAGTGGCAGAGGATCCCGAAAGGATACAACATCTGGAAGAAAACCCTGAGAAGAAGGAGAGGTATGCTAGAAATGTTGCACGAGGTTTGGCTTCATTGCTTGAAGATATTCATCAGCAATAATAATAATGTACTATACTACAATGTAATATGAATGAAATCACCATTTTTCCAAAAAACGTAGCTTTGGAGGTGGCCACTGTACCGGGTCATACCCTGAATCACCCCATGGAGTACACCGCAACAGCCTCCAAATGGTCAAAATTGTGCCTTTCTTCACGCCATATGTAGAATAGGCCTCGGCAGCATATACCGAGCATGTCGGCAGAAATCGACATGACGGGGGCAGGAGAGGGGATATGCCAGTCTTGTAAAACTTGAGTATGCTCAATGCGATCCTGCATCTCATCCATCGCGATGTTTGTTTTTTTATGACATGATACGCTGTATGATGGTGATTAAAATGATGCAACAAATGCGCAAAATAGTTTACCATTACCGGCTGGTCTCTAGACCAGTTTTGTAAACACACCTCACTCCTGGCTCTTTGCTCTTGTCTTGTTCTTCTATCGGGGAAGAGGAAGGGGACGAACACGACGACAACGGTACACATGTAGTACTTTTATTGTAAGAAGAACAATATTCAATAGCAGATTCTCCTTGTTTATACGACTGAGCCCTTCTCCTCGTCACTAGCTGCCTGCGCAAGCACCCATGGCATGACTCGACGAATCCGAGCCTGCCTCGACTGCGAGTGTGCTGGGGCACAATTTTATGTGTCACCACTGCACACCCATTCCTTAAATCCCATACGCTCCCTTGCAACATAAAGATGAATTAAAGCGCCTTTTAAAACTGCCCTTTCAGGACTACACAGTGCAGTGCAGTTTAAAGAGGCGCTCCTGCAGTTTTAGGGTACTGGGAAATGAAAATATTTTTCAATAAGACTACGAATTTTACCAAAATTGAAATTTAAATATTTTAATAAAGAGAGATTGATCCTCGGTGGTGGTGTCATCATCGCCTTGTAGAAAAAGAGCAAGAAAAATCAACTGTCCTTTGCTGTTTCGGAGCAGTTTCAAGCACGTTATGGAGAGCTAGATGAAAAGTCTGTCTCCTTGCAGCGCAAACCTATCGCTTTTTTTGGAGACTTTTCGGGAAAAGAAGTGGCCATCGATAGAGGCGAGGCGCGTTGGTCAACGTGGTGTAATGACTGTCATGGCATCAATAGAAGACGTGCGAACTGTTGACGCCAGAAATGTGACTGTCGTGGAGAGATCGAAAGCAAATAGCGTGAAAATAGCGCAGACATTCTATCGCCGGACTGGGGATCTGCTGAAGCATCCGTCGATAGCGCTGCGTTTTGAACAGGACCAGGAGATACGGAGGCTCTTCTTCCCTGCGTTGTTGGCCCTCGTGCTGGAGCCGGTGCAAGCCTTGGTTGATACGTCAATAATTGGGCATCTTGGGGTTTCGGAGCTGGGTGCGGTGGGATTGGGAACCGTGACCTTTCAGTTTGTTCTGGGGTTTTTCGCAGTGTTTATTTTTGCCACGACTCCGATTGTCGCCATGCATTCATCCGCAAAGCAGGTGGGGAAGGCCTCAGTGGCAACTTGTAAAGGGTCTTGGGTAGCCCTGGCAGTTGGTATCCTTGTTCAGATGAGTGTGATGTTTGGGTCGCCATACTTTATGTCTCGTGAGTCGTTCTCTTTTGTTTTATTTGTCCTCGCTCATCGCTCAGTGCTCTCTTAAATTAATTACAAGATGTGCCTTCTGATGATGTGCAGTGCTCTCGTCTGATGGCGACGTGGCTGCTTTGGCCTCACAGTACTTGCAAGGTAGATCGTGGGGATTTCCGGCAGCCCTTGTCATGATGGTATCAATAGGGGCGTCAAGGGGGCATAAAGATATGGTGTCTCCCTTTCTTGGGTCTGCTGCGTATGGGGTATCGCTGGCAGCCCTGGATCTGCTGTTCGTGTTTGGGTTGGATTTGGGAGTGCAAGGGGCCGGGTATGCAGCCTCGATCTCACAATGGGTGGGGGCGATAACGATTATGTATGCACTGGAAAGAAAGGGGCAATTATCTTTGGGGGATCTGAAGGAGCTGCCTCGTCCGAAAGATGCAGCGCCGTATATCAGCATGGCTCCCTCCCTGGCACTGAGCAGTGTTGCTGCGCTGGCCCCACTGCTTGCCTCGAGCTCTGTCGCGACATCTCTGGGACCTGACCAGTTGGCAGCTCATACGGTTTTGAGGCAAATAAGTAGTTTTTGGCAGCAGCTGTTCATGGCTTACAATGCCACTGCACATAGCATGATTGCCTCTTCTCTCAGCATGAAGAATAAGAGGAAAGGGATGGATGGGGCAGCAAGAATTATGGAGAGAATATGTCATCTGGGCATAGCGACTAGTATTCCCCTGTCCATATTGTTGTATTCAATCAGCCCTTCTCTGCCGGCACTGTTTACCGAAAATAAGCTGGTGAATGCAGATGTTCTAGTCGTGTTGCCTGTGCTGCTTGCACTCATGGTATGTTGTGTGGATCTTTTCTTCTTCTTCTTCTTCTTCTTCCTGATTTCTTATAGGTCTACGTTATCATTGTTGTCGTTGCTGCTATGTATTAGAAATATTATAACTATGGATTATAAATAAGACTCGTATATTTCATGATGATTTTGCAGCCCCTGGACGCATTAGGACTGTCAGTAGAAGGTGGCATTTTGGGCGCAGCAGATACCAAATGGATTGCACTCAGGACGGTGGCTGCCAGCACAATCTCCCTGCTTGCTCTGAACATGCTCCCGGAAGATGGCATGAATCTGACTTCCATATGGCTTTGCATAAAGATTTTGAATATCTCGACTCTCGCCTTTGACTTGACTAGGTTCTTGGGGCCAACTGTGGCGAAAACAATCAAAGGGACATTTGACTAGTGGCAGCAGCTTTTCCTGCTCGGCGACCAAAAACGATGCATTCGAGCAGGCTATTTCCCCCCAGGCGGTTCTTTCCATGCACTCCTCCAGTTACTTCGCCGGCGGCAAAAAGCCCAGAAATTGGTTCAGCGGATGTCTTTCGTAGAATACGTCCTTCATGGTTCACTGCCAGGCCTCCCATGGTGTAGTGTACGGTCGGGGTAACTTGCGCATAGAGAAATTTTCCATTCAAATCAAACAGATGATACGCTGATCTCCTTGGTAGCATGGGATCTATTGTATTTTCTTTTGCTGCTCTATTGCTGCTCTCTAGAGATCGCAGGAGATTTTTCTTGTCCATATTGGTCGCAGTAACAAGTTGGGAGATATTGTCAGCCATTTGAAACAAGCCTTTTCCCAAATAAAATTTCATTGCTGGGCCGACTCGAGTAGCCATGTCCTCACTCATAATCAACAATGCCGTTTTATTTTCTAATTGCAGAATCGCTTCGGTGACCTTGTCCCTGGTATCGAGTTCGTTGACAAATCTATTGCCAAGTCTGTCCACAAGAATTCCTCCCAGGCCACGTAGTTTCTCTGGAGCCAGTATCTGCCAATACGCACACAAAAAATAATCAGCGAACACGATTTTCATGTCATCACTCTGGTATTCCATTTTCGTTATACTTGCAATTTTGTAGTACGTAGTCTTTATCGCACCTTTGTCAGACAATGTAGATCAGCAGGGTCAACAAATCCAGTGGGGTGAATTTGGACCTGGGAGAGGTCCTTCACCTCTGCACCCATCTCCTTCCCCAGATCAATACCTTCTCCCTGTGCAAATTTCCCATTCGTCGTAAATATGGGATTCAATTGGGAAATGTACTTGCCCAACAAGGACCTATTGGCACCGAATCCACCAGTGGCCAAAATCACTCCTCTTGTTGCCTTGATCCTCGCCCGTGTCTGTGTGCCACCAGGACCGACAGCATCATACACCACACCTTGAACTCTATCATGCTCGTAGACAAGCCTGACCACTTTCGAACCCGTCCTTATATCTATGTTTCCTTTCGACCTTACAGCCTTTTCCAACGCTTTCACCAACGATGCACCAACAGCACCATCGACTACCGTATACGTCCTGGGCTGAGAATGCCCCCCCAGTTGTACGGGATTCTCTGCAACGCCAACCCCCAAACCCCGTATAAACTCAAGAGCGCTCCCACTGTCACGCACCAGGATATCCACCAGGCTTTCGTCGCTCAGTCCCCCCCCGGAAGCCAACGTATCCCTCTTGAACTGATCAATCGAGTCTCCTGTCGAACGACTCGAGTCGGTGTAAGCATTCATCCCCGAGGACGCCTTCATGCTGTTTCCCCCGGCAAAGGCCTCCTTCTCGAGTATAACAATATCAAAGTTCACCTGTGCTTGCCCACTCAAATGCACTCCCGCTTCTAGCGCCGCGGTCAATCCAGCCGAACCAGCTCCTACGATGACAATAGCTGCTTCCTCATCCCAAGATTGCGGCACCCCCATCCCTACCAGATTGAATTTTAAATCTTTCAATTGTAGAAAGTAATTTCTTGCGACGGCCGACGCTATTTCCCAATCAGGGCTTCTGATGATCCGAAAACACACGTGGGCAACGATGGCAACAGCAACGATGCGCAGAACGGGACCCATCTTTCTCTCTCCGCATGTCTTTCCGGTCCCTATTCTGAAGGAATTTATCTTTATTAATATGCAGATCAAGTGATATTTTGGGGCAACTTGATTCACTCGGCCAACTCCAGCAACTCGTTTTTGTTTGAGGTCAGAGTCGGTCTCTCACCCGCTGATTCCCCCCCGAAATGCACATTCGCGAATGACCAGCGACTTGGATAGCGAGATGCCCCTATATCTCAATACTATATGTATTATCCTGTTATAGGATTGAGTTGAATACTGTATAATTTATCTTCATATTTTAATGCGTTCATTTAAATAGTATTTTATTGCATTTGCCCAATCCGATTGGTCTATTGTGCAGATAAAATTTGAACAAAAGGTATGCGTGCGCACGCCATCTGACGAAGACATCTCTGCTGCTCGCACAACTTTACTGAGGATTTTTGGCGACAAAAGGGAGAAATATATTATATTCTAGACATATTTGGAGCTAAAATAGAGCTCACATATGTTATGTCGGGCCCCGAATCGCGGAAACGATACCGTCAGACCTTTGGTGTTGAGGGTGACTCTTGTGCTCACGCTCTATTAGAGCAATTTAATACGGTCTCAAACTCTGTGACAGCTGGAGATTTCATATTTAGGGGTAAGGAGTCTCAGCGCAAAAAATGGGCCGATTTCATGTGGACCAAGCTATTCAGATCGCAGGAGAGCTGTCCTCAGGCTAGGTATCAGTTGCTTGCTGGTGGTGAGGTGGATTCCGGCAATTTGGACCACGATCTGTGTAACCGACTGCTGCAAAGTCTTCTGAAGGACTATGGAGATGCTTTAGAGTGTGTAGAAGAGTGGAAAGCCAAGTGCGGACAGCTTCAGACGGAAGTTGAGCAACTCTTATTGGTACAGCAAGAGTGCAACGAGTTGAAACACCATATCAGAACACAGATTGAGACCACAAGTTATGGTCTTGAGCATTTTGAGAGCGTATGTGACATATTTAGCTCGTTTCATAGAGCGCAGAAAAATTCCATGGAAGATTTGCGGTGTTTAGTAGGCGATAGGGTGCTGGATGAGCATGACAGCAGAGAAGACAATGGACCAACCATGCCTCAAATACCAATCACACCGTATGATGAGGGTGATGAGAGGCGCGCTGCCATCGTAGAGGATGACATAGGTGAACAAGATGAATCACTTGTTTTTCAGGTTGAGAGAGTCAAATGGTGCGATGAGGAGCACGAAGGGGTGCATCCAATCCATGTGCGGCCAATGGAGGAGCACGCAACAGACAGGGAGGGCAACCCTATCGAAGAGGGGACTTACTTCTTGCAAAAGGACTTGGTACGGGCTATCAATACTTGTGTTCCCGAGAGTATGAAGAAGAATGACCTGTCAGATCTCATTACCGTGGACAAGAAAAACAACAGACGCATCAGGAAATTCAACATTGGCAAGACCATGCTGCTCAACTACCATTGGTTCTGCAATGACACCGATGACGAAGGCTGGCTGGAAGATTTCCTTGCTTTTTCCACTAAGTATGCTCCAAAGGGCGTGTCATTCTGTCATTCCTCCCATGTCCAAGAGATCTGTGACAAGTTGGAAGCCCAACTGCAAAAGCGAAGGGAGTCCAAAAAGGTTGAGTGGCTGGACAAGCTTGGTATCCTGCGTTTTTCTTTGAATCGAATGACACGAGCTGATTAATATACCATGTTATATATTCAAATCGATTCCTCGTGAACACATCTGGAAGGGACTTGCGTGGGAACTTCAATCTATTCAAATCTGGGTGCTCTCAGAAGCGGTTGGTGGCAGTTACGTCGGGGCAGCAGCAGGACCAGCTTCTGTGCACACTCTTGCAGCCTGCCCCCTGTCATGTAGCCCTTTAACCTTTTCTAGCTTCTTCTTGTTCCACACTGCGACGAACAGGCGCAGGAATATCATGAAAGGCCTTTGTGCCATGCGGGACAGCACAAATCTCAACCTCTTCATTGCAGCATTGAGTTGCTCGCACGCTTCAGAGTTTCCGGTGCTGCTTACCACAAATTTATCCTCACTATGCTCCCTTATATTGAAGGTCCTCGCACAGCTGACATGGTTCACCCAATGAAATTTGTCCACAAAGAAGAGGGTGTGTTTGAAATAACCTGGAGCACGGTTTAGGCAATAGTCCATCAACGAGCACGCAAAATCGTATATCACTATCTTGGGGGCTTCTTTCAAGAAACAAGTCAGGAAAGTAAAAGGTTCGTTACGGCCCTCCGCCTCCTTGATGATGAAGCAACCATATGTAATGCCGTGTTTGCACATGCAGGTGAAGACACCTCCGGTTCTCGTCCCAGCCTTGCCAAAAGCATGCTTGCATGGAGGCTTATCCCTTCCCATGTACTCTGTATCATCTTGTATGTTATCACACGCGTACCTAGGTCGGTGGCGCAGTCTAGGGAGCCCGCAACAGATCCCTGATTCAAGGTACCCATCGTGAAGAATAGAGGGGTCCCCATGATGCGAAATTTCCCCGCCAAGCCCGTATTCTTGCTGGCAATAGGGCGATTCGTATGTATCCATGCTTCTTTGGGCTAATTCTGCCAGGAATGGAGTCCAAGACGAAGGAAATATCGCACCATTTTCATTTTGCTTGCAACCTGCCTGCAACAACCCCTTCAGACAGGGTCCTAACCGCTGCATCGCATTGGGAGGTACCTCCTGCACATCCAAATGCTCCTTGAGAACCTTTGCAGAAGCGTAAGGGAGATATGATGCAGCAGGACTGGAAGAAGCAAGCTCACGCAGCACCCTCTGCACTGCCTTTCGTTTTTGGTTGCTGACTGTAGCCTCCCTGCATGCCTGGTAGGCCCACTTGATAAAACCGTCGAGTCTCCAAGCTTTAGACAGCTCCAGGAGCTCATTTATATCCTTATAATCTCGTCTAGATATTTTGCAAGGAGCAAACCATGCCTCGAAGCCTTGGAGCAGGTTGATCACCCTTTTGCGTTTGCACCTTGACCGTCCTACGCTTCGGTCCTTCACTACATTAAAAAAGCAGCGGTCCAACATAGCATGCGGCCTTATTTTGGTCTCATCTCCCCATGGGGATGTTATAGATGGTGCACTGCATGACCTGGCGTTGATAGTCATGGAAGTTCCGTCCATGATGATGACATCAGGCCTGTCCTTGCAGATTGGACAAAGCATCATGTTCATGTGGGTCATCTCACTCCCAGACAGGCTCTGGCACTCCTGTTGAAGCTCACTAAAGTCTATATCAAGACGTTTAGCCACGTCGTACACAGCTGCACGGAAAGAGTTGACGTCCAGGAATCCCTCAGTATTCCCCCCATGCAGTTTGTAGAAGTCATAGCTTTCAGAGAGTTGATCACACTGTGCTGCAAAAGAAGCCCCTGGAAAATGTATGATATTTAAGGCACATTTCACCAATAGATCCAGTTCTACGACTCTTGCCTGACCAATTCGCCAGAGACCGTGTTGCAAACCTGCATAGTGCCTTGTGCATGCCTTCCTGCCATTTGGGCATTCTAGCCTCATGCAGGGCATTTGCCTCGCACAGTGAGGCTCTTTCATGTACACTGTGCAGAGATAATCCTCTAATTTCATGTCCTCGTCCCTATAGTCAAGCATACAAAGGCACTTGGTACCCGGAACGTCTGGCTTCAGAACCCCACCGAACCACATGCATGGGTGCTCCTTGTCCATCCCATATCCATGAAATGCGTTCTTGGTCACGACGTTCGCCATCTCCTGAGTATAGGGATATATTATTTTGTCATGTTTGAGATGTTGCGTGATCCAGGCATTCGTGGGAAGGTGCTCTGCCTCTACTTCATCCTCACTATCCTCGCTGCTCTCTGCCACAGCTCTCTCTTTTAATGCCTCAGGGCCCTCATCTAGTCCCAACTCCCCGCATACTGTATTCACGTGCTGACAACTGTACATTTTGTCTGTATCACATCTATAGCCTTTGTTGCCTTGGCGTCGCACGAAGCATCCATTCACATAGTATCCAACGATGTCCCCATTGTTCTTGCACAACTGAAGCACCTCACCTGGCTCACCAAATTCCAGTTGTCTCAATTTGCCTGCATTTATACGTATATATTCAGTATGAACACAACAAGGATTGACTATGCAGTGGCGATACACGTCGCAAGAGCAAGATATAGTGGCATTAGCGTCCTTGCTAAGATCCACCTGGACAAACATGTTGTGATGTGTGGCCAAATTGTCCCCGTACACCCTCGCATCCAAGCATGCCCACTGATATAAGTTTTCTGTTTCATACAATGGATGCACTGGCACGCTGTCCGAGCTTTTGAGCTGGTTACTGTACCATGCAAGGGAGCCAGGGTCATGGATGTGCTCCATGCCAAGAAACTCCTCTATCTCTTGCCTAGTGGACGACGGCCTCCACCTCTTCTTATCTGAATTTTTCCAGTTCCATTTTGGGAAGATACTACGCTTTTTGGGTGCAGAGGGCAGCCTGGGGGGGTTGGGAGGTAACCCTTTTCCTTGCAACTCCAAAGATACCCCATAGTGGTCATCAATACGTTTTGCCAATCGCATTAATTCCTGGTCTCTCGGAGGAAAGCAGAAACTCAGAGACCTCTCACCTCCTCTAACTACTATTATTGCAGGTAAGCGGTATCCCAGCCTTTCAAAGTTCAGGATTTTCCTATTGATGGACCTTTTCTTGTTCCACCACCCCTGGGCATTTTCCTTTGGCGAACTTGTCCCGCTGCCCCATATCACCTTGGCACATTTAGGAAATAATGTCAAAGTATTTTTTTGCAGCACCAGTGTCGACTTTTTCTTGAAAGCGGAAAAGATTTCATCAGAAATGGCATCCCTCCAGCCCAGGTTCACAGTGGTGCATTTTTTCAATTGATCATTATCACTCAGCCAGTACACCAACGCATAGTTTGCACCATAATTCCTCACTAAATCTTGAATGTGATTGCATATCGAGAGCATGTGGACGTCGAAGTGCAGGGCTTCCCTGCAGCGCAGCCTCGTCAACGGAATGAGGTTCAAACGGGTCACGCGGAAATCGCGTCAAACAATACTTTCGATAATCATACTGACTTCCATATTACAAAATATACACTAATAATTAGATTCGTGCCTCGCAAACGGCTAACATCTCTCTCAAAACGCACCTATTAAGGGAAGCTTCGATGTCGCTGGATTTTGACATCGAGCCTTTCCTGCTTCTCTGGCAGGTTTTGGACCCAATATCGACTTCTTATAATCGTAATTTACACATAGATTACATATTGAAAAGGAGATGTCATCGGGGTGGCTGTACTTTGAAATCGGATTACATTTAGTCGCAGTTATAGGGGCGGGTGGCGGAGATCCCCTGCCTACTGTGGATAGCCCTGGTGCCAAGTGTGCAGCACAAGCAACCGCCATCAAAGGCGAGGCATGATGGCAGTTGCGGCTTCTTAAAACGATTCAAATAAAGGTATATGGTAGTCCATCAAAATCTGTAGGAATAGCATGGACGACCGTCCATGGCCCCCGTCTCGGTGATAGAGGCTAGCAAGGTTTTCTCTCGTAGAGTGTTCAGGAAGTGTTGCATCACGGAAGCATGCTCAAAAGGCGCACATACTCATGCCAAAGTTGATCAGACCTCCCACAAAATATCATTGCAACATTAAAAAAAAATTAATTAATTAATTGATACGCATGCTTGCCGAATATCTGGAAGATGAAGCGCTACCAAGCTGCCAACCACCACACGTGGCTGTACAGCCTGCCACCCTGTGGGGGACACAATGCTCCATCACTCACCTCGGGCGCGAGCCCTGGAAAAGACATCTACCTCATCGTTGATATATATATATATATATATAATATTGTCATTCAAATTTCCGGGTCCCGCATCGGCACCTTCGATATCCAGTCGATCTGGGTCCATCTCCTGCTGCAAACCATTTTGCTGCAGACATGGGCACAGGGGCATTAGACACTCCTTGCTCACAATAATTTTCTGGCGGCGGGCACCAACCCCCCTTGCTCACAATAATTTTCTCCAGTATCCCCTCCAGATCACTCGTGTGAATACATCGGACTCCCTGAGAGGCGTTGTCGGGCAACTCGTCCGATAAATAGCTGTGGATGGCTGAACCATGCTTCCGGGCCCACCTGGCCAAAAGGACACCCTTCGTCAGAGTCACCCTGTACCTTGCGTTTTTGACCACGGTGCTCATGCCACTCGCCTTCTTACTACTTCTTATATATTCGATCATGCTGCGGAGCTCCATTTGTAGAACGTACAGCCCGGATACAACGAGGCGCTCTTGGCTGTCAAGTGTGCCATCACCAGCTTCTACCTTGATGAGATATACACCCAGCCCATGTGCCCAATCGTCAGTAATGGAAGATGAATGAAAAGGAGATGAACACTGTATATATACACTATATGTATACTATATGTATATGTGCGTGTGTGTGTGTGCTTTCTTATTACCATGGGGTACCCTGACAGGACCACGCTGAGGGTGATGCACCACACAACCTGCGTGCTCCCAAGTGGCAAGCTTGGACCCAGGCTGTATGTATACAGCACATGTGTTCATAGCAAACCTTGGGCCCGTGGAAATCTGGCACGTGCTCCGATAAAACTAAAAAACTGGGATAGATATTAGGGTTTGCTTTTTAATGTTCGTCCGGTGGAAAATAATACTCGAAGGGAGAGATTGACAGATTTCCCTTGAGGGCTTAAATAAGGCCTCTTCCATACCTCAAAACTGGCAATACCGATCTGTCTTTATTAACGGTCAAAAAGTAATTAATTTCTGTATTTAAAAGCCAGAATTGTACATATCTTTGTTGTCATAGTTTACAATAGGTTAAGAAGAAGCGAGTACCATGGGGCTCATTCGGTCGCTCATTCGGGTGCGAGATTGTGGATTGTGCTTGAACAAACCGTTGTTGGTGCTTATCAATAATATGTACCGAGCATATATAGTATAGTCTGATTCTGTATGTAAATAAAATTTCGTGATTAAAGTCGTAATTCTGTACTGAGAATTTTCTGCAGGCTATCGTTGACCATGCCGCAGGGGAGGACAAAGGGTCGCCCCCTCCGGATACCCACGATCCAACCAGGCAACATGCTCAGTATCAACAACAGCAAGCAGGTACGACACCAGGGCAGCGAGCGACTCCTGCTGGGGGGTATGGAGATTACGAAGCGAATATACCTCCTCCTCCTCAGAATCCCGGTTATACTAGTGACGCAAGGAAGAAAGACAAGGCTCCCAATCGTTTTCTCCTCGGATACAAGATGCTGGCTGATGAGCAGTGGAGGTGGAGGTATTCTCTCCGTTCCACTGTTCGTTGGGCCATCACCATGATTATCGTCGGGTACGTGATTATTATTATTATTATTATTATTGCTGTTGTTGTTGTTGTTGTTGTTGTTGTTGTCATTCTTCTGTGGTAGCAATGTTTTATGATCTCATTGTGCCGTGGAATATACCAGTGTACTGACAATGGTGTCACATGCCGCAGAATCATCTTTGTCTGTTTAACAGCCACTGGCACATACCCCACTTCTGTGGCCAATCAGAAGTATCTGAACGTGTTTGCTGAAGGCTTGACCAAATACTCGTTGTACATCTTCGCTGGTCTGACTGCCGTATTTGGTGTCGCATACTCCCGAAGACTGCTGGCGAAGAATGCGAGCACCCTGATCCCGCAGGCCATATTGCTGTTGGCTGCTCTGGTTGCTGTGGCAACGATTGGCATGTCGATTCAGATCTTGGTGGATGTCAACAACGCCGAGTCGGCTGCATGGTGGGAGTGGCTGATTCTCGTGCTCATCGTTGTACAGCGTATACTTTTTACGGTGGCGACCTCGTGTGCCATTTGGACGCTGAGAGTGGCCCAAAAGAACCCCGAGTGCCATGCCCTTGTGGTGTAGGGAGACCAAGATGATGATGTTGATGGTGCACTTGTGAGAAAGTAGCACCGTCGATGGCTTCTAATTGAAATAAAACTGTGTCCTGGTACTGGTGAACGTGAAAAACCCAATTTGTAACCGCATATAATTCACCGTTGATATATCGTTCTTGTAGCTGCTGTAAGAGGGTGTTTTTTTTTGAAGTGTCAAGACCTTGGGAACCTCCACGACAGTCCCGTCCTCCGACTTGGCCGTAACATCGCAAACGAACGAGGTATTCCTCCCAGGCGAAGCCCAAACGTGGTCCATTTTTCGCCGTCACCTGTATGTATGTATGTCTTCAAACGGTGGAGCGGGGTGCCCGGCCTCCTGACCTCGCAGGGCCCCAACATGCCTGGTCATGGCCAGTAGTGAGAGAATGTGTAGGGTTGACACCTGCAGCCAAAAAAAAAACAAAACCCTGAGAGCCTGCCGAACAATCTTTTCTCGGGGCACATTCCGCATCCCATCGCCGGTGGAAACTCGATGCATTCGTTTCGCAATGCGTGGCGCGTGCACAGGGAGATGTACTAGGCAGTACCGGCAGTACCCGCAGTACTGCGGGTACACCGGCCTGGTGGATATTGGTGTTGATCACGGGGAAACTGAAATCTTTTCACACTACATAAATCCAGACCCCGTTCTTTGTGTGCAGTATTGCATGCGTAGTATACTACTCATTTAGATGCACACTGTAGCATATACAATTTACACGTGTAACTGTTAACGAACTCTTCTAAGCGAACGGCGCCACGTGCTACGGTGTCCAGAACAGGGTACCTTCTTCGCTCGGACCTCTCCTGAGATTGAATAGAGGTGGCGCGTAATACTCTGTAAGCCTGACCAATGGTTTGGTTCGAACGCCCCCAGGAGGTGACAATATGTTTCTGGTACTAAAAGGCCGCCTACAAGAGGACGAAAATTCCCCAGGAGAGTCAAATGCATTCTGCAGTCGCTTGCCGGATGATCACCTTCCTGGAATTCACTGGTACCATCCACACAAGCATGGGTCTACTTCCACGCAGACTATGGGAGCCCAAGGGACAATTCTAGTTGAGGATGGTGGAGAGCTCTGGCTTCCTGATGAGAATGGGTGCAAAGACTTTAGGGAGGCACTGTCGAGTATGAAAGATCGGATCATGCACATGGCGACGTATGGTTCACATGCTGGATGCATGAGAGTCATTGATTTTGTGCGTCAAGGCGAAATCGATGAAGACGGTGTATGCAGTACCAAAATGCCAGTGCCAGGGACAGTAGCAGTGGCATAAAATCTCAATCATCTGCTCATTCAGACTCGTCAGTGAGATCTTTACTCATGCTGTCATATGTAACATCATGCATAAACTCGTCGCCTCTTGTCCATAATATTATTATTATTACGATGAATCCCACCCAGCTGCACAAGGTATCCAGTGTGCATAGTACCCTGTTCATCATGATGATGCGACTGGAGAGTCAGATACCCTACTACTGTGACACGCGCAGGCGGGTGTCGGCAGAGTCCGGATTCCGAAGGCCAGTGGAAAGGTATGTCACGCTTTCACCAACGATGCACCAACAGCACCATCGACTACCGTATACGTCCTGGGCTGAGAATGCCCCCCCCAGTTGTGCGGGATTCTCTGCAACGTCAACCCCCAAACCCCGTATAAACTCAAGAGCGCTCCCACTGTCACGCACCAGACTATATCCACCAGGCTTTCGTCGCTCAGTCCCCCCCCCCCCCGGGAAGCCAACGTATCCCTCTTGAACTGATCAATCGAGTCTCCTGTCGAACGACTCGAGTCGGTGTAAGCATTCATCCCCGAGGACGCCCTCATGCTGTTTCCCCCGGCAAAGGCCTCCTTCTCGAGTATACCAATACCAAAGTTTACCAATCCAGCCGAACCAGCTCCTACGATGACAATAGCTGCTTCCCCATCCCAAGATTGCGGCACCCCCATCCCTACCAGATTGAATTTTAAATCTTTCAATTGTAGAAAGTAATTTCTTGCGACGGCCGACGCTATTTCCCAATCAGGGCTTCTGATGATCCGAAAACACACGTGGGCAACGATGGCAACAGCAACGATGCGCAGAACGGGACCCATCTTTCTCTCTCCGCATGTCTTTCCGGTCCCTATTCTGAAGGATTCATCTGAACTTTAAATTTTTAACTGAGCAATGATGACCTCAGGGTTTGGACCTTAAACCCGGGGCTGGATGCCGATCGATAACAGGACACGTGTCCTCATCACGAGTTTGACCGCCGGCAGGCAGTTTGCCGGGGTCGTGGGAGTAGATCTCAAATCTAGAAATGACGATGCCTTCCTTTGGGATATCGTAGGGAAATAATATATACGGCATTAAGATGGGACCACTAGAGGCGAGGATAGAATCTCATTTCCACATGGAGGTACGTTCAGCTGGCTGGTTCAACAGGTTGACTTAAGTGCTGCCAGCTTACTGCTGAACAGTTTATACGTAGATGGGTCGTAATGGTATCAAATGGAGTATGCGATGTATTTGATGCGACCTGATGTGCGTGCAGACCGGAGTAGTGGATGGGTATGCTCGTGTTGTGGACTGCATCAAAGAATGGCCGGAAGGACGAGCGGTACTGTGCGCATACTCGACGCCTCGGTCTTTAGCCTCACGCTCGAAAAAAGCACGAGATACATCGAATGATTCAAGATGCGGGACATGGAGCAGTGGCGTGATGGCAGTGGATATTGAAGATGGAGAAGTGCTGTGGGATGCTGGATTTTTGAAAGTGCACGATAAGACGTTGTATATGAACATCGTGGGCGTTGGTGAGAAGGATTCTAGTTCTGCGAGGCATATTGTTGTATGTGTGACTGATACTGGAGGAGTTTGGGGGGTTGATGTTGACGTGAAAGTGGCTCCTGGGAGGAATGTGCACTTGCTTGGCAGCCTTGCAGAACGGTTTCTGAATGGTCAGTCTAGGATTGCTTCGTATATCCAGACGGTTCGCGATGATGTCGTGGCAAAGAACCAGGCAAAAGACATCGTGTCACCACGGGAAGAAGGGATACGTTTTGATTCTGACAATGTGGAGAATGGCGATAATGGGCCAGAGTTCATCTCTGAGAGTGGATACAGGGGGCCCAGGGAAGGATACACGTTTTGGACAAATGAGAGGGGCGAAAAAGGATATTATAGGAACGATATAATGCAAAATATTCTCGAGAAAGATCACAAGGCATCCAGAATACGTGATGATGGCAGTGAAGAATGTTCCTCTTCTTCTGTAGAAAAGGAATGCTTAGATTCTAAATCTGAGTCTGGGCCAGTATGCTCAAACGGCAGGTTTATACGATGTTTCGAGTATCTCGATCGATCAAAACAGTTTGTTATTGCGTCTGTCTGTAGCGAAGATGGTACTATCTATACTGGGAGATTTGACCTGATAGAATCAAGTGCAGCTCTACTAACTGTTGAAGCAGAGGTCAAGAGGGATGTACATGCTCACGAATCTGGTGTGCTAGTGTTTGCGAGCAATACAGATCAGAAGGTTGTAGCATCAGGTTCATATGATCAAAAGATACGAATTTGGGACACCTCTGAGTGGAACTGTTTGAAAGTACTTTCAGGACATGGGGGTGGTATTAAGAATCTCTTGTTCACTCCAGATGACAGGAATATGATTAGCACGGCTTCTGACAACACGATAAGGGTGCGTCGATTAAAGAATAAAAATGCATTGATTCGGTGCTTCTTGCTTTTCATGGGTACCAATCCATGTTATCATCGCTACAGAAAGAACAAAGGAAGGAGATAAGTGATGTTGGATTGGTTGGTGCAGGTTTGGTCATGTTCCGCATGGTTGTGTCTGAGACACTTGCATGGGCGACATGAAGATACGACTTGGCCAGTGTGCTTTGATTTTGGTGAAACAAATGACGATGCAGGACAAGGGGAATCAGGTCCAATCGTTCGGAAACTTGTTGTTTCAGGTTCAAATGGCTTGTTTGGTGGAAGTACCTTGAAATTGTTTGACTTTGAATCTGGAGATTGCCTTGCTAATTTTGCTCAACTTCGATTTGATCATAAGGGTAGTTGTTCGGCATTAAAGATACTTCACGGTGGGAAATTGGTTATCTCCGCTGCTACAGATGGAACGCTTGCTAGTTGGAAATGCTCCTTGTTACAGAAGCAAGCCAAGACACTGAAGAAGGGTTTTTTGGGCTAATGTATTACATATTAAATGTAATCGTCAAGAAATCATGGGATCCAGGTTGCCATCCGAGCCAGCATTCGGTCGTCCATCGGTTTCTTCCTTGGGTTCCTCTCCTTTCAAATGCCCCCTTGAGCTCCGAAGCTTGAGGCGAAGGGAGTCATACATTTTTTGATCTTTGCGTGATACTGAAGGTCTCAACCGAGACAAAGAACTGATAAAATGCTTTCTCATCACCAAGATTGTGTCCTTTGGCTCTGACCTCCCCGCTCCCCATTGATCCTGATCTATTTTTTCCTTTAGGGCTTGGACACTTGCCTCTCGTACCAGAGACGCAAGATCGGCTCCACTAAAGCCAGTCAATTCTGGCATTGCTGCTAGTTCCTCCAGATCTACGTCCGATGCAAGTGGTGTAGCCCTAGTCAAAGCTTGCAGAATCGATGCTCTCCCTTCTGGAGGTGGCAATGGCACGTACAATATCTTTTCCAGTCTGCCTGGACGGAGCAAAGCTGGATCAATCATATCGGGACGGTTTGTTGCAGCCACCAGGTACACTCCTTGTCTACCATCAACCCCATCCATTTCTGTCAGCAATTGATTGACGACCCTTTCTGCAGCTGCCCCGGACGAGTCCGAGCCCCTCCTCGGAGCCAAGGCATCAAGCTCATCAAAAAATAAAACACAGGGAGCAGCTGCACGAGCCCTTGAAAATACTTGTCTGACGGCACGTTCACTCTCTCCTACATACTTATTTAACAACTCTGGACCTTTAATTGATATGAAATTTGCACCCGAGTCATTCGCTACAGCCTTCGCCACAAGCGTTTTGCCACAGCCTGCAATGTACGTATAAGCTAGATTAGATCAGCTTCAGAGATAACAAAGAGGCACAAAGATTTGGATTGCATTCGCGCAGACGTACCAGGAGGACCAAACAAAAGAACACCAACACTAATTTTCAGACCCATAGCTTCAAACAAATGTGGGTTGGAGATGGGCCTTGAAATTGCAAACAGCAGTTCATCTCTAACTTCCACCAGAGAGCCAACATCATTCCAAGTGACATCTGGAGTTGTGGCAAATCCTTCTCTTCTGACCGATGGCTGAACTTTATCGATAGCACCTTCAAAATCTAATAATTTGATAGATAAGCTTTTTAACTCATCATGCGTGAGTGGCCCTTCCCGATCCGAGAGGCACCCGCTGTCAGTTTCTATCTGATTGAAGATGCGCTGTACTGCCAGAGCTGCTGCCTCTTTAATCAACGCGGCCAAATCAGCACCGACAAATCCTGGCGTCTTACGAGCAACTTCTGAAAAACTAAATGTTCCATCAAGTCTCAATTTCTTTGCCATTTTTCGGAGGATAGCCTCCCTTGAGGACTCTGATGGAATGCCCATTGTGATCTCCCTATCAAATCTACCCGCACGGCGAAGAGCAGGATCCAAGGCATCCGGTCTATTCGTAGCTCCAATCACCACGACATGTTTATGATTAACAATAGATACAATTACGTCCTTCTCCACATCCATGACATCCTCTGCAGCCGACTCTACTTTTGAGTCATCTCCATTTCCATGCGAATCGCTTGATCCAGCATTTTGGTCCATGGACAGAGCAGACAAGTCATCCATGCACGTCAACAGCTGCGCGACAATCCTTCTCTCCATCTCTCTTTGTGCCGTCTCTCTCTTTGGCGCTATTGCATCAATTTCATCAATGAATACGATGCATGGAGCCACAGATGCTGCTTCTTGAAAGAGACTCCTAACTTTTGCCTCTGATTCACCGCTCATACCACTAACCACTTCTGGCGCTGATATCCGCAAGAACGGAACTTTGCATTCATTAGCAATTGCATTTGCTAAGGCAGTTTTGCCGCAGCCTGGAGGACCATGCAATAACACTCCTCTTGGGGGGTACACTCCCAACCAGGAATACACCTCTGGGTGCTTCAATGGATACTCTATCAATTCCTGCACGTCCTTTAAAACAGAGTCCACCCCTCCTAGATCCTCATACTTGATTGGGAGCGGCTGAGTGGCAGAAGAAGACAACCCACGACGCGATCCAGACACACGTGGCCTCTTGGAACCGGATGGAGTCTTGCTGCCCTTCTGGCTCGGCCCCACTTTCGCCACCTTTTCAACCACCTCTTTCCCCGACCCGTGCCCCAACTGCGGCTCTTTCTCATTACCATCGCTAGTGTTATACATTGATTTCAAACTAGAATTCATTGTAGCCCCAATTTTCTCCGTCCCGTCGCTTTCCTCTTCCTCATGCACTATGCTTTGAATTGCCCTCTTCACTTGCAGGGTAAATGGTCCCACTTTCTGCCTCTGATACTCTCTGTACTGAGACCTCAGTGACTCTGCACAATTTTCAGCATCATAATCCACATTCTTTTGACAGTATGATACGATCCTCTGGTACAAAATTCTGTCAAAGATGCCACGCCCATTACTCCTCTGCCTATTAGGCGTCATTTCAATGCATGCATATTTAATTCTAATAATTAAACAATTCTAATAATTTATTTTAATTTTTAATTGAATTTACAGAATATTTCCCTGTTTCCAGTGCATCCCTTGACAAAGAGTCTTGAAGCATTCAATGACCCATCGTGCCGTACATTTTCAGGATACATCGGCCATCAGTTTCTTTTTGTATTTAAAAATTTCAGGAATGTTTTTATTTAGATATTTGGATTGAATCAAATGAGTATATGACGTCAAACAGTCTCAAAGAGCAGTGACCACTGTCAATCTGCAAGCCAACATGGCAAGTCTGAAATATGTTCTCATGTTCGAACGTGATTTACCCAAAGCTATTCACTTTTTTAAAAGCGGATTAGGAGCATCTGTAAATATTGCTACAGAGAAATGGGCAGAGCTCAAGGCAGGAAGTACAATTCTGGCTTTAAAGGAAACAGAAGGGTGAGTCAATGCTGTGCTGCTGCTTGTTCTGACTTTAACAAATACTGCGTGTGGCCATATTATTTCCTCCGAATGGCCGATGCTGATGCACAGCACTGAATGATATTATGTATAACAGATTTTTGTGATTTTTTAATCTACAGAGAAGCGCAATGCAACACGGGCTACTCGCCAATGTTAGTTTTTGATGTACAAGATGTGCAGGACTCTTTGACAAAAATGCTTTCTCTGGGAGCCAGGATGGACGGCGCTGTGCAGTACACTCTGGATGGATCCAAGGTTTGTATATGGATAGTATCTATCCTATTGTTCATTCAATTAAATCGTATGAGATTGAGGTGTGCACCTGAACCGCTTGCTTTGCATTGCTCTGCAGGTGGCTGTTGTCAAGAGTCCCAGTGGCCAGATGATTGGTTTAATATCCAAAACATGACGTTGCAGCTGATTCGTAGCATACTACTGCTAGCATTAATTAATTGATTCAGAGGCTTTTGCAAACCATGGATCTAACTATGTACGTGGAATCTTTATCAGAAGAGGAGAGGAAGGGTAAAGTGAATGGCATGTATGGAACTCCGACAAGGGACGTGGAGCACATGCATGTCGGCGTGCGGCGAACTATTAATCTTCATAAATTTGTGCACACTTTCAAGGCTCGTTACAGTCGTGGTGAGGAGTCAGACGAGCAACTGAGCCAGGTTGTCGATGCCATGGCTCGTGCATCAGACAAGCAAAAGGAAGCTTTGTAAAGCACTGCTCTGCATGCTAGTTCTGTGCCGTTTCAATGCATTCGTTCATCACTTTTTCCCCTAAGATTACAAAGAATATCCAATAGCAGCAACGCCTTTTAGGTTTTTAAATACGCTCTCCCATTCCAGTTTTGAACGAAAGTTGTTTTTTCACTGAACGCTCTCCCATCTCAAACCACCCAGAAAAGTATCATGACCACCAGCCCCTCTACAAAGCTCCAATTGGCATCTCCCATCGATTCACAAACCGCGCGGTTTGTATGCCCTCGAGTAAAAGCACTTTGTAGATGTCATTGTAATTACATATGAAATTCTAAAAAGAAAAAGGAGGGGTTTTTTATCTGAAACCTTTGTCTATAGGGTTAGTCTCACGCAGCAAGCAGACAAATTACACGCCTCACACCAAACTCCTTCGTGACAAGGAACTTCAGCCCTGTATCTAACCATCTCATTGGCAAGAAATAACAACTGGCGTGGATGGAACGTGCCGTCATCGCGCTTGACGGCCTGGTGCGGTATGTCTTTCGTGTTGCTTGTTTCAACCTTTGAAGTTTCGTGCATTTTCCTGAGCTCGACCAAGAGTTTTATGCACTGCCATCGAATTGCAGGATTCTTAGAAATGGAACACATTCGGAAGAATTTGAATTAGCTGCCTCCGATGGTCTCGCTGCGGGATACGCCGTGCTGGCCGTTGTTGCCCTGGTAGGTTGACAGGAACTGTCGCTGTTGATTCTCACGCGTACACGGACTTATCGTACGTTGCTGTGTGGTTTGATTTACAGGTTCAAATTATTCGGATACAAATCAGAGTGCCGGAATACGGATGGACGACGCAAAAGGTTTTTCATCTCCTGAACTTTCTGGTGTGCTTCTTGAGGGCCCTGGTGTTCGCTTGCAGGCCGGAAATACAGTCGGTTTCCCACTTTCTCCGCGCAGTTTTCTTAGATTTTCCGGGACTTTTGTTCTTTTCCACTTACACGTTGCTGGTTTTGTTCTGGGCTGAAATTTACTATCAAGCTTTGAGCAAATCCACGACCAATCTGAAACGATCATTCCTTGGTCTCAACTTTGTTGTGTATGCCATCCAAATCGCGCTGTGGGCGTATTCATACACTGGCGACAAGGAGCAAGAGACTACTGGAAAGCAGATTTCTGGCGTGTTCCTCGCAGTGGTTAGCCTCCTCGCAGCAGGAGGATTCCTGCTCTATGGGGGAAGACTGTTCTTTATGCTGAGGCGGTTTCCGATTGATAGCAGAGGCCGGAGGAGTAAACTGCAAGAGGTTGGATTGGTGACATCTATTTGCGCTTCTTGCTTCCTATTCCGAAGTATCATGGTGGCACGCTCGACTTTTGATCATGAACATGCTGATTTGGACGTACTAGGGCATCCTCTGTTGAATATTTTGTACTATTCTGGTGCTGAGATCATCCCGTCTGGTCTGGTCTTGTACATCCTTCGCAAGCTACCTCCAAAGCGATCTTCTGCGAATCAAGAATACGAGACGATACCTGAAGCTTGATCTATGGAATCCATCCTGTTTTACATTTACAATGTTAATGCAAATGAATATATATAAAATGAACAGGCCAAGCCACGGCTCATCAGTGATCCGATCTTGATGGCAGTCAGCATCTTATGTCCAATTCCATTTGAATCGATTTCATGCACCGGCCTCTCTCCGTATGAACGTTCAATTTTATTCAACTTGAATAGTTAATAGTAATCTGACTTGAAAGGCTGGTGCATTGGTATCATTAATATTGGAGAGTTGCAGGTAAGGATCAACACCGTAGCATAGCACTCGGCGGCCCAAATAGAGGGTCTACTGGCGTTGGACTTGTGATCCAAAGCGATATCACTTCTGTTTTAATCATTAGAGTAAGGGTTTGCGTAGTTTTGACTGAGATTGTTGCTTTGTTCAGGTGAAGACTGAATCTCGTATGGTTGCTCAAAAGACAAAAAAGTCCGTGGGAGACTTGAGCAAAGCCGATCTCGAGGGCAAAGTGGTGTTTGTGCGTGCTGATTTCAATGTGCCGCTTGATGGAGATAAGGTTACGGACGACACGCGTATCAGGGCTGCCGTGCCTACTCTCAAGTACTTGACCGAAAATGGAGCCAAGGTGGTGCTAGCATCTCACCTGGGTCGCCCCAAGAATGGCCCAGAGGATAAGTTCCGCCTGACACCGGTGGTGCCTCGCTTGTCAGAGCTCTTGGGAAGGCAGGTTATCAAGGCGAACGATTGCATTGGTGCAGAAGTGGAGGAAAAGGTCAAGGCAATGTCAAATGGCGACGTTCTCCTGCTGGAGAATGTGAGGTTCTACAAGGAGGAGGAAAAGAATGATCCCGAGTTTGCAAAGAAACTCGCATCCGTGGCTGATATGTATGTGAATGACGCTTTTGGAACAGCCCATCGTGCTCATGCTTCTACTGTAGGCGTGACCCAGTTCTTGTCACCTGCTGTGGCTGGCTTCTTGATGGAGAAGGAACTGAACTATTTGGACGGTGCTGTGGCCAGCCCAAAGCGTCCATTCGCTGCCATTGTCGGGGGATCCAAGGTTTCTTCTAAAATTGGAGTGATCGAATCGCTCTTGGAAAAGTGCGACAAGATTATCATCGGAGGGGGGATGATTTTTACCTTTTACAAGGCCCAAGGCCTCTCTGTGGGCTCTTCCTTGGTGGAGGAGGACAAATTAGGCCTGGCCAAGGAGCTGGAGGAAAAAGCCAAGGCGAAGGGTGTGGAATTTATCCTTCCAGTTGATGTCGTGGTTGCCGACAAGTTTGCTCCTGATGCAACCTCTCAGATTGTGAGCGTGGAAGACATCCCTGATGGATGGATGGGTCTGGATATCGGCCCCAAGTCTATCAATCTCTTGAATCAAGCTCTTCAAGACTGCCAGACTGTCATTTGGAACGGCCCCATGGGTGTCTTTGAGTTTGATGCCTTTGCCAAGGGAACCTTTGCGATCGCCGAGACATTAGCACAGAAAACAGATGCTATAACCATCATTGGAGGTGGCGACTCGGTGGCTGCAGTGGAAAAGGCTGGACTGGCTGAAAAGATGAGCCATATTTCCACTGGAGGGGGTGCCTCTTTGGAGCTTTTGGAAGGAAAAGTGCTTCCTGGGGTCGCTGCTTTGGATGACCCATAGGGTTCACGCATTAAACGACGAGGTTTCATATTTTGCTTTATGTAATGTTTCGAAATTGTACAGATGTTGCTAACGAGATGCAATTAGCTTGCCACCTATAAAAGGTGCTAATTAGCTGCCAACCAAGCCAATTGGTTCTCCACCACAGGTGGTGGTCCACCACTTCCGTAAAAAGATTGCTAGCAATCGAGCGCTTGATCGAACCTCCATCAGTCAGGCACGCTTGATCTAAATATCAAAATAAATTGTGAAACATTCCTCCAATTGTTTTCTGAGAGTGTTGAAACCCTCAGTTTCCTGCTGCAGTCCCGAGCTGTACAAGAACTACTGCAGTTCGCTGTTTTCATCTTCCTACAACTAGTTGTACTGGAACGAATGTCAAATCGCATCATACAAATAGATCAAGTGAGATTCGAGAATAGAGCGGTATGTACGAGATTTGCGAGACGGTTCGAAGGATTTGGGGGATCATGGTCATGGGCACCAAACCTTTGTCTTGTAGGAATCTGTTTCGAAAACCATCTTTCAAACGTAGTATAATATGTATGCAGAGTTACTGCGGTCACAGTGCACCTCGCAAGACTCAAGTATCGTGGCAACGTCAAGGACTAACAGGAGGTTCACGACAAGGAAGGCTCTTCCCGAGAGCCAAGGACAGCTCATGGCGCATACAGTCCCAGTGGCTGGAGAACAGTGCTCAGACCGACGTAGATGTTCCGATAGATATTGCATGGACGTTGTGGGAGGATAGAACGCTGATTCCTAACTGGATGCCTTGGATAAGCAGTGTTGAGATACAGGAAGAAGACACCAGGTTGTCCAAGTGGACCTTGTCCACATACCAGTTCAATAGACAGTGGGAGTTCAGTTGGCTTGCATTAAATATGTCTCCGCTCAAGCATCAAAAGATTCACTGGAGATCAGTGCCGGGGTCGTCAAGCGGTTCCCTGGGATCTATCGAAATTCAGAACCAAGGTCAAATTCGATTTTTGAAAAAGGGGTCTGAGAAATGTGCAGTCAAGCTTACAATCTCGTATGAGGTTCCAAATGCGTTGGCGCCGTTTGCTAATGTACGTCATATTTGTATTTACTGTCTCCTTGTTTTTTTTGAAATGAAACGGTATCTTGTGTGCGGTTGTCTGTCGTGTCATTGTTGCTAACCCTAACCGTAGAAATGAAAACACTAAGAATCAGAAGCAAATTGCCTCTTTCACTGCAGTTGCTTACCCCAGTGGTGGAAAGAATACTCCAGAATGATATGAATCGATTTGCAGAGTATGCGAGAGAGTGTGGTAAGGATTAATTTAATGTTGTGCTGTAAACAGAGAAAGATCTGAGTTAAGTTGGTTTTTTTTCAGCTCACTGATGTGATCAAACAAGTGACTCAGACGAGACCATTGCATTCCTTTTGTTTGATTGCGGGCCGATCTCCACATGTAAACGAAATAAATTTCGATTTAACAAATAGTAACACGAAGTTTTGTCGTTTTATTGGAAGCGTGGCTTATAGAAAACTCGACTAGAGAATGGCGAGTAGCGCTGCTACAGCGCTGGCAAACCTTCGGAGGCGGTTTGCTTCAAATTTAGCTCTCTATCAGAAGTATAGTGCATTCTTAGGGTACCAATTAGATGCTTTACATCACAGCCGTGTCTCATTCTCGACGACATCCACTGCTGCCGGCGATGACACCGTGTCGAGCGCTGATACAACATCAAAACAGATTGCCGGCCATAAAACATATAGATCTGGATTAATAGCGGTGAAAGTCGGTATGACGCAAGAATGGGACCACTGGGGTGCTCGAATTCCTTTGACAGTGTTGTGGCTGGATGAGTGCCAGGTTGTCCAGCTGAAGACGCCGGAAAAGGAAGGGTATTTATCGATGCAATTAGGATGTGGCTCGAAACGCCGGAAACAGCTACCAGCAAGCTTGTGCGGTCATTTTGATGCTGTAAATGTACCATTGAAACGAAAGTTGGTCGAGTTCAGAATTTCTCCAGAGGCTGTGCTGCCTGTGGGTCACACGCTGTCTGCCTCGCACTTTGTGCCAGGACAATATGTAGATGTTTCGGGCACTAGTATTGGAAAGGGGTTTCAGGGCGTGATGAAAAGATGGGGCTTTGCTGGCCAGCCCGCGTCTCATGGCAATTCCTTGTCTCATAGGGCTGCAGGTTCTACAGGGGGATGTCAGGTATGTGTCTTGACTGATCGACGCATACGTATAGTGCGATATAATATACAAACATGTTGTTGAATAATACTGTATTGAGTATGAGATAATGCTGCAGGATCCTGGTAAAGTGTTTAAGGGAAAGAAAATGCCAGGAAGGATGGGTGGGCAGAGGAAAACTGTGCTCAACTGTCTAGTTTGGAGGGTTGATCCTCAGAGAAATTTGATATACGTCAAAGGGCAAGTTCCTGGGCACAAAGGAAATTTTGTAGAGGTCCGAGATGCTAGGCATAAGAAGAGTGACGAACAGCCAGCGTTGCCAGTGCCTACGGCAGAGTCAGTGACTGAAGTTAGGGTGGCACCCAAACCTGAGAGGAATCCATTTGAGATTCAAAAGTAAATGAATGAAACTATTTCGTCTGTAATACCTTTATACAGGAGTAGACATGATGGTATACTTGATCCCCATGCAATGAATTGCAATATTGCCTCATCATCTTTGAACACCTTTCTGAAAATTATTCTTCCAAGCTTCGGGACTGCAGTATATCATTAATTATTTATAAATTTGCGTTTCAATTGTCGCCATTTCAATAGAGAGGAAAACAAAATGAATGGCGATACGCGGAAGCAAACTGACTGTTTGTATTTCCTTAGGGGATTTTGTAGCAAAGGCGAGAGTTGCCCTTTTAAGCATGACGAACAAAAGAGATTAGAGTTACAATCAGCAAAGCAGAATACAGATTATACTCAAGTTTGTAGGTTTTATGCTGTGGATCCAGCCTCGTGTGCTAGAGGAGCGGCCTGCCGCTATGTTCATGACATGGTACGATTTTGCCGGAGCACGACAATGTGATAATGTGTTTATTCATTTTGCTTTTTTGAAGGGTTAAATAGGTAACGCGACATTCGTTTGATTACAGAGCTCAACTGCAAAAGAACAAGTCAAGGCAGGGGAAAAGCAGGAGAGTTCAAAAGCGCAGGCAACTGGGGAAGATAAATCTTCCACGGTTGCGACGAGACCTAGCATTTTGGAGGCGACAAAGGTAGATGAAAAAGTTAGTAGCGACCCAGTGCTATCGTCGGTACGTTCGAGCCTGCGGTCGAGGCTCTCTGCCCCACCGGAAGCAGCTACAGCTCCTGGTGAGACCAACCCAGCTCCAGCAGTCGACGCGAGAGCAAAACAACCTGTTAAACCCCAAGCTTGCGTTGTGAGAATTACAAGAGATGGAATGGTCAAGCAGCGTGTGACACCGGTCGGCCCACAGGTAGCCAAGGGTGGTCAGGCCAAGCAGTCTGCTCCTCTATTTATCAGGCAACCAGCAAGAGAACAGGCGAAAGAGCAACCTAAAGAATTGAAAAGACCAAAGAGTATTGATGAAATTAGACGGGAAAAGAGATTAAAGATTGCATCGGGAAAACCTATAGAGGCAGAGGCATCCAAGAATACTGCTGCAGAACAAGAGGCTGAAAACCCCAAAGATTTGATAGCTACTGCCAAGTCTACAGAGATGAAGATTGGCACTGAAAAGCAGGAGAGCAAATTGAAAAGTACAGCAAATACAGTTGTTTCTGAGAAAAAGAGAGAGGCAGAGATACGGATAGAATCATCGAAGGAATACAAAGAGGCAACCACACCTTCTGCTGCTGCCATAGTTGGAGAGAAAGCAGCCCCTAGCTCGGTGCACTCAGAGTTGGTGGCAAAGGATGATGAACTTTTAGATGCAGACTTCGAGGTGCGTTGCATATGTTATTTCTTGATACTATAGCGAATCCATCTTTATTTTAGGTTGATAAGATTTATGCTGATTTGACGAATCAACTTGTATGCAGGATGAAAAACTACGCCAGCTGGAGAAGGAGTTGGAATCTGGGGAACCAGCGGCAGATGATATCGACCTCGACAGCGATGAGGACTTCGAGGCGAAAATGAGGGCGTTGGAAGAAAATTTATGACGCTTAGTCCTGGTACACGTGAATGATTCAGTTGCACCATACCATGGTATAGAACTGGTCCAGTAGCCTTCAGCATCTGATGCAGTGGACCTGCATGCCGCGGCATTGATTGGCAATGTCTCAACCTCGTCTAGAGCATAATTATACTTTACCAATAAGAAAACGTATGTTATTCGTATTGTAATCGACCAAAACGAATATAACTTTAAAAACAAACCGGTGAAACACTAGAGCGGGCAAATTGAGGAGTTGATTGTTGACAACGCTTTTGAACACTTTTCGCCTGACTTGATAGCAGAGACAATACCAAAAACACTTTGGAAATATGATTAAAATTTCATTCTCGAAAAGTATTGTCGGCCAGCCTTTGGGGTTGAGCCAGCAAAGGAAAGGAAGGCCTCAACGCCGGTCACAGGTTTGTTTCGCAACCTTGGCGTCTCCACATCCAGGTGCGATATGTGTCGAGTTGATTCCATTTTACCATGTAGTTTCAGCATATTTTATCTTGTTTGGGAGCGTATTTGTCATCTTTTGAGAAGATTCTTTGCGTTTGATTGAATCTATTGCGTTTCAATGAGTCTATGGCTGTGGCAAGCAGGTGTTCAAATGTTCCAGAAGGACCTCGACTTGGAAGTTGCTGATCCCGAGATTGCAGAAATTATTCGCAACGAAAAGAACAGACAAGTAAAGGGATTGGAATTGATTGCATCAGAGAATTTCACCTCAAAAGCTGTCATGACTGCGGTGGGCTCTTGCATGACAAACAAGTATAGCGAAGGTCTGCCAGGAGCCAGGTACTATGGAGGCAACGAGTTCATTGATGAGTGCGAAAGGCTGTGCCAACGTCGTGCGTTGGAAGCTTTTAGATTGAACAGTGAAGAATGGGGAGTTAATGTGCAAACGCTTTCTGGTTCTCCTGCCAACTTTGCCGTTTATACTGCTCTGTTGCAGCCTCATGATAGAATCATGGGATTGGATCTTCCTCATGGTGGGCATTTGACCCACGGGTTTATGACTCCAAAGCGCAGAGTGTCTGCGACATCTGTCTACTTCGAGTCCATGCCATACAGACTAGACGAGTCAACTGGCTTGGTGGACTACGATGCCTTGGAGAAGAGCGCATCTCTGTTCAGACCAAAGCTCATCATCGCCGGTGCCTCTGCATATTCAAGGGATTTCGACTATGCCAGAATGAGGGACATCGCTGACTCTGTTGGAGCATATATGATGGCTGATATGGCTCATATCTCAGGTCTGGTCGCTGCCGGGCTCGTCAAGAGTCCATTTGAGTTTGCCGATGTTGTGACAACCACGACCCACAAGTCTCTTAGAGGGCCACGAGGTGGCATGATCTTTTTCAAAAAGGATCTAGAGAGTAGCATCAATCAAGCCGTATTTCCAGGCCTTCAGGGAGGTCCACATAACCATACTATTTCGGGACTGGCCGTGGCTCTCAAAGCTGCCACCCAGCCAGAGTTTGTGGAGTACCAAAAGCAGGTGATTGCTAATGCCCGGGCATTTGCCACCAAGCTCAAAGACCTCGGATACACCATCGTATCAGGTGGGACAGATAACCACCTTATACTTGTCGATTTAAAACCTTCTGGAATTGATGGAGCCCGTGTGCAGACGGTGCTGGATTTGGTATCCATCACTTTGAATAAGAACAGCGTTCCCGGAGACAAGTCTGCCATCGTGCCTGGCGGCATCCGGGTTGGAACACCCGCTCTCACAACAAGGGGATTCAAGGAACAAGATTTCGAAAGGGTTGCAGAGTTTATTGACAGAGCAGTCCGTATTGCGAAAGACATCAAGGACAAGACCCCTGAACCAGCCAAACTCAAAGACTTTGTAGCATTTGCAAACAGTCAAGGATCGGCCAGGGAAGATGTCAAGGCCCTTAAAGAAGAGGTTGAGACGTATGCCTCAGCATTTCCAATGCCTGGAAATTAAATTAATTTGTTGCTGATTCTCTGGGAATGTATTTGCTGTAAAATGCTGAATTATCGCTTGAATGAATGCACCACCGCTACCGGCACTATTACCCAGGAGGATGGCTCTGTCGGAATTTCAAATTCAGCACGCACTTGTTTACGTGTCTTGCCAGAAGATGTGAGGAACTAAGACACCGATGAATAAAATACGAACTCATATTCCCCGGTTGCTGGTGGTTTGCACAAATAGGCGCCCATACTCTCGGCAAACCGACGCCAAGCGTCTTGTTCAACGATGTAAGCAGTTGCGAGATGGAATCTTCTGGGAAAGGGAGAAGGGTTGCGTGAATTGGCCTGGTCAGAGCAAGATATTCAGTGATTTTTTATACGACTCGCTTCATGTTTTGTCCGATGAGTGCGTGACCTCTGTGAGCGAGGAGAGTGTCCGGCAGGTGTCTGTTGCAAGAATCAATGCAATGACCTACTCGGCGATGCCCTCAAATTTGCGTGAAATGATGCTCGATGATGTTCAAAATATTTTAGAATCTATCATATACGAGGTAGAGCAGTCGATTGTTGTCTCAGTGCCGTCTGCAGTTGATAACAGAGTTGAAAACATGGAGAGTCAACTTCAGCAGTTGGTTCCTATCGTGTTTGATTGCGAATCGTCTGGACTGAGTCGGAGGCGGGATCATGTGGTGGAGATTGCAGCCAGGAATCTGCAGACAGGGGAAGAATTTAGTACTTTGGTTCGGTTGCCAGATGGGGCCTCAATGCACCCGTCAGCGGAAAAGGTGACTGGGATCACAACAGAGAGCCTGAAGGATGCATGTCTTCCGAGTTTTGAATCAGCGATTCATAACTTTTTGGATTTTTTGAAACGGAATCAATCCAATGGTCCCAGAGATTCGCGTGTGGTGCTCGTGGGACATAATATATTTGCTTTTGATATCCCTTTGCTTCTGAACCGGATGGCTGAATTGGGCAACGTCCAGTTTCCAAACGACCTTCTGTTTATGGATACTTTGGGAATCGCAAAAAATATAATCCCTGGGCTATCTTCCTATAAACTGACCGCTATATACGAGACTATTACAGGGCAGGATGCTCAAGTTGCACATAGAGCAATGGCTGATGTGGAGTTGACATCTGTTGTTCTGAAGGGGTTGTTGCTTCGAATACTGCAAAAGAGTGTCAGAGATCGCGATTCCTTTTCGCATGTTGTTGGAATGAGAGATATGGATCTTTATAAAGTCTTCTTTGGAAATGATATGTTGTGCAAAAGTGTGATGCTCAAGAGCCCGGAGGACTTTTTAGCAGTAAGTCAAATCAGGAAGGGTGATCAAGAGGGTGGTTGTGCAGGAGATCCCAAGTCCTCTCAAAATCACTTTACAGGTATTGTCAATCAGGAGGAACTAGCTCAACTTGGAAAGAGGATGCCAGGACATGAGCTTCTAGCCGGGGATCATCCTGACGGAACACAATTTAGCAGGATGCTAGAGGAAAAGCTCAAGCAGGGAAGTTCGTTGATAGCAAGGATGCAAGTTCCAATACGAGAATTGAAAGGTCTATTTTCTAGGAAAGAGTTGAAAAATCTGGATCAAATGAAGATTGAAACTGTCAGAGATCTACTATACTGTTTTCCAAGGAGATATCTTGTGTCTTCAGTTGGTTCCCCTCCCTCGCCTTTGACAGATGAGGAACAGGCCATATTAGTGCCAGTCTATATCGAGCAAAAAGCCATTAATAGAGGTGCAAATTGGAGTATGCTACGACTGGGGCTACGTTGCTTGAAGGTGGAGGATTTGGAAGATATGCAGAATGCATTGGCAGCAATGCATGAGCGCCCGCTTTTAGAGTATAAAGTATTTCGTAAAGGGAGGTCAGCAGCATGGACGATCAACAAAGAGCACGAACGGTATAGAAACAAACCAAAAGTGATTTACATAACGGCAAGGGTACAGAGGACCACGAACGGGACTTTTGCCGTCAAAGATCAGCAACTGACAGAGTTGGGAGCATCTGAGTTTGCTTCACTGCAGCAAAAATCACACTACGTTAGACCAATATATCCTCAAAAGTTGGGTATCTCCAGTCAATTTGTTCAAGAAGCAGTTGAAAAAATTTCAAGATATCTCGATGCGATTATGTTTGGGAATCAACACCCCACATCAGGCAGCATTGACCAAAGTTCCTTGGTCCTGCCGCTCCTGGAAGCTATCAAGGTACGCCTAAAGGTACCAACGCTACAGATCTGTAGGGAGTTGAGCAACTTATTTCATTGTTCCATTCTATATAATTAATGTTTTGCTCACAATGTTCTTGAAGAATTGTCACTGCAGGGAATCCATCAGCCTGATGACGCTGATCTCTTTGTTAGAAGCAGAACCAGCTTGGCATTTCATGAATTGTTTGTGATGCAACTGAGGATGCTGTTAAGAACGCCGCAAAGCATAACCGGATCGAAACAGTCGCAGAAAGTAGATGAAGATATTCAAAATTTAGTCATGGAATCTTTGGATTACGGACTCACTTCCGATCAGGTCAAGGCATTACGGACAATAAATGCTTTGCTTTGCTGTGATGCACCAACATCTAGTCTGCTTCAAGGTGACGTAGGTTGTGGTAAAACAATCGTCGCAGTTCTAGCTGCGTTTGGAATGGTAGGTAAGAAAAAGCAAGTGGCGATCATGGCTCCAACTGAAATTTTGGCAGAGCAACATATGCGATCGATTCAATCTATCATCCTAGCAAGTCAGGCAAAGGGGAAAGCTGTGGCAGGTCTCCCACGTCTTGCATTGCTCACTGGCTCTACAAAAATGGCTGACCGAAAAGAGATACTGAGCAGTATTTCCTCCGGAAAGATAGATATTATTGTTGGAACTCATGCTTTGTTATCAGAACAAGTGAACTTTAGTTCTCTTGGATTGGTTGTCGTTGACGAACAGCATAAATATGGAGTAGAGCAAAGAGCTCGACTCTTGTCCAAATCTATACCATCACCTCATGTTCTAAACATGTCGGCAACTCCAATTCCAAGAAGTCTAGCTCTAGTGATGTACGGCGAAATGGAACTCATTGCCATCCGCGAAATGCCCCCTGGAAGGATTCCAGTTGCGACTTCTGTATTATCAGAAAGCACAAAGACTCGCAGCCAAATTGGGGCAGAAATTCGTCAAGAAATCAATTCAGGTGGAAAAGTTTTTGTAGTATGTCCCCTGATTGAGAAAAAACAGGACAAAGAGAAGGGTTTGATTTCTGAAGAAGAAGAGGTGAGAACAGTTATTGAAGAGAAGCAACGGTTGTCTGCAGAAATGTCTGCAGACACCATTGGTATATTGCATGGTAGAATGACCGGTGACGAGAAAGATACAATAGTCAAACAGTTTTTGTCTGGCAGTATCAAGGTCTTGGTATGCACCACAGTGGTTGAAGTTGGAGTGAACGTTCCTGAAGCATCTTTGATGGTTGTAGAGCATGCAGAAAGGTTTGGGTTGGCTCAATTGCATCAACTGCGAGGGCGAGTCGGGAGAGGATGTCGACCTTCCAAATGCCTATTAATAACCAATTCGAATCCTTCAAATTTGAATCGTTTGCGTATTATGGAAGAAACTTCAGATGGATTTCAGGTGGCAGAGGCTGACTTGAGGAATCGAGGTAGTGGAGATCTAGTTGGTAAAGCACAGTCAGGGCACAGCAGTCTAATCGACGCCAACCACATTTGGGACCTGCCGCGTGATTCACAGACCGTTCTTGCCGCGAGAAGTGCAGCTGAATATTATCTAAGCTCATATGGGTACAATGTGGACAAATGGCCAGCCTTTTTACAAGAATTTTTGAATGACTCATCAGTGGTAGATTTAGATGTACACGAGTTGCCAAATTTAATTTAATATTACAAATTCAAGCTTTCCTACAGGGAAACTGTCTTTCTTCGCCTTACTGTTCCTTTGTTATACTGTAATAAATGCTTAATCCAAGTAGAAAAGGGTGACAATCTTTGATTCATTTTTGGCCTCTTTGCATGTCTCCAGCAGAAGGCTACTGTCATGAAAAGCGAAACAAATTATCTGCTCTACCCTTGATATAATATCCCTATTGCAGATCCTCGATGCCTCTAACAGAACCAGTTCATCATTTTGAGGCATTTCTACTATATTCTGAACATTTTGCAACAACTCTTGACTTTCTTGAGGTTGACGAGAGAAGCTTTGTGGCAACACAACTGTCAGTAGGTCAGGGTTTTCAGCCCTTAATGCACCTCGTATAACCGCAGCATTTGTTCCCGTGGCACCTGAAGTGTATATATGATTACCCTGTAATTCAAAACAATTACAAATTAAGCGACGTGATATTGACGGGATGGTGTTAGGCGACGCCTCTGCTGCGGCTCATCACTGTGCACTATGACACTGAACACCAGTCATTCAGCTTGTTCAAGTTACTTACCGTGAGCACCATGGCATATGACAGTACTTCAATCAGCTGTTGGTGCATGAATCCCATGTTTCGAGTGCCAAAAAATCCGATATTTTTTGGATTATTACTCTGTATTGCAAGAAATTCCTACAGACCAAGGACACACTCTCAGTTCAAACCACTGAGTCGACTACAAAGAAAGCTCTTCGCAGCCAGATAAACCACTAAGTATGCTTTAAAATCAATCTAAACGTACTGCCAGATAATCCTCAGTCTCTGGAGGCTTCAAAATATCCTGCAACTGTTGGTTTATATAATCAATTGGATCAACCCCAGCCACCATGGCATCTCCTTGTGTCGGAAGCTCTTTCGCTTCGATCAGCTCTGATTTATTACCATCTGCGTAACTGTTGCTTGATACGGACTCGCAGAAAACCAAAGGCTCCTTTCGCTGCTCCGCACTACGTATCCGACCTACGACCTTCCCACTCAGTCTAACTTTGCAATTGCCGCGAGGCTCATACTCTACGAGATGATTCCTAGCATTTTTTCCGACAGGAATACGTAAGATCATCATCACGCCATGTGTAGAAAAAAGGGATAAAAAATTACAACTGGCGCATACCTCTCGTCTGACTTCCTTGTCACAGGCATTCAAACTCGAGGTCTGCATCAGCTGGGGGCCATTTTCAAATCGTGATGTGCCTTTTTTGAACGGATCGGATGGTGCGTATGAGTGATACGATACACAAAATTATTTCCAGTTCATTTTCATAATTAGCAGTTGAACGTGTTCAAGCATCGTGGTGTGCATGGAAACGGATGGACCTTGTTCACGACAGGAAAGCAGAATACTTGAAGACCTGGAGGTGCTAGAAAACTTTGTCGGAGAGGCAGAGGCAGCGCAGATATTCGACACCATTCAATCTTCAAAGTCTAAATGGGAAAATCTCATCGATAGAGAGACGCAACAGTACGGAGGAACACTGACAAAGTCAGGAATGCTACTTAAAACTGCATTTCCCTCATGGCTTGCTAGGATTGCACAAAAAATCAGCTCAGAGGCGTATCTATTTCGAGATTCGTTGCCGAATCACGTACTAGTCAATAGATATCAAGCACGTGGAGCCATTGCACCTCACTCAGATGGCCCTTGTTACGAGCCCAGAGTAGCAATATTGTCCCTAGGCTCTCCAGCAGTCATGACCTTTAGGAAGCAGGCAGGGAGCAAACCCTTTGCATCCGTCCTTTTGCGGCCGAGATCCCTCCTTCTATTCAAGGACAGAGCATACAAGGAGGCTCTTCATGCAATAGAGGGACCAGATACAGGAATGAGGATTTCCCTCACATTCAGAAAGGTGGTCAAAGAATATGCGTGTACGATTAAAACGTCGTGAATTGATTGACTTTACCTATGTTTATATATACTAGTATACGTTTCCGATTAAAACAAACAGAGCATTTCTGTCACTGTTGCCTTGCCCTGGTCCCTCCAGCAGCACTCTTCTCCTCCTCAACCTCCTTCAGCAGCTCTTCCACCTCCTCGTCAGACAAAAACCTCGGCCCAGACCCCTGCTCAATCACGGCTAGCTCCATATTAGACGTCGTCCCCTCCACTACTTCAGTCAGCGCTTTCAATGCCAGTTTCAACGTATCCCTCCCAGAGGTCTCTGTCCAGTTCTTCTCCAAAAACTCCCTCACACTCTTCGAGTTCCTCCCGATCGCATTCGCCTTCCACGCCGAATACGTACCAGAGGGATCCGTTTGATACAGGCTTGGCGACCCATCTGCCCCGAACCCAACAATAATCGTCGAAATCCCAAATGGCCTCACACCCCCACTCTGCGTATACTTTTGCTGCACCCCGGCAATATACTTTGTCATATACTCAACGCTCGCCGGCTCATCCAGCGTCAACCGATGACTTTGAGCTTCCTGTCTAGCCCTGTTTATCAGCACCCTCGCATCTGCCGTCAGCCCCGCAAACGCCAGGCATATATGTTCGTCAATACGTGCTATTTTCCGCACAGTTTGAGACAACTGCAGTTTCGCCACAGCCTTCTTCTCCACCCCCAGCACAATAGTATCTTTCCCTCTCACACCTACCGCTAGCGATCCTTTCCGAACAGCTTCCAATGCGTATTCAACCTGAAACAAGTGCCCGTCTGGACTGAACACCGTGATGGCTCGATCATATCGTGCCATTTCACGCCACTATCTTTTCTTCCCTCTTTCCCGTATTCCTTTCCTTAATATATCAAAACTAAAGTCGCAAGCAACTCTTCCCCTTTTACAAAGACTACAATTCTTCACCGACTGCTACTGATGATGACACTGATCCCTTACTCGTTGAAAAGAACACAAACTGTCTTTACTTTACAATCGCTTACGATGTATCATTTACTCCAAGCTAATATTTAATAAAATTAAAATTCCTATCCATCCCATGCCAACGCTAAAATATTTTGTTGGACCTCCATGATTATTCAATGGTGGCCTGGGCCCAGAGGCCGTGGAGCTCTTTATCATTTTCATTCATTTCATTTTCATTTCATTATCGTCGACGTCGACGTAGCTATCCCTGTAGGGACGTGTCCCGACCGGGCCATCTGAAGAGACCATCTCCTCTTCAATTTCAGAATAAAATGTTTCTTATTGATTGATTGATCGATCGATCGATTGATTGATTTAAGATGAACATGGAAGACATCAATGAAGAACTTTGAACTTTCCGTTGAGGAACTAGGCAACAACAAAAAAACAATAGAGTCATTCATTCAAAGTATCTTTTAAAACTCATGGCGTTGAAATTAGAGCAGCAACAGCAAGCTAGCATTATTGTGCTGCGAGTTTCGCAGGTTTTGATTGTTGGTTTCCTGATTATATGGATATGGGGGTATCTGGGAGGGGTTGCGTTCAGCCCGAAAGTGACAGACGTGGAGACGAATGACACATCCCAGCTGTTCAACTGGCATCCAATATTAATGACGCTGGCGTACGTTGGATGTATGGCTGAGGCTATACTCTCGTATTCCACTCCTCTATTGAAGAGACTGTCTGATCGTAGGGTATGCAAAGCAGTGCATGCCGGGCTGCACGTGCTGGCGACTATTCTGGCCGTGGTTGGCATCACGGCAGCTTATAAATCCCATACCTTGAAGAAACCAGTGCCAATGCCAAACTTTTATAGTACCCATTCGTTTCTCGGCGTGCTGAGCATGTGTATGGTACTAGGACAGATTGCATTGGGTACTTTGGCGTTTCTGTACCCACAGTGGCCTCTGTCTGATCGACAGGCATTCTCTCCTCTTCATAAATTCTTTGGTGCAGCAACCTTTATGCTTGGCACAGTGACGGTCATGGTTGGTGTGCAAGAGAAGACGACGTTCCTCCAGCTAGTTCAAAAGCCAGGAGTCAGGTCAGGCATGATGTTTATTCCTGCTATATTACAAATCTTGATTGCAATATTTTCTATCCTTGTAGCGTATCGGATACTGTCCAATTGGTTGATGACAATGGGACCACATCACCATAATCAGGGCAGGTTTCAGCCCCTTGGGCAGTCTGAAGCAGAGATTGCCGCGATATCATCGGAATACAAATAAATTATCATCATTATATCGTTTAACAATGTATAATATACATTGCATTTCGTTACACTACATAACGACAACAACAACACCGCAGTACTCTACAAGTCATCATAGTCTTCTTCCTCTGCTTCCAAGCACACATCTTTTGCATCGTCTTTATAATCATAATCACGTGTGTTGTCTATTTCTTGCTTTAATTCTTCTTCCATTTCTATTTTTTCCTTGTCACCCACTATTTCTTCTTCTTCTTGTTTTACTGGCAATGCTCTTCTTGTCGTCTTCTTCTTCTTGGCTCTTGGCTTTTTCTTTGGCAGCTCTTCCACTATTTCTTCTTCTTGTTCATCATCATCATCATCATCATCATCATCATCATCATATTCTTCTTCTTCTTCTTCTTCTTCTTCATCGTTGTATTCCTTTGCTGCCTTCTTTTGCCTCTGCCTTGACCGCTTCGCCTGAACACCCACTTCATCCTTCAGGTCAGCAGCACGTTCCACCACGCTCTTGCAAAAGTCCAGTGTCGGTTGTTCCATCACTCGAGACTTACTGCACATGATACGGCACAATACCGACATAAAATACCGAGACAGAAAAATCAAAACAAAAACTGTCAGTAACAAACAAAACTCACAGATGTGCCCCAGACAACAATTTCGAACCCCTGCTCTCTGCCTTTTCCACAGCACCCTTCACCAAGTCATCCAGAAATTCCTCGATCGCACACACTGCATATATTTATACTCGATGCTGTATTACTTATTGGGATTGCTTGATTAATCATTACCAACTTGCAAAAAAAAAAAAGCACATGACTGACCAACCAGATGAGTAGACGCCGCAGCAACTTTCCCGACATCGTCGTTCGATTGCATGATGCGCTTGATTCTATTTTGCAAACCGTGTGATTTCGACAACATTGTAAATCACGCACTGCGATTATTATCTATTAATTTTACTTGTGGTTTACATTCGTATAGCGCGGTACTACAAAAATTCAAATTGAAAACTTTTTTTTTTTTTTTTTTTTACTTCTTTTTTCAACTATAACTCTCCCACCAAATTGTCCTGAGCGGGCTCGGGTTTCAGGTCTTTGACGAGCACAGCCACGATTCCTAGGCCAAATGCAGCGATTCCAGCAAGCACGATAACACCTGTCACTATCCAAGACGCCACACCGTTGTCATTGTTGTCACCCCTGCAAGTAGTAGTATACAACCAGAAGTCAGAAGAATAAAAAGTTGACTTTATAATTGATAACAATTTCATTCAACAATCGGGCCTGAGAATACCATGAGATAGTACAGTATATGACACTACAAAACAATATAAAACAAAACAATACAATACAAAACACACCCCTCCTCTTCCTGCATCTTGGCAGCAATTTGCCTACACATGTCCCTTTTTGCTGCTTCCACTGCCAAAGCCGTGCTGCTTCTCACGCCTTTTTTATCATCTTCTACTCTCACTGTTTTCAAAGAAAATTTGGCCTTTCTCTCCTTTAGAGAATCCCCACGTATCTGTTGCTGCTGTTGTTGTTGTTGTTTGGCAATGACATGTTTCCTCAACGACGACGACGACTTGCGTTTCGATTCCACAATTGATTCCGCCCGTCTATTGTCAGTATTCTCATCGTTTTTAATAGAAGCAAAAGATGTCTTCTTGAGACGAGATGGCATCGTTTTCTCCCTGTGCGGTTCTGGGCATTCGTGTTGAACAAGCAAAAGCTCAAGGATTTCCGACAGCATCCTGTTCTGTTCTGCTATCATCCGTTCGATCCCCTCCAATCTAGCATCTTCTCTATTAAAGTTATTTGATTCTTTCACTTGTTTTTCTCCACCATTATTCTGATATTCCCCCGTCCTTTCTGTTTCCTGCTCCATTTGAACCTGTTGGTTCAGTCCAGTATGTCTGCGATACGATTCATGGTACACTAAGTGCCAATTGATTCTTATTTTTTGAATACGTCTTTCATACTATTTACTAAATAAAGGAGTGATGCAAAAGGTGAAATAGAAGTCAAATTTCCAAGCAAGCCCTGCTCTCTGTCTCACTCAAGAGGCTCTTGACTCTATTATTAGAGTCTCTATTTAAAATCTATTAAAAATACAAAATTGGTGTTCATGGAATGAAGAATGAATATACAATGCTAAAAGAATAAAAGAAAAAAGTAATGAATCACTGCGATTAGACTGATTCATGGGAAACCAGACCAGTCGAACTGGTGGGGCTTCTGGTGTGGAGAGTCTGGTAGGGGAGCTTCCTGGAGTGGTGTATAAAAGACCCCTGGGTACGTAGCAATATGAATATATTATGGTTTTTATTACTACTGTAGTCGGCTGAAAGAACGAGGTCCAGGTTTTCTGTCGATTAATATGGAGTCGATGTTGACAAAGTGACATTGCCTTTTCAGGTGGAGGGCGTTTTTTTAAAACGAGTCACTGCGTGCACGATGAAGGGGGGCCCGTGGTGGTGAAAACGTACATAAAAAGGTCGGGTTCGGATGATGTGAGGAAATATGAAGAGGCGCTGCTGCAGGTGCAGAGCAAACTAAAGGGAGGAGGGACGTGCTGTCATGTGTGGGTGGTGCAAAAAGTGTACCAGTCTGAAGATGCGGTGCACATTGTGAGGCAGTACATGTGGTCTTCTCTGGCTGAGAGGATAACGACACGGCCTTTCTTGAATGGAGGGGATAAACGGTGGATTGGGTATCAGATTGTGCTGGGTGTGTGTCAGATACACGGGAGCGGGATCTGTCATGGGGATATAAAGACTGAGAATGTGCTTCTAACGTCCTGGGGGTGGGTGTTTCTGGTGGATTTTGCACCGTACAAGCCTGTGCAGTTGCCAATGGATAATCCGGTGGGTAATGTATTGATTTGCTTTTTTCCTTTGCTTTTGTTTGTGAAACGCAAGAAAAATATTGGTTTTGTTTGTGAAAAGAAGTACCTGATTATATATACTGTACTAATGACATATGCATGATAATACTAACATCTCCACCACAATCAAGAACAAACATACTAATACTGATACTAATGATGCAGGCGGACTTTTCATTCTTTTTTGATACTAATGGGAGAAGGAAATGCTGCCTGGCTCCAGAACGGTTTGTTCAAGGGCGGCATCTTATTGGTGCCAGTGCTTTTGGTGGCACAATGAATGTAGACGCTGGCAATAATGGTAAAAAACAACAAGCGTACCGACCTGATGAGCAGTTGACAATAGAGATGGATATTTTTGCTGCGGGGTGTGTGCTTGCAGAATTGTTTTCAGACGGGAAATCAGTGCTGGATTACTCTGAATTGCTGGTGTATAAAAGGACAGGGGAGCTGCCGAAAGGATTTTATGAGAATATAAAAGAGTCTAGTCTGGAAACGTTGGTGAGGTGGATGATGGAGATTGATCCGTCAAAAAGGCCAGCGGCCGAAGCATGCTTGGAATATTATGCCAAAAATGTTTTAAAGGATAGTCCCTTTGATACGCATGTGCATCCAATTGTGGAAAAGATTATGTATGAGATGCCAGAGAATAGGGCCAACGTGTTGTTGAAGGAAATGGGTACTATGTGGAGACATGGCGATGAGAAAAATATATCTATATTATATTCTGATGTCAAGTGTGATGCTCAGGATAAAAATAGAGAGAATATCGAAGAGAATTATGTGTTGAAAGGAAGCAGAGGAGTGTATGAGTTGGATCAAGTGGAAGAGTTTGGGAGAGAGTTGGTGCAACAAGCTCGTGCAGCAGTGACTGGGAGCAATAATAATAATAATAATAATAATAGTAACAAGTTGAATGGAAATAGCCGTACACTGTCGGCACCATGCGACAACGAAGACAAAGATGGTGATGAGGAGCATGCAGGTACTATGACAAGGGTCTCTCAATCCTTGGTGCAGGAAATCGGTGGTATAGAAGGTCATAAAATAAAAGATGTCTATGATGTTCTAGTTACTGTACAATGTGCATTGATTCGAGGGTGTTTTCAGAATAGAGCAAAGGCAGAACTGCTTCACCATGTGGAGACGTGCTTGAAATTGAGTGATAATGCGGGGATAGTGATGAATCATGTTGTTCCCCATTTTGTAGCTGCTGCGAGCGATGCACATTCTGGGTTTCGACCAAAAAGCGTTGCATTGTCCGCACTTCCTAGATTATTGGATTTAGCAGAGAGCATCCCTACATGCAATGCTCGCCTGTATGCTGACTATGTGTTCCCATCTATATCCTTGTTGCCAAACGATGTAGATATGGGCATTCAGGTGGCATACTCGCACATTGTAGGTATGCTTGGGGTTCAAGCATATATAATTGCTGCAAATGAGAAACAATGCAGCGCCCAAGTGCCTTTGGTTTGTTCCATGGATGAGGAGACGGCAAGGATTCGGCATTGGATTGGGAGGGGTGTTCATGATATTTTAGTGGGTACATCTCCAGCACCCAAACTTGCACTTCTCCCGCAGTTGCAGGATATTTCGTTCGGTTTGGGCCGAAAGGACACTGCAGAAGAGTTGCTTCCTGCTTTGCTGACACTGTTCAACTCCAGGGAGTGGGATGTTCGCTCTGGTTTGTACCTGGCTCTGAAGTCCATCACCCCTGTCCTTGGTCCCAAGACTGCTCCATTTGTTTTGCCATTTTTAGACCGTATGCTGCATGATCCAGAGCCAATGTCTGTTGTGTCGAGTCTTGAGCTGTTGCAGTGCCTGGTAGCTTCAAATCTTTTGCAACAACATGAAATTCTAACAGTGGTACAAAAAGTGGTCGCCTCCAATATACACACGAGGCCTTGCACTGCCATTAGAATGCTATTTGCGGTATTTGTTAGCTCTGTATCTAGAAAATTAGGGCCTATGACGACTGAGGCGATACTATGTCCACTGGTCTCCAGTTGTTTCCAGCAGAGGCCAACTAGGCTTACGGACCCAGTGCTTGTAGTCAGAAGCCTTGTAAGAGCAGAGAAACGCCTTCAATTAGAGAGAAAAATAGAGAGACAGCGATTTCATGCAGAATACTTAGCAAAATCTCTAGATTCGTATTTATTTACCCTTTCAGGAGGGTTTGGTGGGACCTGGCGATGCAAAAAATCAAAGCTGTCAAATGTGATTTGTAGTGCACGAAGTGCCAGCAATAGGGTATTCAAGCATGAGAAGCGAGAAGAAAGGACGAATGCCGAAGTTTTGCTGGAATTTTCCAAACATAAAAGCAAGAAGAAAGCAGCAGATGCAAAGAGTTCTGCAGGTATCGACACAGATTCTGTGGATGGAAAGTTGCATGAATGGAAGCCACAAGGGATACTGGTCTCAAGGATATCATGCCATACAAGGTGAGCAATTGGTAAACTCGATTTTCATACCTTTACTTTAGGTCATTATGATTTTTCTGATGGCTATTCCTATCTACTTTCTTTTTGCAGGCCAATCTCAAAAGTTGCTACCCTGGAAAAGTCAACCTTATTTGTTACAGCCTCTCTTGACGGGACAATGAAACTGTGGGACACCAGAAGAATGGAACGAGATGTATCATTCAAGCCTCAGGCAACGTACTGCATGGCGGATAAGAGAGAAATAACTAGTGTGGCTGCTCTCAGACATCAGGCTTCAACATTTATTGGTGGCAACTGCAGAGGCAGTCTGCATGCATGGGATGCATCGACCAACAAGCTTGGCAGCACTTGGGATTTAGGACCAGGTAAAATATTAGATGTTGGAAACCTCGGTACAAGTCCAAATCTGATTCTCGCTGCAAGTCAGTCGAAAGGAATAGTGGGAGTAGATGTTAGATGTCCTGACCCATTGTGGCAGCTTGAAACAAAGGCATCCCATGGTGTCCCCTTTCGGTTGGGGCTGGATCAAAACTCATCAAGCTTCATTGTTGCGGGAACAAATAGAGGCAATCTAACAGTGTGGGATCTACGCTTTGGCCTCCCTGTGAATTCTTGGATGCATCCAAGTGGAGCACCAGTTGAATGTGTAGCAATAGCGTCGCCCAGCCTTGTTGGAAATTCAGTCAGGTCACCTCTGGTGTTCTGCGCCGCAGGTGAAGACGAGATCTCTGGATGGGATCCCACATCAAGTGCATGCAAGCTTGTAATTTCTCAGCGTGCGGACGTGAACGAGACATGTCCACCATTTTCATTGTGCCAGTCTCTTATTGATCCAGCAAAACCTGCAATGGATCCATTGGGTATGGCCAGACAACTTGGTGCAGCAGAACTTCGATCTTTGTCTTCCAAGCGGACTGAGATCAAATCGATCTTTTTAGAATCATCTGGTGGGGTGATCTCGGCAGGGAAGGATAGGATGATCAGGTACTGGAAGAATCCGAGCGAAAGCTATGTCATTGCATTTGCCCATCCAAATGATGCATCCTCGCCTCGCTGCACAGGCACTTCCTATGCGATGAAGCGCATAAAAGGGGTCGATGTCTTAGTGGAGCATAAGAAAATGACATCCGAGCAAGAGATGTCACCAAACTCTGCTGCTGAATCAGTTTGCCATCAGCAGCAAATTACAAGCTTGGCACAGGTCTGTGGACAAAATGAATCTCTCCTGGTGAGCGCCTCAGCAGACGGTGTCATAAATCTTTGGCGATAAAATTACAATTGAAATGAATGTAATACTCAAGATTAGCAGTTTATTGGACAGGAATGGCAGGTGGCTGATTTTCTGATGACTTTTCTTGAATACTTCCTCCAACTTTGAAATTCCCAGGGTTGAGGGCCACAGACTTGGTTGCATTATCCGTTTTATAGATTCCAACGAGTCTATCTGCGAGCTCAAACATATTGTTTCGCAAAGAAATGATGACAAATTGAGCATTTTTGGTCCTTTCCTTTATGTAGTTGCCAACAATGGAAACATTCTTGAAATCAAGCGCAGCGTCAATCTCGTCCATCACATACAAAGGAGTGGGTTTAAAATGATGCAGAGCAAACACCAAAGAAAGCGACGACAAGGTCTTTTCTCCACCGCTCAAGTTGGCAATGTTCTTCCAACTCTTCTTTGGCGGCCTTACACTGAACAAAATACCTTCACTGAATGGGTCTAGTGAGTCTACCAACTCGAGCTCTGCATCTCCACCCATGGTGATCATTTGGTACATTTCTTTGAGTTTCAAAGAAATCGTATTAAAACAAGCCATGAACTCTTCCAATCTCTTTTTCTTTAAATCTTCAAAGCTTGCCCGGGCAGCATCACGTTCCGATGTAGCAGTCTCGAGTTCTGCAGCCCTGGTGGAGTACTCTTCATCAGCCTTCTTCCATGCATTGATGGCCTCGGGATTGACATCCATTCTTTCAATCTCTTCCTCAAGCATGGCAATCCTATACTGGAGTTCTTCTGCATTGGCCTGGGCAATAGAGTCTTCATCAAGTTGGGCTGGGTCATTTTCCATGAGTTCCTGAAGCTTAACGTACAAGGCTTCACTTTCCTGCCTCCAATGTTTCTGCTTACCACTTTCTTCTTTCAAAGTCCCTCTCTGCACATCAATTTCGTTAGCAATGTCAACCTCGACTTGGCGAATCACAGATACTTCTTTTTGCTTGTCTTCAAACTTCTTTTTCAGCACAAGCACGCCTTTTTCCTTCTCTTGGATCACCATTTGCTTTGCATTCATAGCTTCAATGACCTTGAAGGCTTCCTCTTCAAGGGTTTTGAATTCCACCATGGCAGCCTCTTGCTTTTCAATGAGCGTTTTGGCATCTTCCTCTGCCTTGACAGCATCTTTCTTCAACTTTTCGGCTTGCTTTTGTGCTGTTTTGATCTGAGCTTGTTTTTTGGCCGCCTCAGATTCGGCAGAGCTGATTTCATTTTGAAGCCTTGACGCCAGTTCCCGTTGCTTCTTGAGAGGCTCTCCTCCAACGTTTTCGATGGCACTCTCTAATTTCTTCGCTTTTTTTCTGAGATTGTCGCTGCGTTGTTCCAAGTCGACCAATTCTTTATTATCTTCTTCAATTTCCTTCTCGAGAGCGTGCATCCTGTCAACGTCTTCTTGAGATGCCTGCAGTATGCGACAAGCCAATAACATGCTATGTCCAACGTGTCTAACTAGTAAATACAAAATACTCACCTGTGTGGCTGCTTGAAGCCCTGAAATTCTTGCCTCTAGATCAGATGAAAGATTAGCAGCAGCTTCTGTTTCCATTTTTGCCTTGGTTATTGCTGTTTCGATATCAGAAAGTCCAATCTTGGCTGCCTTCACTTGGGATGCTGCCTCACTGACATTCGCTCGAGCCTGTTTCACTTTATTGACGAGTTCTTCCAGCTCCATTTCGGCCTTCTTGGCTTCTTTTGCCGCCTGATTTGGGTCAGTTACCGACTCGATGGCCTTCTCCCCTAGGCACATTCTTCCACCTCTGGGCTTGGCTCCTCCTCCTGACATTGTACCATTCTCGTTGATCATTTCTCCCTTTTGGGTGACAACTCTGCGCCATCTCTTGTTTCCAGAGTAAGCAATCTTGGAAGCTTGCTCAAGATTTTGGGCTACCAAGGTATCCCTGAGAGCAAAGTAAAATGCAAGACGAATGTCAGCATTGTTGCATTTGACAAGGTCAAAAAGCCTGGGAGCTCCTTCTGGAGCCTGAAATTGTTCTGTAAAAAACTTCTTCAAATGAGCCTGTTTTTCCAAGATGAGGAATGTAGCTACACCCAGCCTATTAGATCTCAATAGTTCAACACACCGCTGTGCAGCTGCTGTGGTGTCAACGACCACATAGTCCAAAGCTGGGCATGCAGTGGACACTGCAACATCATAGGTTGCATCAATAGCGCCAAGATCTCCAAGCCTTCCACGAATACCAGGTATTGCCTTGGTATCTCTGGCCTTCATCAATGCTATCATAGCGGCACTGTGTGTAGCTCTCTGAGATGCATCTGCCTTCTTTTGCTCAGCTCTTCCTCTTGCTTCTCGTGCCATTTCCTCCATTTGACGGGACTCTTCAATTGCCCTTTTCTCATTGTCAATGGCAACCGTCACTTGTTTCTTCATGTCTTCAACTTTTGAAGCCATCTCGCGAGCATGAGAAGCCTTGGATGTTGCAGTATCTTTCGCTTCTTGCAGAGAAGAACGCGCCTTTTCATACTGCTGTACTGCAGCCTCCTTTGATTTTGCCAGCATATCCAATTCAGACTGTGCCACATCGATTCTGCTCTTGACATTAGTAATTTTCTTCTCCCATGGCGCAAGATCAGCTCTTACTCGACGGAGATCTCCTAAGAGCTCTTCCGACTCTCCTTGAGTTCCGGCAATCATCTCCTCCATTTTCTTCTCGGCTGGTTCCAGCTGCTTTGTAGCCTCTGCTGCTCTTCTCTCCAAATTTGGAATCTCAAAGGCAATGCGTTGCGCTTCTGATTCAGCCTGTTCCGCCTTCCTGACATCCTTGGCAGCTTTATCTTCTGCTTTTTTCAATTTGATTTTCAAGTGTTTGATGTCCTCTCTGTATTGAATATCCTTCCTCTCAAACTCTTTGAACTCCATTGTGGCTTCCTCGAGTTCTTTCTGAATACTCACCAATTCCTTATTTGCTTCCTCATACTGGTTTTCAAACATTCCTAAATCACTCGTAAATTCCTTGCACTTTTCTTTTTCTTGGAACAGTTTCTCTTCCAGGCACGCAATATTCTCCTCAATCTTGATCACATTCCGAGATGCATCCAGCACAAACATCTCAGCCAAGAGCCGTTTCGCTTCCAGACACTCTCTTTCCTTCTCTAGATACGCTTCGGCAGCCAACTTCTCAGATTCGAGTCCATCACGCTCCCTCTCCGCAATTTTCAGCCTGTTCACCATACTCTGTCGCGCTTCGTTCAGCGCTTCTAGAGCTTTCCCCCCCTCTTCAATACCTTGAATGTACCTATCAGTCCCAATGATATCCTCCAGGTATTCCAGCAGCCCAGTCTCGTGCTCGGTCTGACCTTTCGGTTTCATCATCGAAATCTGTTCCACCTCCCCTTGTAGAATCAAGAATCGGTTATTGTCCAGATCAATGCCCTTCTTCTTCAGCACATCTGTCACCTCTGTGAAGTTACTCTTCTTCCCATTCAGGTAATAATTCGAAGTGTTATTTCGATGCGCGGTACGGCTCACCACCAGCTCAGAATCTGGGACCACTTCAAATGACTCCCCTTCTCCATCCATAATTTCACAAAAGTGCACCGACACACGAGCCATCTCCAGACCTCGATGATTGGTCGAGTTATGAATCAGTTCCGAAACTTTGTTCAGCCTCAGTTGCTTCGCACGCTTTCCAAATACGAACAGCATGGCATCAATTACATTTGATTTACCGGATCCGTTTGGCCCGACTACCGATGAAAAACTCTGCAATATTTTTCACAGACAACCAACAGAAATTGAGCAACCACCCGGTCGGTGCTCACAGCGGTGCATAAATTGGCCTCTTTTACCCACATATGAGCCCGCTACATGATTCTTTAATTATAATTATATGTAAACATACCTTGTGAAAAGGTCCTACCCTCTGTTCTCCAGCGTACGACTTGAAGTTCTCCAGAATCATGTCCTGAATGACCAATCTGGGGGCGTGAGACGCGCGACTCTTGGCCACGCCGTTGGACATCTCTTCCACCATAGGTTCCCACAATATTCTATGTATTCTTCAAATATTTTTTCTAATTATAAAACAGACAGCAGCGCAAATATTCACGTCGGAAGATGCGGTGCGTTGGGCGACGGTTGCAGTCCCTCGCAAGACGAGTTCCAACCAGTGCAACGAGGTTCAACGATCACCACCAAGGAGTTGTTCGTGTTTTATCCTTCCTTTCCGCCTTGCATAAATTTCGTGTAACAAAATTCTACCGCCAAATGCTCTCGACAGCAGCAAAAGAGGGCATTGACATTTTATTTCATTGACTGTACGAAGTCCATCTCCTGTACGTACCATTTATATACGGTCAAAAGGGCTCTATGATGGGACGACATTGTGTTGATTGGGTTGGAACGCCATCTGTCAGCTTGATACGCATGGACCCATCACAGAGTATCAGGGACCGGTAGATCTGCTAAGGAGGCCAATGGGGCCGGTGCACGCCAAATGCTGCTGACAAGGAAATAAGTCAGTGGCACTTTCCTCCCACCGGCAGAATAATTTTCTACTTGTTTTGGCCTCGTTATATCATTAGAAGGTTTGGATGGTATATCGTAAAGTTTGAGATTATGTCACCCTGGCAATGGAGAGAGTCGTGAATACCGAAGCGGCGAGGAACGATCGGCAGACGAGTAGACGGTTGTACTGAGGTGAGTTTTCACCTGTCGGGCCTTTACTTTGGAAAAAAATGGAATCTTATGGGGATTGAGAGAATCTGGTTGGTGTATATTGTGGGTGACGGTGCTGCGTGCTGCTGGCGGGGCAGATCTGGTTGGGTAGCAGAGCCGGGTGCTCGAGTATTTTCGGGGGAGCAATGCGTTCAATAGATAGAGTATGAATACTATTTAAAGGGAGAGGGAAAGTGGAATACTGTCGTTGGTTTTGCGCGTGGCACTGGTGATGATCGATGAGCGTTTGACGTGGCTGCCCGGTCTGTCTGAAGTCACAGACACAGCATGAGTCTCTCTGGATCCTTGGCAGCGTGCTTCTGCTTATTGGAAATCCGTTTAGATAAATTAATAAGATGCTTATGCTTTCATGATATGCAGAGAGTGTGATAATGTGTCGCTGATAGAATTGAGTAAAGTGAGACGAGGGAAAATGTTTGTTGTCCGTTGCTCTCATAGAGCACTGTCTGTGGCGCTATTGGCGCTGATATTAATCATTGGAGTATATAAAGTAGATGCTCGGGCAAAATTGCCAGATAATGATTTAAATTTAGACTATACAAGGTCGAAAAAGAGTAGAGAAGTGCAGAATACGGATGACTTATACTATTGTGAGGACAATGGCAAGAATGATCCCTCTGTGCTACATGCTCTTCCTCAACTCAAAATTGAACATAGGATTGATACTGAGAAAAAGAGATCAAAGACTGACGTGACGCTAGTGACTCAGCTGTCGTTTGAAAGGTTGTATATGTTGGAGGGGCAGTGTGCAGTATGGAGCGGAGTCATTTCTGCAGCAGTTTACATAGCCCTGGTGGATGGCAAGGCAGTGACTGTGGAACTGAACAGCAATCAAGATCCACATCTAACTCCCATGCAAATAATTAGAGAAAAGTTTGAAGAGTTTCATAGGGTTACCGAAGGTAGAAGTATGTGTAAGCTCGACTTGCAATTAGTGAGCCAGACTGTGGAGAGCGTGTGGCTATCAGCTCTGTATCCAGTGAATGCAATGAGGAATAGAGCCATTGCCAATGCTAGGACGGATGTCATTCTTCTTTTGGATGTAGACTTTTGGCCTGCAGCAGAGCTTTCAGAGTTGATGCAGCAACCAGGAAAGTACGAGTCGTTGCTCAAGGCAGTCAATAGTGGTACAGCAATTGTCTTGCCTGCATTTGAGACTGGCGACTCTGGGGATGTGGGCGTGGAAGTCGCTCGAGAATCCGTGTTGGGAGGGAAAGATACAGCAGCCATGATGTTTTGGGATGGGAGGATCAAGCCTTTCCACACTGATAGGTATAAAGCAGGTCACAGAGCTACTGACTTTAGGAAATGGCTGGTTGCAGCCCATCCATATCGCATCAGATATGAGGAAGGTTTTGAGCCATACGTTCTCGTCTCTAGAAAGTATGTCCCATGGACTGACGAAAGATTTGTTGGATATAGAAAAAATAAAGTCGTGCATTTGCTCCATTTGGCGAATCTCGGGCTTCAATTTGTGGTGCATCCTGGGGCATTTGTGGTGCACAGCCCCCACCCACGGGCTAGGACATGGAAGGTTACCCATACCACTGGGTTATGGGATCAACTGGCAGATCTCTATCGTGACGTTAAGGATGGTTTAGAGGCAAATACATACATACCAGCTTCCATGTATTCTTGCAGAAACCATGTGGTGGGGCCAGTGATTCCACAAATCCATCATATCAGTGAACTTGTTTAATCACTCTTCAGAGCCAGATTTACCGTGATATAGGCTACTCGAACGTGGCCATAAAGTCTGTAGAACAGAATTTAGTATTTACGGATTGATCCGTGCACTTAATTTCAATTTTAAGAGAAATTTACAATTACATGGTCAACTCCATGATTGCAGAAACTATGTCTCCATCGGCAGCCTTGAGAGCTTTAACTGCCTTTGGTCTCGATACACCAGCCTGGGTCATCACCAGCTCGATATCCTTCTCCTCTACTCCAGTCTCATCAACCTCTGCGCCATCGTCCGCTTCTGGCTCTGCGTCCTCAATCTTGGCCTGACTAGCCTCTGTCGTGCTGGGCATTGCCTCCTGCATGCGGAACTGCTCTGCAGCGTTTGCTTGCGCCTGTGCACCCAGATCCTCAATCTTGGCTTCACCAAAAATGACGTAGGTGTCAGAGTTGGGGCTTTTGAAGACATCTGGTCGGTTGATGACGAACAGAATCTGCACATTTCAGGAAACAAGCAATCAACACACAGAATATAGTTCTTTTTGACATATTCCACACAATGTCACTCAAATACCGAAGAATTACTGTAAAACAATGAAAATTGCAATGAAAAAACGCACATTCTTGCTTTTCCTGATCTGGACGCGCACGATTCCAGGCACCGTCTTCATCCCAAGCTTCTGCATTGCCTTGCGACTCTTCTTCTCGGATCGACTCTGCTTTCCTCGTGGCTCATCGCCATCTGCGACATAACGACATAATAGTAAATTCAAGCAACAATCGCCACCCACTTGGCCTTCAAATGCCCAAACAGAGAGAGCGAGAATTACCGTCAGGAATGCACGTCACCCACACTGCCTTGTCAGCGAGCCTACCCCGATTTCTTACCTTCTATTTCTGCTCCTTCATCATCAGTTGAAACCTCATCGTCTACCTCCTCCACCACGTCCTGCGATCAAGCACCAGCAAGGGTAAGTTTGCACATTGCAGACGGACAGCCGTCACTCTCTATACAAGAAGTAGGCTACACAGCTGCGCACCTCGGCGTTCTTGAGTTCTGCTTCAGTTTGAGTCATTGTTCGCTAAATCCTAAATCGAAATCGAAATCGCCCAAATTAGTTTGAGAATGCCCCCCAGCGGCCCATTGGACTCCCTTTTCTTTCTCCTCTGGAAAGATCTCAGCGGGCCGATCGCCAGGCGCCTGGATGTCTCAGACCGTTACAGCACTAAAATTTCTTCTGGTACATTTCTGACGATATGTCAGTTCATTAATTTGTCAGAATTTGTCGTTGCAGGTTTCGTCTCTTAATTGTGCCGCGGGAAGATGCCTCTTAAGTGTGTTCTGCTGAGAAGACGACTTTCTCATGATGTACTCAACACAGAGGATTCTGATGAGCATCACCTGCTACACTGCATTGTAGATTAATATTTCGCTATTTTTATGTACAAATATATTAAAATCTAAAGAAAATAGGAAAGGACAAGCTACAGCTTAATGGAGGCTCGGGACCAGACAGGCCCAGAAGGGAAAACAGCAGAGGCTTCGAATCGGTTGGGAGGGACTGAGGGAGGGAATCTAGATGAAGATACTGCAACCGTAGATACTGGAAAAGATCAAAATGGAAATCAGAATGCGACGGCCTGGGAAACTGCAACTTTAGGGGCGCAGGCCGGTCATCCATACCAGCAGAGTGGTTTTCAGGCTGCCCTTGGTGAGAGCCATCACCAGCAGTACCGTCCAGGCTATGGACATGGTGGACCACAGCATCAACAATATTACCATCATCAACAACAACAACAGTATAATATGCATCACCAACGCCCATACCACCAGCACCATCATGGACAGCAGCAGGCTACGGGTGGACATGGTTATGGAGTACAAGTGCAACCAGTGGCCTCGAGACCAATTGCTGGTACCGATTGGGCAGAAGTGAAGACAAATATTGGTTCTATATTCTGGTATAATCAAAAGAGCGGTTTGAGTACATGGGAACGGCCCGAGGATGTGCCGGAGAAGGGTCCTGCAAAGCCCAAAATAGTAATGGATCCTAGGAAGCTGGATATGCTACGGAGAGCAAAAGCTGCTGGTGCAAAGCTAGCACCGGAATACGAAGAACTGCTTAGAGAGAAAGAAGAAAATGATTACTCTAAAGGTAAGAAAGATCGTAGTAAGAAAAAGTCTAAGAAGAAAGCAATAGCAGAGTCTGCAAACTCAGAACAACTGCCCAAAGATGAATTTGATGTGACATTCACAGAGGAAGATGTTGCCCCACCTGAAGACTCGCTACAGCCAAATCTTGCTGTGAAATCAGAACCCAAAGATCCTGAAGTTGTGAAGAGAAGCTTTGAAGAATTGTTGGAGGAAATTGGAGTTCATGCATTTTCACGATATGAAAAGGAGTTACAGAAAATGAAGGATGACACAAGATTTCAGGCTGTAGAGGAAAAGAAGCGGAGACAATTTTTTGATGTTTATTGTAGTAAAGCAGGTATCGTCAAGATGAATAAAGTGACAGCGCAAGAAAGGGGGAAAGACACTAGGGGCAGAAAGCGCTCATTTGTAGCAGATGTAGAGGCAGAAGATAGAGATACCAGTCCTCATGACGAGCCATCCACAAAGGCTGCAATCAATGCTTTTAAAGCATTATTGCAAGAAAAAGTTCTCCATTCTGATTCACAATGGCGTGATATTAAGCAAGCTTTATCCAAAGATGACAGATTTGATGGTGTCAAGTACTGGGAACAGAGGGAGTTGTTCCGGGACCATCAAAGAAAGCTGGAGAAGTCTGAAGACCTGCGAAGAGCATCTCAGAATCGTATGGATCAAGATGTTCGCGCTGGAATTGAACGACAGATGCAATCTAACAGGTTTGATGCTATCAATAACTTTAAGGCTTTGCTCACTGAGATGATTAGGTACCCCCTGGCTGTTTGGAGCCAAGAAAAGGCAAACTTGGAATCAGATCCGCAATCCAGGTTTGATAAAAAATATATCAAAGATACTGTTGCTCAAGAACTTTTTCTTGAACACGTCGCCCAGCTAAAAGCATCAGCCCAACAGAAAGTAATTGCTTTATACCGGAAGCATAAAGTCCCAACTGCTTTGACATTTTCTGAGGTCTCACAGACATTTAGCGAGGATTTTGACTTTATAGAATATCCTGAAGAGATTCAGAAAGAGGCTTGGACAACGTATGTTAGTAGTCTTGAAGACGGATGAGATTAATCTAATAAGATCGCATGCTTGCGTCTCATTGAGTCTGAGTCACATGCTCTGAGTCCGTTAGGGTATATTGTCCCAACACGTGGCGAAAAACAATACATATAAATTCTAATTTAAAAATGTTTTGGAATACAAGACCCCAGAAATCACCATTGCTGGCGATTGATGGGTTTGAAACTCGTCTTTTAGGCAGCAGGCAATGTGCATTTACCCCAAGGGCCCCTCGATTTCTGTGCGTTATGGTTCCTTTTTAATGCTATAGATAATATTATAATATATTCTGATGTTTGATTATGAATTAATGCTCATGCGTTGCAGTGGGCCCCATTCTGGAACCAATCAAACTTTGTATTCTCCACGACTGGGAAATGATCAGCGAGGTAAGATGATGTGGTGTGTGTATCAAACCTGAAATGATTTTTAATCAAAGTATTTTGCTTGTTCGATCTGATGCGACAAGGGTTTGTTTAGTTTGGTGTACAGGGAGTGGCCTGTGTGGTGCTGTGAAGACCGACAACCAGCAAGCACCTACAGAGTCCTTTGAAAAGCAGCAACAAGCATTGGATGCGTATGGAGTTCATGGGGAAAGTTGGGATGTATCTACTTTAACTATCTGTATCGTTGGAGCATCTGGAGATCTCGCGAAGAAGAAAATTTTGCCTGCTCTATTTGCATTGTTTGATCAGGGTATGCTTCCACCCAGGTTCCGAGTGTTTGGATATGCCAGGAGTAAAATGACCCACGAAGAATTTCGATCGACAATTGCATCTTTGATCACTTGTAGAGCGAAAAAGTACGTCAAAAATATTTGCAGTGAAGGTTCATGACGTGCTCTCTTGTATGTGTACATGGCAGGTGTGTGACATATATGTGCTTGCTGCAGTGAGGAAGTTTGCAAATCAAAGGTGCAGTCATTCCTGTCTAATTGCTACTATCAATCAGGACAGTATGACTCAATGGAAGACTTTGAAACCTTACATAATATGATGGATGATAAAGAGAAAGGAATGTCTAGGGCTGATAGGATTTTCTACCTTTCAATCCCACCTCACATTTTTACCAGTGTGGCAGAATGTGCATCAAAGGCAGCCTCCTCAAAAACTGGCTGGACGAGGATGATTGTTGAAAAGCCATTCGGAAGAGATCTTGAATCTTTCCGTAGTCTTTCGAATGAGTTGTATCAGTACTTAGAAGAAGAGCAGATCTACAGGATTGATCACTATTTGGGAAAAGAGCTGATTGAAAACTTGACAGTCCTACGATTTGCCAACCTTGTGTTCGAACCACTGTGGAGTAGAGATTACATTCGAAGCGTTCAAGTTATATTTTCAGAAAACTTTGGTACTGAAGGACGGGGTGGATACTTTGATCAGTATGGAATTATTCGGTGAGCTGTTTTTTTATTAATTTTTTTGAGTAATCTAGGTTTCCATGATTTCTGTACTTGCATCAAAGATATGAGTCGTTGGCCAAAACTGAAAACTAATTATATTATTAAAACTCATTCAGAGATGTCATTCAAAACCACCTGCTTCAAATTATGGCTTTGTTTGCGATGGAGCAGCCTGCAAGCCTGAACAGCGAAGACATTCGTGATGAAAAGGTAAAAGTGTTGAAAAATATGCAACCAGTGAAGATGGAGGATGTTGTCTTGGGCCAGTATAAAGCCCACGCAACTGAAGAGAGAGTCCTTCCTGGGTATACGGACGACAGTACGGTTCCTGCCAACAGTCTCACCGAGACTTTTGCAGCATGTGCTGTATTTATCAACAACCCCCGTTGGGATGGCGTTCCTTTCCTGCTCAAGGCTGGCAAAGCGCTGCATTCCAGGGTTGCAGAAATCAGGGTCCAGTTCAGGCATGTTCCAGGAAATTTATACAGAAACAAACTCGGAATCGATCTTGATCGTACCACAAATGAGCTTGTGATTCGAATTCAGCCTGATGAAGCAATATTCCTCAAGGTGAACAACAAACTCCCGGGTCTTGGGCTCAATATCGACATGACAAGGCTCGATCTCACCTACAAGTCCAAGTATTCAACGGATACTTTGCCGGATGCCTACGAACGACTCATACTAGATTGCATCAATGGAGATAGAAGGCTTTTCATCCGAGCGGATGAGTTAGAGGTGGCATGGGAAAAATTCACTCCTGTCCTGCAAGAAATCGAGCAGAAAGGAGTACAGCCAGAGTTGTATCCTTATGGCTCCCGAGGACCCCTCGGAGCACATTATCTTGCAGCAAAATATAGAGTTCGCTGGGCAGATTTGGCAGACGAGGATATATAAAGTTGTTTGTTGTTTGCTTTACAGTAAATAAAGGCATATATATACTATGTTCCCTCCACATTATACCTCACAGAGGCGCGCATTCCTCAAACGCCTTCTGCTGGTTTCTACATTTCGTAAACCGATTGCTATAGTAATCCATGCATTCGCAATATGCCTTCAACTGGTCAGGACAAGCTGCGTTGAGGTCCTTCAGTACAGATACCACGCAGCCAGTTACATCTTCCCCTTCTTTTAAACACGGTCTAGGATCTCCATTATTCTTATCTTTGCAGCGAACATATGCAGCGTTCACTCCAGAGCATCGCACAGCAACATGTTTCGAGGCAGCCATCAACAACGCTGACGTTGGGGTGGATGACGGTTCTTCTCCACTGCTCATGTTCTAACCTTTCAAATTTTATCAATAATTAGAAACCGGAACCTGCACTAAAAAACCTGGCCGAATCGGGGAAATCGCAACACTTGATAAAAGTACCCTTGAAGCTTGTTTTGTTTTCAACTTGATTCACATGCCCCCCAACAGAATTCAATTTTCTCAAATCGAATTTGCTTTTGTTTTGAACAGTCTGTGACTGTTGCTGCTTTTATAATGAGGAGGTCATAGAAGGTTATTGATGCGCGAGTTTCTGTGACATGATAGGGTTTAGGGCATGACTGCGCGCAGTCGACTGCGAGGACGTCCTCCACTGGCGACGCGCCTTCACAGGCCAAAGTTGGACACAAGAGGCCCAAATCGATAACCGTCTGCTCTGAACAGGACTGAGATATTTAAGAAAAAATCAGTAGAGTCATCATGGTCGAGGTATGTCGTGTGTTGAAGCGCTGTTTAATAGAAAACTTGTCGGCGTTGTTCAGGTGCAGTCCTTGACGGCCGCGAGGATAGTGCTTTGAGTAGTCTCCTTTTGTCTGGTTGGCAAGCTTTGATGATTTATCTAACGTTATTTTCTGTATGTATGATGTGCAGTCTGTGCAAACATTCGGTCGTAAGGTGCGTATGGTCACAAGAATGAAAGGATTAGAGAGTGCGGCAGCCGATGCGGCGACTGCTATTGGCTGCCGTTTGGTGATGTATCTTTCGATATAGAGCCCAAGTGGAGAGTACTATGAATATTGACTGATATCGTTGGTTGCGATGTGCAGAAAACCGCCGTGGCCGTGGCCTATGTGAAGCGGGGCAAGGGCGAGGTGAGACTGAACGGAGCTCCACTGGAACTGCTTCAGCCGGACACCTTGCGTTGGAAGGTTATGGAACCAATCTTGTTGCTCGGAAAGCAGCGTTTCTCTAATGTGGATATTAGACTGCGTGTGAAGGGCGGAGGTCGCGTGTCCCAGTCCTACGCTATCAGACAGGCCATTGCCAAGGGCCTTGTTGCATTTTACCAAAAGTGTACGTCATTGGTCTGCGGCGCATTGGATTGATTTGGTTTAGTTTAATTGTATTATACACGATGAATTATGGATGGCCGGATAATAACTATGCGTGTTTTCTTTTGCAGACGTGGACGAGCAAAGTAAGAATGAAATCAAGAACATCTTGTTGAGCTACGATAGAACCTTGCTAGTGGCTGATCCACGCCGCTGCGAGCCAAAGAAATTCGGAGGACCTGGAGCTAGAGCTCGTTACCAAAAGTCTTACCGTTAAACTATTGCTGCAACATGGTATTAATACATATGTAAAGTTATTGTTATAATAGTTGTCAAGATACAGTGCAGTACTTGGTGGACAGGTTAGCCTGAGGGACGAATTACTCGTATGAATCGATGGAACCAGCTTCACATAGCCTTGGCAGCTTCAGAAACCACATTATCAAATGGAGCATGGTCTCCAAATGTCTCCTCTGCAAAGCTATAGGCAACATCACCTCCCTGCTTGAAGATCATGAGCCCTCCCAAGGTCAAGCCATCCCCCACCAAATTGCTGTCCTTTACTTGTCCAGCCTTCTTTGAACGCTTCATGTTACTGAAAGCACGTCCAAAAGGATTTAAAAGAGCCAACATACTCCCCCTTTTCACCTGTCCTCCATGGACTGCTGCGTAGAAAGCCTTGGACTCATCATAGTAAATCTCTCCTCCCCAGTACTCGGGATAGAATGCCTCAACCTCGCGTTCTTTCCATTCATGCAGTACACAAACCAGTCTCATTTCCTTTGGTAGCTTATCTCTATTCTTCCAGATTGTAATGGCCTGGTCTCGACAGAGAAGGCACCCTGGCCTTCGAAGGACGATGACGAGCACAGCACTTTCAGACCACAGGCTTCCGGCCTCTATCTCTTTGCCATCCTTGTCCTTCAAAACAGTATCACCTGCCACAGTTTTTGCGGATACCATCTTCTCAACTACTTTACTCTACGAAACATGAAATGATAATGACCCTCAAACCGGTTTTGGGTAACTTTTTTGTCCACGTCAATCTGCCAAACGTGGCCCCACGAGATCTCGTGATTATAGAATGCAATCCCATCGAACCATCCTGTTGACCGTTCATGAAGGAGATGATCATCTGGAGAAATAGGTACGAAACTCTGGGGGATCCCGGCCAAGAAAGAGTTTCTAAGAAACGGGCAGAGTGGTCCAGAGTCCAGTGAAAACTATGAAATTTTATTCAAAGTTACTTTGTCATGTGTTCCTAGGAAAATGACAATGATTTACTCAAAGATTTATTACGAGTAACGTAAGGGCAAAGTTCGACGTTCGTTTCTTGTCAAACGACAGCGGGAGAATTGTACTTTGCCACTATCACAATAGCAGAAGAAACAAAAAAACAAGGAATAGAAAAGGAGTGAGAGGCCATGTCTTCGTTGGCTGCTGCTAGGGCAGACAACTTTTACAATCCACCCGACTGGGATCCGAGCAAAGAAAGTCGTAACAAATACCATGGTTCGCACGGTGCCCTGGGTGATCGAGCCAGGAAACTGGAAAAAGAAGGTATTCTCATAATAAGGTTTGAGATGCCATTCAATGTGTGGTGTCAAGGATGCAGTCACCTGATTGGAAAGGGGGTGCGGTTTAATGCTGAGAAGAAAAAGATTGGCAAGTACCACAGTACGACAATATGGAGCTTTGTTATGAAAGCGCCATGCTGCAAGCAAAAGATTGAGATTCACACGGATCCTAGAAATGCGGAGTATGTCATAGTGGCTGGGGCAAAACGGAAGGCAGAGCCGAAATCAGAAGACTCAGAAGGTCTGGTGTCTGTGGACCCGAAGGCAGAAAACCGTCCCCGGGATGCTATGGGCAAGCTTGAAATGGAAGAGACCGATAAAAGAAGAGCCATAGATAGGTATGCAGAGATTACGGAGCTTCGAGAACAGAGTTACGATCGGTATAAGAATGATGCAGATAGGAATGGGGACCTGAGACGAGCAATGAGGGCAGCCAGAAAGGAGGAACAGAAAAGGGCGGCTCGGCGGGATGAGTTAGGGCTGGCTAAGCACGTAACGTTGCTTCCAGAGACTAGAATGGATCAATTAAGGTCTTCTGCGGTAGATTTTGGAAGCGGTCGGGCTTCTTTGTCGCAAAGGCAGAAGCGGAAATCGATTAGAAATTCAGGCATATTTGACACACCACAGAATAATAGTGGGGCAGGTAGAAAAAAAACACGTGCTAGTAAACAGTCTAGTATATTATCAAATGTACGAAAGCGTAAAAGTTTTACATTGTAGAGATATTTATTGTAACATATGTTAATGTTGCATACCCTTTTCATCGCCTGGGGCTTGGGCCTTTGGGGCTTTATACTTCTCGCACTGTCGACTAGCGGTTTGAATTTCTTCTTTTGAATATCCGTTACCAGCGTGCCCTTCAAGAAGCTCATAATTTCCAACCTAAAGTCATGTCGATTTGAAAGATACCGAGAAGAATGCATCACTTTTTCATGTGGCATATGCACTGTGAATGCCTTGTGATGGACCTTAAACTTGAATTTTAAAAAGTCCAAATGTTCTAGCCAAATATTTGCTCCAAATCCATCGTCCACAAACCTTTCATCAAACCAAGGTACCAACTCTGTGGCTACTAAAATACAAGGTTCACTTATTGTGCCAGGCGGATTCTTGATTTGAATATGGTCATCTGCTTTCAACCACTTCTTCATGTCTATATACGAATCCCTATCATCGTCTGGCTCTTCAGATCCGTACAGGATAATCTTTTTCTTCTCATACGCTCCTTTTGCCACCCCTTTTCCAGCTGCATATCAAAGTATAATTTTAGAAAATAATAACATCCTTCTATGTATGCTTGGGCAAAATAGAAACCAACAGACAAATGCATTCATCTTGTTATTCACTCATGCACGTACTCAAGGCAAAGTTACGAGCAATGTTCCTTGACACCTTCAAGTCTTGCCCGTGGTCTAACGATTTAAATGAAGGCAACAGATACGCTGTCTTCTTCTTGGCCATTGAAACCAGTTTACGATACGTATTCTCGTCCTTGTACCCCTGTCCAGGAGAACCCAGCAGTGGGTTCACCAAAAAGTCGACATTGACATGCATACTGAGTGCAGTGCGGACCAAAGAGAGAGCCTCATTTCTCAAGGCATTGACTGGATATGGACCAGGAAAGTCGGTCTTGTCAATAAACTGACCCAAAAACACCAGATCCAGCGCACAGACTGCAGTTTCCTCCATAAACTTGTGGAAAGAATCGATTCCTCGAATCATATCATCCAGTGTCGTACTCGAGTAACTCGGCAGCAAAGGCAACCCACCCGAAGAATTTACCGTCATTGGAACATAAACAGCAGCAACCAACCTGTCTGGCCATGAAATACATTGGTCCTCCAAGTTTGGCAACCTATCTGCAGACAATTGTGTCACTATCGATATACTCTTATCATCCACTTCCTTCTCCGACATCCATGTGTGAATGTGAATCAGATTCGGAACCATTTCTGATGGGGAACCAAAAGCATCTACAGATGCCTCATCCAATCCACCACATTCACGCCTATTGTTCCAATCAGGCAACAGCCTGCGTAGCCTTTTTTCTGCATCGTCAATCACCCCCAAGTGCTGAGTTTGACCATGTCCAGGTCTCATGCCACTGGCAGAATCGCTATTTCCTTGTTCATTTTTGTAATAATGCCGTGCCGATGTTCTCGCATCATCTGCCATCATCAACCAGCTCGTATTCTTCTGCACGAACAGGCGTCAACCATTATTATCAGCTATAATGCAATGTATCCAAGCCACACACTATTCACCAGTCAAACCAGCATCCCCTGCAGGTCGCATCCTCCTGGGCAATCCGCCTTGCTTGATCAACACATGAGCAACTCACCGCTGACAAGTACACTCCAGTACCTCCCACCAAGAATGTCATCAAGAACAGCATCCACAGTGTGTGCGTGGAATGCTGCCCGGCGCACAGGCCCCCTCCACCGTGTTTCCACCCACGGCCGTTGCTCCCAGAGCTGAACGACCGAACCATCCCCTCTCCCGCTGATCCCACGCTCCCCATTGTCTGCAAGGAACCATTCAAAGAGTATGTCCTCGACGCCCCATTCTTCCAAGGAGAAGTATTCGCAGGAGACAAGCTGCGTTGGCTCCCGCTGGACGGTTGCCTTTGCAGTGACTGTCTTTGCTCATTTGGACTATCCATCCCTTCTACTACTGGTTATTTATTCTTCTATACACTTAGTTGAACGTATAATTCTAACTTTTTGTGCGCAGTATCCTCTATTGCGGCCGACTGTGTACCAGTCCTCCTCAATTCTCAGATCGGCCTACTCTTCTACTCGAAGGGAGGATTTTCGAGGCTCGTTTCCCTCTCCACCACCTCAAAAACGTAACAAGATTTCAACTTTCTTTCTATCAATCTTGAACACCGCTTTCGAGTGCGATGGTTTGCGTCCGTGCACACGGACACACAACCTCTTCACCCTGGTCCAAATTATTCTTACACCTGTCGCAATAATACGACGATTTTCTTTCTTTCAATTATTGTTAACCTTTATTATACTGTATCAACATTCATCAATGTACACTCATGCCACCGCCTGTCACGCATTGTCCAAAAAATCTTGCAAATCAACCCAGTACTGAATTCACAACGAGTCTGCGGGGAGTTTGAGAGTCTTCCGACGGGACAAGCATCGGAAAGATTGGGGCATCCGACAATGAGGAATCACATGTGTCTTGACGCGTGATGATCTACCACAACGCCAACGCCTCGATGCCGATTCCCTCTCAGGTAGAGTATCAGTCAAAGTTGGTGGGAAACAGAACAGTACTGGAGGTGGTGCACTAGTGCGCTGTCATCTTCTCTTCCTGCTGGTACAATTTTGCCAGTCATTATGCTGCCAAGTATGTAATAGTGCACACAACGAAATTACGAAACGTAATCTTCCAGCCGAGAAACCTCCTCCAACGAATCGAGGAATGGTTGCACACCACATGGTGTGGCCAAAATATTTTGAAGCTTCAATCTTAAGATTGATCTCGATGATGGCAGAAGAAGCCGAGGTTGCAACCTCTGTACCCAGCCAGAACCAAAAAACTGTGTAAATTTTGTACCGCAGAATAAAGAGATTTTCATTTCTTTGCAATTCTATTGTATCGGTGATTGCCACGGAGAGTGGTGATCTCTGAAATTGAAGGGAACAACAAACGATTCAACAATCCCTGTCGCGCAACAACGATTTGCTCGTTCTGTGTCTGGCCTCATTGTAGGAAATAGGAGACAATTGTTTTCAACTTTATATGCTGATATATATTGAGTATTTTTAAACGGTTGAATTGCTAAGTAAAGAGCTGAGAGTGAGTTGAAGGGTTGACCGAGTCCCTGGGTAATTGGGGGGTCGCACGGGACCGTGATGGTGTCGAACGTGCTTTTCGCTGGTGTGGGATATTGGTGGCGAATATCTTACAACAATACGAATAAAAGAAGAAAATCTATGATTGAACGAGAATGTATGCGTTTGGGGCTTTGGCACAGGGCACAGTCGTGCAATGGTGATTGCGCGGGTGGTGATTCTGGTCGGGAAGTAGGGGAAGGTTTTCGGGTGATTGGCCGATTGATGGAGTGGTTTACGATGTCGAAGCTGGGTAAAGTTTAAATGGTGGTATTTGTGTGGTGTAGGAAGGCGATGACGAAAAATATGCTTGTAGTGATGGTGAAGCTGCTTAGAGTTGAGGACGGTTGTGGGTGTTGTGACCTGTAGAGAGGGGTTTGTCGAATAGAAGTGAGATTTAAATTTGTTACAGAGGTAAATTGTCGAGAGGTTTGGGGTACAAACCAGTCTGTAAGGAGAGGTTTGAGTGGCAGGAATGTAATTCTATTCAAAAAAATGAGTACAAGGTCTGTCATGTTTGTACAAGGATAAAGGAGGTGGCATAAAAAGAGGAAGTTATAGAGAACGTATAGGATACTCACTAATAAAAGAATTATTGTAGTTGCTTCGAGATAAGGGAAATTCTCCGGTGTATTAATACCTGCTAATATTATTTGACTTACTGATATACGATATAAATACATATATATATACTCTGTGGAAGAAGAAGAAGAAGAAGAAGAAGAAGAAGAAGAAGAAGAAGAAGAGGGAAAGATACAATAATAGACCACGTTCCTAAAAGGCGGATTATACTCGGTGATCGATTGTGTATGTGCTGATGCCGTCTTCTGGAATCGGGGGGCCTTGTAATCATTGTGGGGTGGACGTGTCATGTTGCTGGAGGCGGGGGCCTCCTCTGAAACCTGTGCTTTGCAATGCATGTGGAAGCAGATACCTCGTGAAGAAGAGTTTGGATGGATATATTCCAATTCAACAACGGATCTTGTACGGTGGTCGTGGTCAGAAACAAGGAGTAAGCAGATCCACTGGAGGAGGGAGCGGATCTGATGAGATGGGTTCAAAGCAAGAAGGCTCTGGTTTTGATCGTCTGGCAGGCGAAGGGAAGAAGCGTCGCAGAATCCAACGTGAAGAAGAAGACGATAACGACAACGTATTAAAACGGGAGGATTCTCTGTCCTCCCAGCGTCGAAAGGTGACATCTGTACAAGGACAATTTGTCACAACCAAGAGGACTGCCAGCAGGAACGATGATGATGTGGTGATGACACGATCAGGTGACGGTTTCATGAAGAAAGAGGATGAAAGCCGGGACAGAAAAGTCTCAGCAAATGAATACATTGATAGGAGAACCGATTCTTTGTTCCATACATCACACGTCGTGTTGCTCAGGAAAAGCTTACGTTTAAAACCCAGAAAACCTGTGAAGCCAAAAATTAGCGTTGTATTTTAGAGTCTACAATCACCTTACATTTACATATTTTGCTTTTTTTGTTCACTCGCCATAGGCCATAGGTCTTCTTTCTTTTCTTTAATGGATGGATGGATTCTTACAATACTGGAGAAAAGGAGGCTGACTGCTGTACATTACAATATCATGGCCATGTTGGAATAATAGGTATAATCGGTTTAATTTGACTTCAAAATTCTTGTCTTCGTCTGTTTTATTGTTGCGCAAATGATTTCTTCTACTTGGGCGTGCACAAATTCAATAAAAAAGGACAACTTGAGAAGAAAAAAGGAAGAGCAAGATGTACTTTTTACATCATTTTGTACCATAACTTTCTGTGTCTTTTTGAAGAATAGCTCTGATGTAAAAAAAAAAGCAAGACATTTCAACTACTAGAGACGTTTTTACCAAGAGCAGACGCTAAGAAACTAAATTGTGAGGACAATAACTCTGCAATCTCAGCACGGTGGGAATCAGGGATGCTTTCCAAGCCATCTGCACCCAGGGCCCACTGTTTTCCATCCTTGGTCGTTACAACTGCTGCACTCGGGGCACGTGAGGCCTTGGTCCTACCTCCTTTTTTATTTTGCATCAGCATGGTCACGGGCATTGCAACTGCCTGTCCTGCAAATGGCATCGGCGTCTGCAAGGGAACCCCATTGTATTTGTGGCTGCTCAGAAATGTGCTTTTTTCTTCTTCCGCTGCTGGCCCTTCCCTCGTCGTCTTTCTGGCGCGCACAGTGCGCATTACAGTCGCAGGCTCTGCCGATCTTTTCTCTTTACCCGAATTTGACGATGCTAAAATTGCCTTGTCCATTTCCTGGGCACGGTCCTCAAACTTTTTCTGAATTTCTTTCAGCGCACCAGTCTTGAAGTCTTCAGGATACTTTTCTCTAAAGTCTTTCATCTTCATGTCTCTCGTCTGCAGTCATGCATTAATTCCTCTAATTATTCATCCAAAAGCGCCGAACTGCAACTTTTCTCCGCCCCATGCTCCAAACTATAACGGCAACGATGCCAGCAACAACCAACCAACAAGCACAAAGGAACGCACCGCCTTTGGGAGTCGAACCATCTTGGTTTTCATCGCATTTCTCATACTCGCAATAGAATCTTCTGCGGCATTCTTAATTTCTGCAATCCTTTCCTCCACTGCAACAGCACAACGGTTCAGAAGCAATCCGCGAGCCGTGGATGTTCGACAGGGCAAGAACGAATCATCACTTTGATCCGATAAAACCACCTACCTTGTTTCTCAATACTGTGAATATAATCCAATACCTGCTCAAGGGCATTGTCCGCCTCGGTTGTTCGCTCGGCGAGATCGTTCCCAGAAAGAGTCGTTAGGACATCTTGTTGCTTCTTTGCCGGCCGACGCCCCATATTTGGTGCTCTTTCTTGATAATATACAACAAATTTCCTAATAGAAAATGATACGATACTGCACTGATTTTTTAAGATTAAAAACTCCTCCACTGTCGAGTCCGTTGTGGTACTAGTGCCATCAGAGCATGCCAGTGCAAGCAACATTGTTTGTTGCATTGTTTGCAAGCCTGACCTCCAAACCCATTAACGTGTGTGCGCATACTTCCGATTTCTTCGCATAGTACCCCTTTAGACTGTCCCCATGGCCCGGTTCAAGCACATAGTATGCATTCTCTCCAGAATGTTTCATTCTCACCCTTGTCACTCTGACTGAAAATTTTCTCATTTAGGAGAGGATGCCATCAAATCCAAGTGCAATTGTATCAAAAATGTGCAAGAATTAGGTGAAGCAGGCAAAGGAAATCGACCTTCAATTCATATAATTTGTCCCAAAACGAAGGAAACTTTCCAGATCGAGGCCTAGCACGTACGTACAGGTCTACAAAATCCCTTTAAGGGATTGTAATACAAGGGCCTTGCAATTTACAAATTTGCTTCCTTTCAAAAAGGAAAAGCAAGTTCGTTGACTTTTCTCTCTCTCTCTCGGGATCCGGTGTTTGCTCGTCATATGCACATGTACACCAGCGACGTGGTGTAGTTACAAATTCATTAAAAATGTAAAGGTATTGCAAGATCGTTTAGAGTTAAAATGGACGGTAGTAAGGTGGGGATGAACAGTGCCCTATCCAAGCCGACGGGCCCAGTGTGTTTTTTGTTTGCCATTTGTCTGGCGATTTCTGCAGTATGCTTCTTCGGCACAAAAAATTCCATGCCGCTCGGACTATCAGGGCTCCACCACAGCAACAGGTCGGTTGAAATGTACTTGGAGCTGCTGGAGAAATCAGTCACAGGGACTCTGTGCAACGACCGGATTATGAATGAACACACGACAGAGTCTGACTTTAAACTTGACAACCAGAGATTTCGGGGAAACGAGTGGCCAGGAGACACTGGGCACACAATGGTCGGAAACCTTCGAATTCGCAACATTAAGGAAACATTGCTGGACGTCATAACATCCAGTGTCGAAGGAGACTTTGCGGAATTCGGGGTTTGGAGAGGAGGGAGTTGTATCTACGCTGCCGGTTAATTTGAGGTGATGGGTATCACAGATAGGCAGGTGCATGTTTTTGATGCCTTTGGGAAATTAGACGCAGGAGCGGGAGGCTACGGAGCTAACGATAATTACCTCGCTGTGAATGAAACGCAAGTGAAGTTTAACTTTTGGAAGTATGGTTTACTGGACAGTGATAAAGTGAAATTTCATCAAGGGCTCTTTCAAGAAACAGCACCACAATTTAAAAAGTATCTGCAACAGAATGGAAAGGTGCTCGCCGTGCTTCGAGTCGATGGGAATTTTTATGATTCATACTACACCGTGCTGGATAATTTGTACGGTATTTGGTGTCAGAAAACGGCTATGTTATTTTTGATGATATCAGGTCACATCAAGTTGTGCAGAAAGCATGGACCGACTTTCAAAAATCCCATGGCCTAGATATACAATCGATAAATATAGATGACCATTCTGTGTATTTTAAAAAAGACTGAAAATCGGATGTACACAAACGTTAAAAAAAAAACAATGTACAGATCAAGGCCAATAATGGAGAGGTATCCCCATCTCTCTGTAAGACCGAAAGGTCTCCACAGTCTTTGTGTATGACATATTTGGCCTGCGAAAATACCTTTGCATGTCCCTCGAATCGTAATGCATCTCAAACATCATCTCCCCAATTATTCTTTTCAGCTCTTCATCTCTGCGAACCTCATCCATGATGCTCATCTCCAATTCACTGTTGTCAATGTCCAACTTGACCACCTACAGACAGAAAGAAGAAGAATATGCCGTATAAGACAGTCCTGGTAGTCTACTATGGTACGATCCTACTATGCAAAAAATACACATTAATACTAATACTAATAATAACGTACAGCATAGTCGCCAGCTTTGTAGATACTCTTTAAGATTTGTAATGGATGGGCTGGGGACTTGACGTCTGCTGAAACTGGCTTATTGTAGAAATGCAGCTTCCCCTGTATATTCTCTGTCACGGTATCCCAATACGCAGGCTTAGCAGTTACCTCCCACGCCCAAATCCTGTCAAAGTGTATTCCCATGCCTTCATACTGCCCAATCATGTATTTTAGTGACGTCTCAAAGTCAGCTGTCCCTAGATCAAACAGGTACTTCTTCCCCGGGTACAGGTGCGGCTCCCACGAGGTCAGCCCTGCAAACGCAATATACGATCGATCTTGCACATGCACCGCATCGGGCCTGTCTGGCTTACAGTGTGGCAGGGCATATGGGTGCCTCAAGTGCCCAACCAAAGGCTCAATCACTCTGACATGCTTCTTGTTCGTTTGTGGACTAACATACACCAACTTTGAGAATAATTCGTCCTGTGTTGCATTATAGGGGCCAAATAGGGAGCCAGATGGCGACGTGTTGCCCGTTATGGAGACCCACAGAGACAAGGCATCTGCCTGCTCCGCAAGAGCCTGACATATCTTTGAGGGGTCAGCTCCATACATGTTCCTGTCCTGGAACCATTTCTGCTCCAAAACAGAAGGTACGTATTCAACAAATTTCAATTCATCCAGGTATTCCCCCGTCATGATCATTGGAATTATGTTTATCCCTTGCCTTTGAGTAACAATAGCGGTTGTCAGCACCAGGACCAGGACTACAATCAACGGTACAGCCGAACATGCCTTGTTTCCCGAGTTGTGAGACTTCCACAGCCCTTCTCGTCTTAAGGGCACAAGTGTCATCGTGTGCATACGCTCCTTCTCAACGGCAACTACTTTCCTTCTCTCTCTTTTTCCCTCTCTTGCAGCAGGAGTACTCGCTGGTGGTGGTGGTGGTGGCTCGCTTTTAGCTCTTGTCGACGTGTGGCACAAATGGAAATCCTCTATTACAGCTCTGGACCTTGCGATATGATACCGTGTTAATTAAATCTCACACAAACGATCTGTAATACCTATTAATAATAGTAGAGTAATAAACTTCACCGCGACGACTTATGCAACTGGTTAGTGCAACCTCGCGGGTGTTCTCTCTCTCTCTCTCTCTCTCTCTCTTATTAAGATACACTTTGGTACGGACGCCCTCAATGATCAGACACCAGCATTCGGTTTGTCATGTTTGTTACAGTTTATAAAAAAAAAAACGATGGCTGTCAGTACAGGACCATCCGAGGGATATTCAAATTCAAATGCCGAAGGGACTACATTGCTTTGACCGGGTGGTACACTCTGGGAGTGTAAGCAGAACAAGGTTGCTTTGACCGGCTGGTCAACGCTATCCGCCTAATTTGACGCCCTTGAGCGCGCGTCAATTGACGAGCTGATTCAATTCTGCGCAGAGCAACCCGACCATGCATGGTCATTTGCCATTGCTATTGACGATGCGATCGCTTTTCATTTGATTTTTGTTACACTCAATAGAGATATCCCAGCAATCAATCCCGGTCGCAACAATTCCATCGATCTGGTTGTTGGTATCCCAAATGGTACCGATGACAGTCGCTCGCGCTGCCACACTTTCGAAGTTGCGTCAGTCGCAGAGAGTCTTAAACCCGCAGGGTCACGTGTGCTGTTCTCGCGTGCTTCTTAATATGGATACATACGTGTAGTATACTGTCGTCAGGAATCCAATGCATCCTTTCTTGAATTAATCAGCCATCTTTGGTCTGTCAACGTTCGTCATACACGGTTGCAGCCTTGGCCCGCAAGGTGTTTCAAGCGGCTCCTGAGAGATTTAACGCAAGTAAATTTACTCTTATTTTTTTTCTTGTTAATTTCATTGTTGTTACTCTTTACAAAGACTTTATCGTGTGTTTGTCTCATTTTTGTTACACTAGAGGTGCCCCCATCAACCACAGCCTTTGATGGGCGCTACATTAGTTCAGACCGATAACAACAAGCTCCCCGATGCGTGGTGCCGAGTACCCCATGGTAATAAGAAAGCACATATATATAGGACACGATCAGTAAGTGTGTGTGTAATATGGTACCTTGCGTGCTTGCACATATATTTCTATATATACTATAAGATGTTTGGATCATCGTACTAGGTGTTTGCAGCATGTTGAGTTTGAGTTGTTTCGAGCATGTTGCGGCCATGTCTTGGGAGAAGCTAATTTGGTTTTGCGGTCTATAAGAACTGCAGCAGTGACGATAATTGAAATTTTGAGACTATTTTACGTGTTTTTGGAGGATACTTGGAAATTTTTGGCCGGAATACTTGGAAACAGTACGAGATGGCCGACTCCCATTCCCCTTCGCAGCCGTCAAGTACGGCCAATCCCGTCGAGAATCCTGAAGTTTCTGAGACTAGAGATCCATCAAAATCTACTACACCAAAGCGAAAATCTGACAAAAGAAAGAAATCCACGGTACGCTGGCGCGATGTTGTCAATAAAGACGTCCTCACGCCGAAGGATAGGTACCCTCTGCTGCACTCCAAGAAGCTCCGTGTCCTTGATTTGGATGATGGGGAGATCCAAAATCTATGCACCACTTTGTATGATGATTATGTGAGTCGTAGCACCATGGTGGACACTCTGCAAGAGCGATGTACCTCCTATGAGAAGCGTATAGGCGACCTCAGGGCCTCTGAGCATTCAAACAAGCATGCCTTGTGTGTGCTAGGAGCACTGGGACAGGCCATTGATCCTTTGCTAGAGTCCTGTGAACTTTGTATGAGCAAAATAGATCACATGTACTCTCGTGTTGCCTCCTACAGCAGAGAAGTGAAGAAGTACGTGGCCCATTTGAGCGCAGGACAAGGTGCTCCCACCCTGGACTTTGAGGAGGCCTTTGGACCTGGGTCGGTTGATGCAGGGCCACAGGATGGCAATCTGAGTGCACTTGCCCTTGCAGCGGATACTGATGACGCCCCTGAATTGTTATTACACGCGAAAGCGCTGCGCACTTCGGCACATGGTGGCACGGGCTCGCAGTTCATCATGCATCTCATCAAGGTAGAAGCTGGTGATGGCACACTTGACAGCCAAGAGCGCCTCGTTGTATCCGGGCTGTACGTTCTACAAATGGAGCTCCGCAGCATGATCGAATATATAAGTAATAAGAAGGTGAGTGACATGAGCAACATGGTCAAAAACGCAAGGTACAGGGTGACTCTGATGAAGGGTGTTCTTTTGGCCAGCTTGGCCCAGAAGCATGGTTCAGCCATTCACAGCTATTTATCGGACAAGTTGCCCGATAACGCCTCTCAGGGAGTCCGATTTATTCATATTAGCGATCTGGAGGGGATAATGGAGAAAATTATTGTGAGCAAGGGGGTTGGTGCCCGCCAGAAGGAGTGTCTAATGTCCCTATGCACATGTCTGCAGCAAAATGGTTTGCAGCAGGAAATGGACCCAGATCGACTGGATATCGAAGGTGACAATGCTGGACCCGGACATTTGAATGATAATATTATATATATTAATGATGAGGTAGATTTCTTTTCCAGGGCTCGCGCCCGAGGTGAGTGATGGAGCATTGATGGAGCATTGTGTCCACCACAGGGTGGCAGGCTGTACAGCCACATGTGGTGGTTGGCAGCTTGGTAGCGTTTCTTCTTCCAGATATTCGGCAAGCATACGTATCAATTATTTTTTATGTTGCAATGATATTTTTTGGGAGATCTGGTTAACTTTGTTATGAGTATATGCGCCTTTTGAGCATGCTTCCTTGATGTAACACTTCCTAGACACCCTGCAAGAAAACCTTGCTAGCCTCTATCACCGAGATGGGGGTCGTGGACTGTCGTCCATACTATTCCTACAGATTTTGATGGACTATATACCTGTATTTAAATCGTTTTAAGAAGCCGCAACTGCCATCATACGTCACTTCTGCTGGGTTGCTTGTGCTGTGCACTTGGCACCAGGGCTATCCAACATTTGCCAGCGGTATAAATCAACATACGCGCAGGTATATTTCAAGAAAGTCACTGGTATCGAATATGCACACCTTTATTAGAATGCAGAAGGTGACATACTGGCATTTCGGGGAAATCAGTGGGTTAGAGACCAACTCTAACCTCAAACAAAAACAAGTTGCTGGAGTTGGCCAAATGAATCAAGTTGCCCCAAATATCACTTGATCTGCATATTAATACTAGACGCGTCCGCAGTACAATTTGAAAAGCATATCAACCCATATGCAATCGCGTTTTCAGCGATTTATAATGCTGCCCAGCCTCAGGACCCGTTGAATGGGAGTCCTTGCTGTGAGGGCGTGTGGTACGATATGGCATTGACACGCCAAGATCTCATACTGCCTGCATTCTGCCCACACGAAACGGTTTTTCAGGCTATAAAAGGTACTTAGAGGAAGCCTCTTGGGTGAAAATATTTGTTTCCCGAAAAATTAAGGGGTTTTGCTTGTTTGGCAACTTGGGCCGATATGACTTGGCAGATACGTTGCGCTCGTTGTCGTGCACGCATTCACGTTTAATGTACATATTTTAGCATCTAATATAGTACATTATATTTGGAATCCCAGGACCACCGAAGAAGTACGAGATTTGGCCACGTTTCGCCGCTCCAGACACAGATGTCTATCTGTCACAGGGTGTAAGGGTATAGGGTTCACATGTGCATGCCAGAAATTTGATGCATAAACCCTGAAACAGGCCTCTAAACCCTGCGCACAGGGTTTACATGCACTCTATATACCCTGTAAAAAGATGTATACCCTGATGACACGCTATTGAAGGCTGGAGCACCGTCTAAACAATCGTTGCAATGGGACCCCGTCGACTTGAAAATTCAAATTGGTCGTAGGGTATATCATCGATGGAGGGTGCTTTCTGGTCACAACATTGGTCCACAATGGAACATAATATACTTAAAATACCAGATAAAATAGAAGAAGGGAAGTAAGACTCGTTTTGAGAGGGAAACATGCTCGCTGAATGCCGAAGTCCAACCTCTGGCCGAAGTTGACAAGGGGACCGGCGGTAACCTCTCGAAGATGCACCCTCCTCGACTCTTGCTATATTCGGAGGATATTTTAAATATATTTACACTCATATAGTATGCGATGGTGGGATGTGACGCGCATACTCGGTGAAATAGCGCAGCTTAACATGCACCTCAGCGACAGGGTCCTTGTTGGTCACTGACATGCTCGGCAGCCCCACTTGTTTGACGTTTTGGGCGCTATCGCTGCCCAATCGTGCACAAATGCAAGGAATAAGGGGTTCTGATAGCAAGCACACGCGCTCTGATGGCCCCACACAGCCGCTTTGGCGATGCACTGTTGGCTAGGGCTGCATCATTCTCTACCTAGACTACCCTGCTCTGGCAGCCCTTGGATCTCAGCCCTGGCTGCCCTCGCCATGCTAAAGTTTCTTTTTCTAAGCTTTTTGAAGTTCCAGTGCGTCATAAAGAGCATGACCATGGCCATAAACGGCTTCTGTGACATCCTGGAGAGCATGGATTTCAAACGCTTGAGAGCCGAGTTGTTCTGCTCTGCTACCTGCGAGTTCAGTCGCTTAAATCGCTCGTTGGTATACCGTTTTATCATATAACCTTGACTGCACGCTTTGTGATTGCTCCAATGAAAGGCATCTACCAGGAACACGGTGTTCATGAAGAACCATGGTGCCCTGTTCAAACAGTAGTCCTGTAAAGCACAGGCAAAGTCGTAGATGACCACCTCAGGCGGCTCTAGAAGGTAGCATGTCATAAAGGTAAACGGATCATTCCTCCCTTCCGAAGATTTGATGATAGAAGTGTAGTACACGAAGCCATGCTCGCAGAGGATAGTGAACAATCCACCCGTCCTTGCCCCTGGCTTGTTGAATGCATGCTTGCAGCCTGCTTTATCCCCTTTTATGTCTGTGACCTCGTCATCATCTTTTTTGATGTCACTTTCATACACTGGACGCTCTCTCAAGCGCGGGAGGCCGCTAAGTACCCCAGAATGCAGGTATGACCCATCTGCCACAGAAATCCTGGTGGGATCCTCCACAGAACTGCCCAGTTCCCTCATCACGTCGTACCCAGGCTCCTTCATATCAAAAGTAAATGCTACTCTTTCTAATAACTCGGTGGTCAGGGGCAGCCAGGCCTCTGGTAGCTCTGCAAATCCGTCTTGCTGGTTCAAAAGGTCAAGCAGGGCACCAAGGACAGGGGAATGCTGGCTGGCTTTTGCAATCGAGCTCCCCGAGACCCTCTTCGATGCCAGACACCCTTGAAGATCATCTAATAGACATCTAGATATATATGATACAACCGGAGAGTCTCCCTGCAAGGAGTAAAGGAAGTTGCTTAAAGCCTGCCGTTTAGGGCTCTTCCAATCCCAATCTTTCCCCTTAGTATAAGCCCATTTTAGGAATGAATCAATCTTCCAGAATGCCGCAAGTTGAATCATATCGCGCAGTTTGTCAAACGAACTATCCTTACTGCCAGGGAATGAGATCCACTTGCTAAAATCCCTGAGCAATCTAGATAGCCTCCTCCTGTTGTGCTTGGTGCGCTGTAGACGAGGCACGACGTTTAGAAAGGCCCTGTCGACCCTTTTATGACGCCTGGGTACCCATTTTTCATCTGTAGAACGGGTAGCAGCTGCCGCAAAGCATGCATTGGACCGTATTGTCATGGAGGTGCCATCCATGATGAGGACCTTTGGACAGTCCTTGCAGTGTGGACACAGAAGCGGGTTCTCGGGCTCCTCAGCTCCTCCAAAATCTTCAAAGCGTGGTTTTAGGCACCTCCCTAGGTTATAGACCGCACTTCGGAACAGAGAAGCACTCATAAATTCGAATTTGCACTCTCCATATTCGACAGCATCAGAGTACTGTTCTCTGAGCCTCTCGCATCGTGATTCAAGAGAAGCGCCTCCTTCAAACACTGATTCTTCTACTGATGACTTAATAAGGTCCAAGTCGATCACCATGGTGCTGGAAACCCTCCACAAGCCGTCATGCACCCCAATATATGGTATGCGGCAACCGACTCTTCGGTTGGGGCAGTCCAGTGCATAAAGGGGCCTCTCGCAGCTGAACTTAAATGGTTTGAGATACACAATAGCATTTCGTCCTTCTGAAACAATCCCAGACTCGCCATACGCCTCGCCACAATGGCAGGAATGCTGGGGGAGTTGAGGGCAGAGCCGATCAATGGGATCATACTGCTGCCCTGCTGGAGACACCCAGGACTCCAAGCCAACCATATCAATTCGCCGAACCTGATCTCTAAGATCATTTGAATATGGAAAAGGAACTGAGACGGCCTTTGGATGGTCGTGGATGTACCGCTCAACCACAGACATGGCTTCATCAACTGGTTTAAACATCTGGATGTCACCCTCCTCACAGTCATCACCATCCGCTGCATTCTGCACCATGTCCTCCTGATCAATACCTAAAATGTGTTGTACATGTTCGCAATTATAGCTTTCATGGAGATCGCAACGCAAACCCCTGCTTGTCTGTTGCCTGACAAACGCTTCCTTATAGTAGTATCCAACAAGGTCGCCATTCCTCAGGGACAGCTTGACGACCCGCGATGCATCCTCGAACTCGACGCTAGATAGCCTTATATAATGTTTCTTCACGTACTGGACATGCACGCAAGCGCCTGTGTCGTGGAACGTGTCACATGTGCATGACAAGCAACCTGGGTGGCCCTGCTCCCCATACACCCTGGCCAACATACCATGATGCAACGTCTCCCCTGCTCCAAATCTTCTGGAATCAGCGCATGCCCAATGTAGAGTACGAGTACGGCCATAGTAGCTGTAGCATAAAGGTGTCACGGGCATATTCCTTAGCAGCTCAACCTCATGCTCATACCACTCTAGAGATCCTGGGGCCCATACCTCTTCGCCATTCCACCTTTTCCTTTTATTCCCCGTACCACCATATAATTTTTGATTTTTTGACTGGCGTCTTTTGATCTCTGGTGCTATATACAAGGGAGTTAGGGGCATTTTCTGGAAGCAGGTCTTCAACTCGGCAGGCCCCAAGAGATTCCTTAATTGCCTCATATTTTCCGCTTCACAAGGATGGATCTTACACAAACTTTTAGATCCTAAAACTGACAAGAATATAGGAAGGTCAAAACTGCGCTCTAGGGCATGCCAGCGGGTCTGCAAGGAGCGAATCTTGTTGTTCCAGCCAAGAGCAACTACCTTCTTGTTGGGCTGGTCTCCACGGAACATAATAGAGTCTACGCACTTTGAACGCATACCTAAAGGATCCATACCTGTTACAAATTTATATTGAGACCGAAAAAGGCGCATGAACTCGGCATAGAGCTCTTCCTCACCCTGAAGACATATGTTGGCACTGCAGCAGAACTTCACTGTCCTGTTCGAGCTCATCCACGCCAATATGGCGCAAGAAGCCCCAAGATGCTCCAATAAGTATTTAATGTGACCCCAAATTTTCTCCATCTCCCCATCTAGGGCCGCCGCTTGCCTGCAACCCGACGACCAAATGGGTGATTCCTAACAGTAAGCAAAGTCCGCTGAAGGCTTGAGGAACAGGTTAAGGCCATCGTGTCTTCTTATATCCAAATAAATTCAAAAATGTCGAAGAATAAACGCCGCTATATAGCCTTATACCGGGCTGAGATCGCACCTGTCGAAGCCACTCTCGCTGCCATCGCGGCGGAACGTAGCCCCTCCCGAAGCCATCGGAGCAGCAGGCCGCCTTATTCTCACAGAATGTCTTACAAATATACTAAGTCATGTTTTGACAAGAGCACGATGAGGGTGATGCACCACATAACGCGTAAGCTCCCCAATTAAAAAGGTCGACGGTCTCCCCAGGATTATTACCTTGGGCCTGTGGTGGTGCCCCTTCTTGCCAGTATTGGAGACGCCCAACCTCTCCCCACGCCACCCGGCCCAGACTCCCAGACTTCCAGTTCTGGGCGACCAATCCTGCCAGTAACTTAACATAAGAATCGAATTTGAAGCCCGCGTTTCTTCCATTATACTTCAAATTTTTAGATCTAAGGACCTTCCGTCTGATCGACATCCCGGACGACTGGGATGAGGAGGTCACGCGTGTTTAAGATAAGAACGTTGAGTAATGCAATGCATGTGGACAACGACCACAGGGGGGGGGGGGGCAGTTAAAGGGAATTTAGTTTAATTAAAGGGAATTTAGTTTAATTAAAGGGAATTCCCATCCGATATCGGATCCATATCGATATCGATCGATGGAATGTTCAAATGGGAGACTCCCCTCGAGTTGAGTTGTCTTCAACAAATGAGATGAATGGCTGAAAACATGGAATCGACACAAAAAATGTATTTTAAATTATTGTAGTCAGTATTTCATAAATGTATTGAATGGATATTTAAATTAAAGGAACCCAAATATCCTGGTGCGTTGTCTTTTTGTTCGCCTTGCCGATGCTGCATCGGACAGGTTCTCTTCCAAGGTGTGGCAGTGCTCGGGCTACAACAGATTGCAACGTAAAATTATTCTATAAAACTATTCGAATATCAAAAGGTATTGGTGCAATGTCACACGGTGGTGTTGCAAATGCTGGGTCTGTCGACGAAGAATTCAGAGTGGAAGGCTTTGAAGTTGAAGGAGCCCAGCCAAGAAGGAAAGAGTCGGCGACAGAGACCTGCGATGATAATGATGGTGGCCAAAAAAGTCATCTCGTGGTTCTGGTGAATGGGTTATGGGGTCGAGCAAAGCACTGGGATACAATGAAAAAGGCGTTGTACAATAGTCTGGGGGGGGGGGAGTATTGCATTCATGCATCCAGATCAAACCAATTATTTGCTACATATGATGGCATTGATGCTTGTGGGCGGCGTTTGGCCGACGAGATTAAAGAACTAGCTGCCGGCTCCAATAAGAATCTTAAAAAAATTAGCATCATAGGACATAGCATGGGGGGGTTGATAAGCAGAAACGCCATAGCTAAACTTTTTGATGGGGAGTCTGGCACTGTATGCGGCCTGGAGCCGCAGCATTTCATCACGCTAGCTACTCCTCATGTTGGATTTGATCATAGACACGAATCAGCGGGGCTGCCGCTGACGTCATGGGTGGGTCGTTATGCCCCCCTTGGAGGAGGCACAATACGAGGGTTTTTGGATTCCGTTGCACCTGGTCTTGCATCAACTTTTTTGGGGAAAGCGGGTGCTGAATTTTTCCATCGAGACGGTATAGATGACTTTTCGATAGTGTATAGAATGTCGTTCGATCACGAGAATGAGCAAGAACTGTATGTCTCATCCCTGAAGAGTTTCAAAACACGTACTCTATATGCTAATATGAGTGGGGATCACCTCGTTGGCTGGGCAAACTCATCCTTAAGAACAAAAGAGGAGCAGAGCAATCTTAAAATAGTGTATGATCAAACAGCAGCGGTTGGTGTGGTTAGAGAAGATCCGCTGGAGTTTGCCTGGTCCAGTTCTGAACCGCTGGTTTCCGGCTCAGATACTTTCGCCTCGAATGAAACGCGTCATCCCGAAGCGGTCCAGGAAAGAATCGAGATTGCATTAGGGAACTTGAGAAAGATTGGGTGGAGAAGGGTTGATGTATGTTATCGCGGGGCTTTGATTCCCTTTTTGAGTCACCAGCATATAATGGTGCAAAGACCGTTGATTAATGCAGTTGGTTACAGTACAGTGCAGCACTTGAGCGCTCAATTTGCTAGAATGGAACAAGTACTGGAATGAATAGTATCGTGAATGAGTCTAAGTCTGTAAACTATCATGGTAAAACGATACTAGTCAGTTATCATATCCTCTTTGGCGTCATTTGAGTTGATTGCCATTGAACTTGGAACCTGCCCAGTTTGTAGGGCTTCTTCCAGACGGGCAACTTCTTCAATTGTAGAGGCAGATGCAATTGCAGCCTTAATAGCAAGTAATTGCTCCTTCGTCGGGCCTTTGCGGATACTGGGCTGACCATCTTCCCCTTCTCCCTGAGGTTCCAGAATTCTTGGTTCCACACCAGCAGGTGCCTCCTTTCCATCGAATTCTTTATCTGCTTCTTCCCTCTCAGCAGGACTTATTTTCATGAAATCCAATGCCTTCAATTTCTTGCATCTATTGATCACAAAGAGTCTATATCCAGGCTGCTTTGTCACCGGGTTATCAATCAAACTCAGATACCTAAGTTTGGGGAACTTTCCCAATGGTTCCAAGTCTGCTACATTGCTCAATTTATTATTGGTAAGCATCAGCCATTCCAGATTGGGGAGACACTCTGCACAAGAATTAGAAGATTTCGCTCAACTTTTGTTGTTGTTGTTGCTGTTGTTCAATACGGAATATCACAAGGCAGACGATACTGCGTACCATCCAGAGATGGCCCTATCCTCATGACTCGATTGTTGTTTATATGCAATGCACTGAGACGCTTCAACTTGGGAAATCCGTCGAGTTTTACTATTGCATTGTCAGACATATCTATGCTATCAAACTGGTTCTGCAGCAGAGACAAAAGTATCTAGATTGAATGATTGCCCAAGGAAATGAGTAGTGCCAGAACTGCAAAACATACCTCAGTAGTTCCCAGGTTTTCTATCATCGTGATGCGATTCTCCCTCAAGTCTAATTCATATTGATTTACGCAATTCATATACTGAGGGCTACGAAGAACCAGTTCAGGAGTAAGCCTACCAATTACTCTCGGCCCAAGAAGAGCACCAGCGCCGCTACGCTCGTTCATTTGGCTATCCCCAATATATTAATACTTCCTCAAGATAACTTAAATTGGATTTCTATACCATGTGGCAGGATATTCACGTGTTCCTCTGATTTTATCGCCGAAAGGAACGGTGACTGCGTGATAGATCGAGTCTACTAGTTGGTCAAGAGTAGCTGGATTGAAAATCAGTGCCGATGCCTATTTAATGCCATATAAATAATATATAGAAATAGTTTGTAATTTAATGTAGAGTGATCTTGACCGATACAATGAGCAACAAATTGACAATCTGCTGGGGAGGTACAAGTACAGATGCAGGTACAAGTTCTTACCCATGTCGATCACCATGGCAGATTGCTTTTTTTTATTTTTTGTATTAATGTGATTAAATCCAAAAGGTTTAGTTGAGGCAAGGTTGGAGATCTCGGCGATCGGCTGTCGAGGAGGATGTTACAGTTCTCTTGACTTTTGAAACGAAACGGTTCACGAGAGTCTGTGCGGGAACGATCCACATTGTGATGCGGGAATTAGACACTATACAAAAAAGAAATATGACTGGAGGAAAAGGAGTGTCGAATAAAGAGAGCTCAGCGATGAGCGGCTTTGTGAGCCTGTTTGGTATGTTTGACTTTTTTTGGTTGGTCTAGTCTAGAGCCATTGCTCAACAATCAAATCGGCTGTGCCTCAATCATCAAGTTGCATACGTGGATATCATTCAATGTCCTACCGATACTAAATAAATTCGATCCGCCGAGGCAAGATATGAGCTCCGTTGTTGCTTTTTGTTCATATGTTTGACAAGAGTGTATTGATGCAGGGTCTCAGTTGCTTGCTCGTTTGGTGACCTTTATATTAAATTTGATCACAGCAAGATTGCTCAGCCCCGATCAATATGGTATTTCGGCTGTGCAATTTCACTTGATCAATTCCTCCATAGTTTTCCTTAGCCGTGAGGGTGTTCGGAGAAGTTGTCTTAGGATTGAAAGCACTGAACAGAATTATACTGCAAAATTGTTGAGTGCTTCCCTAACTGCAGTGCCAGCCGGATTGGCGATTTCTTTAGTATCTATTGGACTATTATGGTATGGGGAAATTCAGGATGATGTGTACAGGCGTGCAGCTGGGATGCAATGCCTGGCTGCGATTTTAGAAATTGTGACAGAGCCTTTCTATGTGTTCTCTACTGCACGGCTATGGTTCGGGCTAAGAACAGGTTGCGAGGCTGTCGCTTCGATTGTGAAGAACTGTGTAACGGTATTGCTCCTTGCCCGAGGAATATGCGATCCAATCATGGCAATGTCTTGGGGACAGGTCTCATATGCTTGCAGTCTGATGTCAGTTTTTGTCATCTTGTTTGCTATCTTTGACCCAACGTGGTACAGGGCATTGTCATGGAGGCGATGGGGATGTTTTGAAATAGATAAGAAAACTCTTAGATTATATGGAGCCTTTAGTCTGCAAGCAATGGGTAAATTAGTTTTAGCAGAAGGCAGCAAGGCTGTCTTGGCCCTTGTTACATCAACCACTGTTCAGGGCGTATATGGATTGGTTAATAATCTAGGATCGCTTGTGGTTCGCACTCTGTTTCAACCTTTCGAGGAGATAGTGTTTGTATCCTTCAGCAAAGATGGGAGTGCAACCAGCAAGCCACAGCTTTCAAAGCAGGCTGGGCTATTGAGTTGCTTATGTCAGTCAATCTCCATCATTGGTGGTCTCAGTGCATGTTTTGGACCTGCATATGCATATGTTGCACTGCGAATGTTGTATGGAGAAAAATGGGCAGCCAGCGATGCGCCAGCAGCATTAGGACTGTACAGTATGTATGTGGCGCTCCTCTCATTGAATGGAACACTAGAGGCTTTCTTGCATGGAGTAGCAAGTGAATCATACCTGCACAAGAACAATCTTGTCCTGGTAGTAGCGTCATTGGTCCATTTGGTTCTGAGCATTACAGCCGTAAAGTTTCATGGAGCAATGGGTCTGTTGGTCGCTGACAGTGTTAATATGCTCTTGCGGATAGGGTACTGTTTGCTTTTCACTCAGACATATTTTGCAAAGATAGGAGGCAGATCATGCGTGCGCATACTGCCATCTCGCCAGACAGTATTATTTTTTATGCTGTCTTTGATACTCACCAAACTTTCTCAAATCATCCTATTGCCCGAAACATTGAGTGCCTATGATGTATCCTTGTTGCAGCTAAAACCCTTTTTGCTGATCCACACAAAACTTCAGGGAGCAGCATATTCGTTTTTGCATTTTTCTGAATTGAAACGAATGACGATTCACATTTCTACGGGTGTCTTGTGCCTTGGATTATGCTTCAGCTCGGTAGTAAAGGCTGATTCGCGTATTCTTTGCCAAATGAGGCAGTTGCACAAGCAGGATTGATTCTGTATCTTTGGGCACCCAATATTTATTGTCCTTGGTATTTATTTGTGCCAATCAATCACATGTGCATGTGTAATTCCTGAGTATTTTTCGTCCATTCAATTTGAGTTTACAGCTCAAAGAGGATGATAAATTAAAGCAACGTCTGGCCATACTTAAATTTTGCCTTGTGTGGCACATCGACTGCAAAGTCAAATGACAGAGAAAGGGTGGGTGCATTGGATGAGGTTTATGCCTAGCCAGGGCCATTATACGCATTATATAATTAAACATACCACATTTTAACATAAAATAAATTTAAATTCTATATATGAGATTATAGCGCCAAACATCGGCATTGAGCAGGGTTGCAGGATGCAATGCATGGCCAGGCGTGGTTTTCTACGCGAATCAATCTCTCTGGACAAATATGGGCATCTGCTTCAGGTATTATATAGCAATATTAGAGAATATTCTTCTCGAGAGACAACGAGCTTTGATGTGTGCATCGTTGGGGCAGGTGTGAGTGGTCTGGCTACAGCTATCAAGTTGAAACAGCTTTGCAAAGAAGCTAATAAAGATATTTCTGTATGTATCTTGGAAAAGGGAAGCTCTGTGGGCGCTCATGTGCTATCTGGATGTGTTTTAGAAACTAAAGCACTGGATGAATTGGTTCCTGACTGGAAAGAAGATGAAACTTGTCCGATCACTTGTCCTGTGACAAAGGATGGGTTTTACCTTTTGTCAAAGACACGAGCATTCCCTCTACCAAAGACAAAGTCTATGAAGAATAAAGGCAACTACGTCGTCTCTCTCAGTGAAGTAACAAAGTGGCTAGGCAAAAAGGCTGAAGATCTAGGTGTTGATATTTTTCCTGGATTTGCCGCTTCATCTATTTTGTATGATGGCTTTGGGGCTGTCCAGGGGGTCACCACTGGGGACTTTGGGATAGGGAAGGATGGCCAGAGAAAACCTAGCTTTGCTGCCGGGATGGAAATAAGATCAAAACTAACTTTTCTGGCTGAGGGTTGTCGGGGATCTTTGTCCGAGCAGGTGATGAAGCGGTTTAATCTGAGAGAAAAGGCTGGATGTGCAAACCAAACATATGCTCTTGGGATAAAAGAAGTTTGGAAAGTTGACCCTTCAAGGCACCAGCCGGGTAGAATATTTCATAGTATCGGATATCCATTGCCCATGGATGTGTACGGAGGTGGCTGGTTGTACCATATGAGTGATAATAGAGTTTCAGTAGGGTGAGCCTTTGATTATGTTTGATTCGATTCCACCATGCATCCTGAAAATAATAATACATTACTTACAGTATATTTTTATCATCGTGCAGCCTCGTTACCGCCCTAGACTATAGCAATCCTACATTATCGCCTTACTGGGAATTCCAAAAATTCAAAAAGCATCCAAGGGTGGCATCAGTGTTGCAGGACGGGGAATGCATCCAGTATGGTGCAAGATGCCTGAATGAGGGTGGTTTGCAGTCTATTCCAGCGCTGTCTTTTCCCGGAGGAGGTCTAGTAGGGGATTCAGCTGGCTTCTTGAATGTTGCCAAGATAAAAGGAGTGCACACGGCGATGAAGAGTGGGTTCATAGCTGCAGAGAATGCATTCAAGAGCCTTTCAGAAACACAGGACAAATCCATTGTACTAACAAACTATGACCAAGATATTGAAAACTCTTGGATAAAAGAAGAACTGTATAGAGCACGGAATATAAGACCAGGATTTTCTCTGTTTGGAGGGATGTTTGGCGGATCACTTCATGCAGCGATCGATGCATTCCTGTTTAGAGGTGGTGCCCCCTGGACTTTATCGATGCGAAAACGAATGCAGGATTTCGAGCATCTTCGTCCCAAATCCGAGAAGCCAGAAATCAAATATCCCAAGCCGGATAACGTTTTGACTTTCGACATTCCAGAGTCTTTATTCAGGAGTGGAACAAACCATGCCGAGGATCAACCGTGCCATTTGCACTTAGTCAACCCGAATATCCCAGATGTGGTAAACTATCCCATTTACGGTGGACCTGAGCAACATTATTGCCCCGCTAAGGTTTATGAATACGTAGAAACTGATTCGAATGAGAAAAAACTGCAGATAAGTGCCCAGAATTGTTTGCATTGCAAGGCTTGTGACATCAAAGACCCTCTGCAAAACATAAAGTGGAGGGTGCCAGAGGGGTCAGGAGGCCCAGAATACACAGAAATGTAATTATGCACGTATTTTAATTTATTTTAATGTAACGTTACAATAGATTGGTATCTAGATGAATGATTTGCATCATTATATATAATATAAACTTCTTACTTCTTGTTCTTCTTTGTACCACGAAGCTTCTTGGTACGATTCTTTCTCTCCTTTCTTTGTTTTCTAGATTTTTCTACAGCCTCGGCAAGACCATTTCTGATCAAACGATATTTTGGCTCAAACTTCTTTGCTGCTTCAAGGTTGTCGTAGATGAGCCCAAAACCAGTTGACTTGCCCCCACCAAACTGAGTCCTGAGGCCAAAGACAAACACGCACTTCTCGTCCTTCACATCGTACATTTTTGCCAGACGCTCTTGAAGCTCAGACTTGGACACATTAGCGCGGCCAGGGTGCAGCACGTCTGTGATCTGCATAGCAGCCAATCGCCAAAAGGTTAGCCGTCATCAAACCAAACCACGAACCAAGATACTCCCTTGTTCATTCATCCCGGCATGCTCATCAACTAGAATACAACATATTACAGTCAAATTCATCGACGTACAAATTGTCTGCGCGCCAGCAGTCTATTAGTCATGAACTTGCGAGTTCTCACGGTACAACTCTTTTCCGCCATCTTTCCAGTTCTTTCCCAGTCTGCGTCGCAGAAATGACAACGTTAAATTTCAATATTTCAATCACCTCCCCACTTGTTACTATAGTAGCCACGACGGGGTGCAGACTAGACAGCAGCCTTTCTCGGTTCAGGTCACGACCCTCTATGTCCACTACATTGCCCGTTCCAAACCAATCCTCGATGGGAACTAAAAACGAGATAGATGACGGCCACCGCCAGTATGTTCGAACAATACAAAACGACTATTCGTGCCCCAAAAGAGTTGTCTGGGTTCCACAAAAAAACATATTTATACCCTATTCTTCTTTTTAATGCATCGACTAGACCCTCAGCCCCTCTCAACTCGCTGAATGGCAGTAATGTCAAGTTGTCGGCGTGAAGCCTGTCGGCTCTCCCATGAAAGCGATTGAATACATTCCCGCATGCCAGTTATCCATACATACCTGGATGACAGATTGTAGTCAAAAGAAATAATTAAGTATGCCCTCTGCCTGGGGCTGTAGGCTTTTTTGTGACCGTCACGCATCGCCTGCGGCGCCCCTCGGCTGTTCTAATGCTGGGGCAGCATCAAGCCAGCCCTGGGTATGCAGCTCCTGTTCCTTTTTTTCTGATTGACAGAGCAGTGCGAAAAATATTAGATCCATATCCACCTCGAGTACGGTTACATTGATAGATACATGTATAATACGACAGGAAATATGATTGTTGCATGAAACACGCAATCCCATTTATTTTATTTCATTGCCCTTTGCCTGGCAAAAATTGAGCATCTCTCTGCTGTTTTGCATAATTCTCCCGTCGAGCAACAGCAAGACGTCTTCTATGTGTTTTAATTGTCGTGGAAGGATACGCACTTGCCGGGAGATGTACATACCGGATCGCGCTGGATCGTATGTGCAGAGAACTAACTTGTCTGGTCCGCCCATATACATCCCTCAACGATCCATCCTTCATCACGACATTGAGCCCCGAGTCGACTGATTCCATCACTCCTCGTACTGTACTGTCGTTATGAAGCTCAATGATTACATTGGTACCTTCTAGCGCTTGCAAAAAGATGACCAGCGTGTGTTGTCGAGGCATTCGTATTCGTCTTTTCCACCCTATTGCTGTTGTTTCTATTTTTACTGTAGAGCTGTTTCAATTTCTCTCTTCGCACCAGAACACCGTTAATAATCTAACGATCTACAAAGAACTAGCCCTAAACTCTATATTGAACATCATCCATACAAGCATCACGTTATATACTGCCACCATGCCAGGAATTGTCAGACTATCTCTTGCATACTTTTTCTTCATCAGTCTCTGCCCTACTCTAACATGCTCGTCAACTCGACGAGAAAGCAGGTGGCCTTCAATGCCCTTCCCTGATCCCTCCCCCTTACTGGATGCTATCGACTCGTTGAGTCTTTTACGCGTGTCAACTGCCCACCTAAGATGCCTTGACAAGCACGTAGCCCTTGGAGAATTCCTGCAGCAGTGACTGAGAGCAACCGTCAAGGCTCAATTTGCGACCCCAAGAGTGCGTGAGATTTTGAATCTCATTTTAAATTTCAATATAATCTATCGATGCAATACTAATAAGAACAAGGAAGCATCCCACTCGGCTCGGAACCTGCGTGACATGGGGAGTCCCCTTGCCAGGACTGCCTCAAGCCACTCGTACCTGTAATACGGACACTTATCCAACAGAGAGTTTTCTGGAATCAATCCAAACAATGACTTTGACAGTCTGTTTAGATTTCCCAGCGAGAGAAGAACGGAGGCCAGAGTATACTTCAAAAAGTCAGCCTTTTCTACCTTTTCAAATACCCAGTCCTTGTGAAAGTCAAGCGGCCTGATGTGGTCGTGGCCCCGTCGTAATTTATATGAAGGACTAGTAGTCAAAATCATTTCAGTTTCCAAACATTTTGTAAAATATTGTTCTGTTGACTCTCAGAGCCTGATGAAAGGTATCTTTCTGTGCTCAGGTGAGAGATCTGCCCTTCAATGGAGGCATAAAATATATATTGCCTGGCAATGCACTGTCTTTTAAATTTGTACAATTCTTTCTTTTTTAAATGTGAACGGATGCCAATGGTCCATACGTGGAAATAATTCATGCTTTCGCGCTCTCCATTGGCTCGACGGCTGGTCCACATGCACAGCAGTGGGGTAGTAGCAAAAAGGCTTAGAACTGCGACTCCGTTGGCCCAGATGACGCAGCATGATCAAGTGACTAACGATAAAGAATCAAATAGTCAAACAGCTCAAGAGTCGGCTCTACCGCCGCAGAGGCTCAGCGTGGCTCCAATGATGGACTATACTGACGTGCATTTTCGACAGCTGGTTCGCTTGCTTTCAAGGAATTCGTGGCTATATACAGAAATGGTGGTGGACAAAACTCTCATATATAATAAAGATCATGATAGGTTTCTATGGTTTCCTCCCGAGCAGCATCCTATATCCTGTCAGTTGGGAGGCAGCGACCCTGAGCAGCTGGGCAAGGCTGCTGCCGTGGTGGCCAAGTATGGATACGACGAGATTAATCTGAACTGCGGTTGTCCGAGCGATCGTGTAGCCGGTGCTGGGTGCTTTGGGGCAGCAATGATGCTGAATCCAGAGCTGGTTGCGGAGTGTTGCGCGTCAATGGCAAAGGCTGCTCCTGGTATTCCAATAACTGTAAAGTGCCGAATAGGAGTCGATGATGTGGATTCGTATGAAAGTCTGCATCGATTTATTCATATTGTTTCGACGCAATCTCCGGTGATACACTTTATTATTCACGCGAGGAAATGTCTTTTAAAAGGATTGAATCCGCATCAAAATAGAACGGTGCCCCCGTTGAAATATGAATGGTTGATTGCATTGGCAAGAGATTTTCCACTCCTGCAGTTTTCTCTGAATGGTGGTATCTTGTCACTGGAGGAAACTGCGGCTGCTCTTGGGTATCCATTTTCCCCCGATACATGTGGAATAACTGGAGTTATGATTGGTAGGGAAGCATACTCTAATCCGTGGAAAGTGTTTGGGAGTGCGGATGTGGATGTTTGGGGAGAATCATCCAACCCAGCAAAGAGTCGAAGGGAGGCCTTGTATCAGTATGCTACGTACGCTGACAGTATGATTGGCAAGTGGTCGGTAAAAGGAGATGGATACAAGTCACCAAACATTAGAATGCTCACCAAGCCACTGTTTGGAATGTTTACTGGTGAACCTCGTGGGAAAAAGTGGAGGGCTGCAGTGGACCAAGCTCTGAAAACCGCCAGCACTGTGACAGAGATTTTGGATAGCACCTTGATCATACTGCCGGAGCATGTTCTAGACGCTGCTCCAAAATCAATCGAATTTAATCCAGACACATTGGAGGACTGCTGTCGAGTTGTCCCCAGTTTGGCCAGAGAGCCTCCAGCATTGATGCAATGATGATGATGGTTCTGATACAAATCCTCGACTCACATTCATTATTCGTTAAACATAATTTTACGTTTATTTATTTATTCTTATTCTTATTGTTACTTTGTGGTGCAATGTACTGTGTAAGCGTTTCAAAGTACCGGTTTTAAAGTTCTTGAGCAGTTGTGGCTTTTTTGTTTTTCCAAAATAGCAGTGGCCGGGTACTGCGTGTCATTCCTTCCTCAAGTTTGTAATATATAGATAGATAGATCAATAATAGGGTTCTAATGAGCCATTTGCATGTCTTTTCGCTTCTAACTGCTGAGGAAATCGCCAACAGTCCAACTCAACGTGATGGTTGGTCTGCAAGCAAAGAGGAAAGCGTTCGCAAAAAGGCGGCGAGAATTATATATGAAACATCCAAGAAATATGTATATCCAATGTAGGTGAAGACACTAATTCCAGTGAGGGGTTAAGGAGGCACTGGCTTGGACTCAATGTTCTTCAATTCTGACAGGATTACTCTTTTCTTGTGTGCAGGTCAGCTGGAACGGCGGCAATGGCGGTCACGTTATTCGTGAGATTCTATTCGAGGAAAAGCATGGTGTCAAATCACCCTTTTGTGAGTGCTGGGCTGTTGCGCCTAGGATCCTGCTAGAGAGTTTTCATTAATGCTGAAATATACATTGTGGTGCAGGTGATTGCCTTGGCGTCGCTCTTCCTGGCAGGAAAATTGAACGATGAACCGCGAAGTCTCAATAGTCTGATGGTGGAAATGCTGAAGCAGTGGTATGGTCGAACGAATCCTGAATTAAGAGAAATGCTTGCAGATCCTGAAAAGGTTGAAGGTCTGAGGAATACAACTGTGGATGCTGAACAAGTTCTGATGATCACGTTGGAGTTTGACCTGAATGTTGACTTGCTGGTTTCAACTGTTGCCACTGTGGTGAAGCACACCGCTGCTCTGGAGCCTTTAAGAAGCAAGAAAGTTCAACAGTTTTATATTAATTTATGCAATGATGCCATGCTTCGGGACTCGACCCTAGTGCTTCAATACAGTGCGAAAGATATCGCATTAGCGATTTGCAATTTTTACTTTAAATTTGCAAAGAATGTTCAAGCGCCTGAAATGACAGAAGATGGAAAGTATTGGTATGAAGAGCAGGGTTTATCCGTTGCAGCATGTGAGGAGATTTATAATCGCTTTGTGACCAAGTTATACGTTGCTATGGGTTCCAAGGGACAAAAGGAGAGGAAAGAAATTTCAATTCAAGAAAGCAATGTAGACATGGGAGAGTCGTCGAAAGCAACGATGACAGCCCTTGTTAGCACGACCGGAAAAATGTCACCAAGGCCAGATGTGCCTAGCCCTGGCCGCACATCTGGTGTAGATTCCACAGAGTCGCCAGGTAAAAGGGCCAGAGCAATCATAGATGACACATCCAGAAAGAGAGAGGAACCGTATTTGGAAGAGACGCAGGCATTGACTGAGCTGAATTATGGGGCAAGCCAAGGAGGGTTTGAACAGATACAGTTAGGAACAGTAGCAGTAGATGATGATGACGAGTCATTGGAAGAGGGTGAAATTCGTTAATCTGTTTAAATTCTAAGGGTTGCTATTAAATAAAGACCTTGTGTCATTGTATGTTTATTGCCCTCGAGACCTCCTTGTCAAGAAGGCGCTTCAAAGCTTGGATGTTGACAACTACATCAATGTTTGTGTGAGCTTCTACACACTCCTCTGTGTCACACTGCAAATACAAAAAGTTCGAAATTCAAAATGCAAATCAATCATAGTATACTGCACTTAGAAGGGTGCTACTAATAATGTATTGATTCACCTTTTCATTCGTCCATGCATCACTCCCAAACCGCCTCTCATCATTAGGATTGATATATGGTCCTTCTGCTTTTGTCCTTGCTCGCCAGGTGAAATGGTGCACGTCGCCTAGCATCCGCGTTTGTATGAGAAAAGATTTATCTAGGTTATCCCATACCCAGTTTCTATGGTTAAGTTCGATCACTGCTGCCCCTGGAGGAAGAAAGACAGAGTTGGCAAGTCCAGATGTATGAGTTGACACAAGAATTTTGGTACCTGCCATTTTCTTCAATTGCTCTATCATGGTTATATTTTCAGTGAATTCTACTTCATCAACATCCCCATATGTAGATAGAAGATTGATGACTGCATCTTTATTCAAAATTCTTCTGTTCGCCGACTTGTGTAGAAGAGTTATCCTGATTTTCTTGTCCTTGTTTGCTCCAGACAGGGTATTCCCATAAATTCGATGCATCCTTTCTCGAAAGCTCCTCGCGTCCTGGGTTGAGAATGCAGTCTTTTTGCCCCCAAGAACAATATCTTGTGTCATTATAACTTTCTCGAAACAGATCCATCTAGTCTTTGGTACACCTTCAAATCTTGTGCCTGCACGCATCATCAGGGCATGCTCCTCATCATGACATTAAAACCCTATACCAAAACTCTGCCTTCGCAACAACATACCTATTTGGTCCCAAACGGAATAAACTTCCTCTTGAAAGATTAATGGAGGAAGATGCAGACCTTGCAGCCCGAATGCCGATGCTAACGCTGCCCGTACCCACTCAAAGACATGGCTTCGCTTAAGATGCATAATCATGATTCTATCAGGAGCAGTTTTCTGACCTTCAAGTCTCCGAGCACTTATTAAAGGCAGTAAATGTTCTAGCCAATGACCAATGGCAGTCTGCAGCATAAAAATGAGACGGAATTTGAGTGCTAAATCAAACCAGCACCCCCAGAGTTCTTGTTCAAAACATACCGGATGTATAAAGTACACAAAATCAATCAGCAGGCTCTCCCCAGTCACATAGTGCGCATCGATATTAGACACAAACGATTTGTGATCTTCTACAACCAGGCGGTTACAATCCATGTTTGAAGTCAGCTCAAAAGAACTCTGCGCCACCAAGAGAGGGGGAAGACAAGCATTTTAGATGCAAGTTTAACATGACACATCAATCTAAAGAAACAAATCACTATTCAAAACATCGTCATCATTATTTAATATACGCACCTTTTCTCTATTTTGCTTCTGTAAACTATAAAATACTCCATTATTGTACCAAAGATTCCGTAAAACAGTATAATTCTTATCAGTTTGAATCTTGGTCTCCCATGAAGAAGGTTTTCTCTGGCCTAACTTTGCAACTTCTTCGCTTTCAATTTCGCACTCCAAGGGCCTTTTCGAAGACCAGTTCTGCGAATTTCTATTCCAATATTCATACTGGCGCACTCGCCAGGTGTCAGCCCTCTTATTACTCTTTTTTTGGTCCGTTTCCTCTTTTTCAGCACTTGAAGAAGACTGCACTGGTCTCCAAATGCATCCTTTGGGAAAATATCCGTGCACATCAACCCCTCCCAACGTTACTATTGGCTCTCTATACGTTGTAAATTTACTGAGTATCCACCGTGAAGCCCATCGCGCATCATACCCAGCGTTGATGGCAAGGGAAGTCCCAAGAGCGACCAGGAGCACCAATATAGATGTCAGTGTGAATCGCTTATCAACGAATCCCCTAGCATCTATTGTCCGAGAATTACTTCCAATTTGACTATGAGAATTTCTAGGTTTGGTCGATTGCGGCTCATTTCGCCCTTTGTCCAACTTTTTCTTGTGCTTCATACTAGTGTCTCCTTTGTCATCTTCTGCTCTTGGGACAGCCAAGAAAGATAAGTGTCTCGATTTAATGCACTTCAATGATTTTACAATAGAAATTTCATAACTTGAAAGACATCTGTTCTCAAAATTATTGCAAAAAGTTTAGCATTGACCGCGCTGGGGACTGGGTTTGAACTTTCCTGATGTAATCCGGTCACTTCCATCTTTTGATTTTGCTTTCTTGCCAGCAAGTGAACGAAGCATTAATTTTACAATTTTTATATTTTGAGATCGAAGAATCCCTCGACGAAGAGTCGAATGATCTGATGGCAAGTGCCACATGCAGGATGAGCAAGGTGTCGACGGTTGGTTCGAGTCGCCGTCTTCAGCCTGGGTACAATTTTCAAGCTCGTTCAGCAGTAGAGTCTCAAAGGTATATCTATGGCAGGAATACGAAAGCTGGTGGTAGCCGATCAGGAATGAAGGCTTGCAATAGCACTGCTTTGCGTTGCAGTGCCTGCAGTTGTGAGTTGCCTTTTCCAACAAGGTCCAAGTGTTATTGGAACTCGCATCAAATAGCTACGAATAGACTTGCATCCTCTAAGAAATGCACCATAAAATCAGAATCAATCTTTGAATACCGTAAATGTATTCGTGGAAGACGTGGCAAGCCAGGGCCTTGTTGTGCAACCAAGGAAAGCACCACCTCCCATGTGAGCGGAGGCCACGACTATGGCCTACATGCTCCGTGGAAACACATGACCAACCCGAGCATCAACCTGGTCGTTAAATTTGGTGGTTCTTCTGTAGCTTCAGCTGAAAGAATGGTTGAAGTGGCTCAGATAGTGTGTGGATTCGAGAAAACAATGCCAGTGGTTGTTCTGTCTGCCATGGGAAAGACGACAAATTTACTGCTTCAGGCAGGATCTGAGGCTCTACACACCAGTCCACGCAGCGTAGCGGCGCTGCAACCTCTACGGTACGGTATATATGAAATACGAATTGATTGAAATATGCTATGACGGAGCAGTATCTATGACGTGCCACTTTTCCCTTTCCCAAAAAATCTGTCATCAATGTTTGCATGCATGCAGAGCAATCAAAGAATTACACAGAGAAACCGCAGATAAGCTGGGAGTAGACGATTCTACCAGAGACGAAATGGAAAGTTTGCTAACTCAACTGACTCAGCTTCTCGTTGGTATTTCAATTATGCAAGACTTGACTCCAAGAGCAAAGGACTCTTTGGTGTCATTTGGAGAGCGGCTCTCCACTAGGCTCTTTGCATCATTTCTTCGACAACAAGGCATATCTGCGACACAGTACGACGCGCCAGATCTAGGTGTTATAACCAACGATAACTTTACTAATGCGGATGTAGATTATGAAGCAACCTATCCAGCAATTCAACAATCTCTTGCCAAGTCAATTTCAGGGGAAATTGCCGAGATTGCAATTGTCACTGGCTTTCTTGGCAAGGGAAAGGGAACCGGGGCCATAACAACCCTAGGAAGAGGAGGTAGCGATTTAACCTGCACATTGATAGGTGCAGCATTAGGACTCTCAGAAGTCCAAGTCTGGAAAGACGTCGATGGTGTACTGACCAGCGATCCCAGAATAGTGGATGGAGCTAGACCTGTAGAGAAGCTGACATTTGAGGAGGCTACAGAGTTGGCATTTTTCGGAGCCACGGTGCTACATCCTCTGGCTATGCAGCCAGCTTCTGAATGCGAGTCCATGGGTGTACGAGTAAAAAACAGTTATAACAGAAAAGCGAGTGGCACGCTCATCACGAGCTCCAGAGACATGTCAAACGCGTTGGTCACATCCATCGTTCTAAAGCAGCATGTCACACTGGTGGACATTGTGTCCACCAGGATGCTTGGGCAGATTGGATTCCTCGCCCGGGTATTTGAAATATTTTACAAAGAAGGCCTCAGTGTTGATGTTGTCGCTACGTCTGAAGTTTCAGTCTCGCTCACTCTAGATCCGGCAAAAACCCTTTGGGAGAGAGATTTAATCGACGAAGAGTTGGAGTCACTCATGAAAGCCTTCACAGGAGTTGCAAAGACTTCGTACCGCAGAGGCATGTCCATCCTCTCTCTCATATGCAACGTCAAGAGAACTTCAGAGATATTAGAGCGAGTCTTCAGAGTCCTTGGCAGAGACAATGTCAACGTCCAGATGATGAGTCAAGGAGCCAGCAAGACAAACATCTCCCTCATTGTACAAGATTCGGAGGCCACCCACGCTTTGAGAGCCCTCCACAAGGAATTCTTTGATTCCTACTAATTTTTTAGTATTTAATACTATTGTAACTTGCATTTTGACATCATCAACAAGTCCTATCACAGCACACTGTACGCTGTAACCCAACACAACTGCACAATTTTTTTTGTACTTGTAAATCTAACCTACTCACTCTATTCGTCGTTATTATTACTATTATTTCAAATAAGCATTTCAATATACACTTCTTCTCGTCCCGAAATACAAACAAACAGACAGACAGACGAAAACTCACCAGAAACAACGATATGGCTTGCCCAAACCCTTCCATCGACAATGGAGACTTTTCATCTTCATACTCTTCGGGCCTCACATTTTGATAACTAAACCACGAGTTTGGCAGCACATAATTTAGTCCCAAGAACCTGCAAGACAGATACATATATTTGAATCCAGCAGCGAGTCTTTGTTCAACCAGACAACACCTGTGCCCACATTCCCTTTCCCTCCATGTACAACGTACGTCAAAAACACGTATAATCCTTCCATCTTCCCTAGCCCGCACATCACTCCAACCACCACAGCTTGCACCATTCGAATCGCAAACACCGACTCGTACACTTCATCCTTCTTCCACGCACGCTGTGGCGTTACCATCTTCCTAAACATCGTCGTCATCATTAACACAGCTACTGTAGTATTGCCACTGCTCGCTCTTTATTCTATTCGTATTCTCGCAATCGCAAAGTACTACAACTATTTCCTTCTTTTATATCGCGTTCTCTCTCTCTTTTACAAAACAGATGATGTCAATGATGATGTCATCAATGGCATTCCGTCCAATCGGCTCTACACTTTTCCTTCCACAGTATCAGGCAAGCACTGCAACGATACTGAGAAAAATGGATTGTAGCAGATATTTGGAATATAAAAACAACCACAGAAGAGATAATATTTCTCTATTGACTGGGAATTCAAGATCAAAGTTTCATTTCGATTTTGATCTGAGATCCATGGAAAACTCGTCTGTTGTAAATTTACTCTGAGATTTCTTACTCTTTTTGTTTTGTTTTGTTTTGTTTTGTACTTTTCTTTCACAGTGATTAGCGAAAGGAGTAGTAGTTTCAGTGGATAGCAACAGTGAAACAGTGGAATGACAATGTCGTTGATTGCGTGACGCCGGGTGGAAACATTCAGAGAGAGAGAGAGAGAGAAGCATTGAACATGATGAAATGTTTATGTTAGTATTATCGATACTACTAAAATATCAAGGTGACTTAAAAAAAAAGGACTGGCGAGAAGAAAAGTAAAGCAGAGAAACGGTTACCAACTCAACCAACCAACTGTAATTGCAATTAGTTGCAAGCCTGCTGGCTGAGTACAAATACAAACATCTTTGCTGATCTAATAATAAGCAATGGGGATTCAGGGGCTGCTGCCGAATTTGAAGAGCGTGACTCAACGGGTTCACGTGTCTCAACTGAAAGGGAAGACTGTAGCTGTGGATGCGTACTGTCTGCTGCATAAAGGGGCGTACACGTGTGCCAGGGAGCTAGTGGAAGGGGTAGAGACGGATAAATACGTGGTATTTTGTATGAATCGTATAGATATGCTGGTGAGGCATGGTGTGGTTCCATATGTGGTGTTTGATGGTGGTCCGCTGCCGAATAAGAAGGAGGAAGAGGATTCTCGTGCTCAAGGGAGGAGGGAACAGAGGGAGAAGGCGAGGAGGCTGTGGGCAGAGGGGAGCAAGGCTGCTGCAATGGAGTGCTATCAACGGGCTGTGGATATCACGCCAGAGATTGCCAATGGGCTCGTTCAGGTTTGTGTTTGCTTTTTAAATAAGAGAAAGTTTGATTTTTTTTTCAATCCAGTAGTCCAGATAATCCATCAAGCTGGATAGATAAACAGATGACTGGTCAACAATACCGATACAAATTGTATTGCAATTGCAGGAGCTGAAACAGAGGAATATACAGTTTGTGGTGGCACCGTATGAGGCGGATGCGCAGTGCGCGTACCTGGCTCACAATGGATTGGTGGATGCAGTGCTAACTGAAGACTCGGATCTTTTGGCGTACGGATGTCCATGTGTTTTGTACAAGTTTGATGCCAATGGGGAAGTGGATTTGATACACTTTGCGGATCTGGCTCACTGTCGAGATATGTCGTTCGTCGGATGGAATGTGGAATTGTTTCAGGAAATGTGTGTCATGGCTGGGTGCGATTTTGTGAAAGCTCTTCCTGGGATTGGAATTAAAAAAGCGCATGCTCATATCAGAAGAACGAGGCATATAATGAAGGCGCTGCGGGCTATGAAATTTGATGGAGTTCCTGTGCCTGCCGGTTATGAAGCCAAGATTCAGCGTGCATTGTGGACGTTTCGTCACCAGAGGGTGTTCTGTACAATAAAGAAAAAGATTGTTCACTTGCGTGAGATTCCGGAAGATGGTTTGGAGAGTACAGCATATGTCAAGGGTGCTTCGTTGCTGGTGGCAGGTGAGCCAGATTTTTTGGGCAAGGAAGTTCCTCAGGCAATCGCTCGAGGTATCGCTCGAGGTGATCTTCACCCATTCACATACAACCCATTCGTACCACGTATAGAGGTATCACACGGCCGGAAAGAATTTCAAGGCTTGCTGTCGCAAAAGAGCTACTCACAATGCAATCCTGTCAGTCACTCGCAAATGTTGAGCAATACAATCCAGTCTAGTGCAAGTGCGAGAAGAGAATACAAGAGACCTAGAGCGCTGGGAAAGATATCTGATGGTAGTATAGGTATACATACAAACAAGAAAGTGGAATGGAATGTTTCAGATTCTAATGGCCTCGTGGCACAAAAGAATATGCAACTTGGGAAGAGAATGCTCAGGCCTTTAAAGTCTCTAAAGGAAATACTGTCCAGTGCTTTGCACAGCAATGATAAGTCATCGGAGGCTTTGGATACACAAGAAGAGAAACCAGAAGAAAATCAGAAGGCTAGTACTGCTGCGATTTTAAAATCGCCCGAAACGGTGGAGAGGGAACGCATCCCTGGCCTGTTCACACCAATATGGAGACCCACCAGTTGTGCCAAATCAGATCAAGCTGGTGTGCCACTAGCGCACAATGAAGATATGTTTAGCCTTGATATAGAACTCGATAAAAACACTCCTGGTATATATCTATCAGAAAATGAGAATTTGAATAGCCCAGAGAACAGATTTCAGATGTCCAAATCAACTCATGGATGGAATAAGAGTCCTCCTGGAGTTGGAGGGCCAAACCTGGACCATATTCACGCGGTACGAGCAGAGGCGTGCGCAGCTGTGGATTCCCTTATACATAATAATGTTTCTTTTTCGAATAAGAAGAATAAAGACACGAGTGCTGAGAAGAAGAGGAAGGGAAGAATTACTGCCATTAATGGTAGTCCTGTAGTCCAAAATACATTTGCACAGTACCAGTTTGAATGATAATGTATGTCAGCTAGAAAATTCTTATCTCTGTTGCATTTATTCTAATTCTAATTTATCAAACAATTGAGAATAACAATTTTAATTTTGAGTTTAGAATTGTGAAACTGACGATAAATACGAAATGGCAGAAGAAGCAGCCTTGGGTGTACCAGAGCCAGTAGAACCCCTCGTTGTGGAATATGATGCTGTAACGGGTGAGTTTAGATGTTTACTATATAAAAAATGAAGATGAGTTATCACACGGACAAGAATAAAGTGCAATATCTTTCTCCTCGAACGAAGATTGATGTAAGCCGTTGATGTGATGTTGATGATGATTTTGGTTTCTCATTCGTTTTCGCTGCTCGTTTTTGTTAAGGTGTTCCATCGGAATTTAATGAATTCTTACCAAAAGACTGCGAAGAATTTAAGAAATGGAAAGCATGGCTAGAAGGTGCAGTAGAGGGAGATATGGACAAGTTGACTCTAGAAGCCAAAGAGAAGGAGAAAAAAACTTCTTCTGGGAAGAAGAAAAAGAAGAGCGTTCCTCGAGTGGTGCTGGAACGGAACATCAGAAATCGTAAGAAATGTATAACGACAATCAGTGGTTTGGATCTTTTTGGCGTAAAGCTGAATGAGGCTGCCAAGTTGTTTGGGAAAAAGTTTGCCTCTGGGGCCTCAGTCACAAAGAATGCAGAAAGTAAAGAGCAGATAGATTGTCAGGGGGATTTCTTGGACCAGGCAGTTGAAATTATTTTAAAGCAGTATAAAGGGGTTAAGAAGTCTGATATATATTTCATAGAGGCGAAGAAAAAGCAGCCATACTTCCCGGACGAAGCAGAAGAAGAGTAACATGTTTGCATTTTACACTTTTAAACGTATACGGTAAATACAGGTATTGGTGTCAAGGATATTCTACATTGGTTCTATCGTCAGGATTGTCCCGCGGGTTGGTCTTCTTTCGTTGCTTGATGACATCTGGCGAGAGTCTCTGGAGAGGTGGTGGTCCTTTTGGTGGTCCTTTTGGTGGTCCTTTCGTTGGAGAATTTGACGGTTTTCCTTGTGGGCCCCTCTTGCCTTTTACAGGGACTCGCCTAGCCCTGGGCTTTTCGCCATCGTCCGTCCCTTGATCTCGAACAGTCTTGCTGGACCTCCTCTTTGCCATGGCACCAGCTGCTGCACCCATCCTGGGATCTGCCTCGTGAGCAATAATAATCACTTCTGGCTTGCGGTTATTAAACTGCTTAGCTGCCCTTCTGATGGAATCTCCAACGACTCTTTCGACAGCGCTCAAAGCAGCATCTCCAGGCAACCTGCTGATTGCAGTATCTGCAGATGAATGGAGAAGCTCAAGGAGCTTTCCCCCATCGGTCCACATGGCTCTTGTAGTGATGCGTATTTTGGCCTTTAGCTTTCTGCTGGCAGCTTCTTGGGATGCAAGGGCTTGTGATGCGCCGTCTCCTTTGGCAGCCATTGCAGCAGCAACCGCTGCGATGACTGCCGGATCTCGAATGACATCTACAGATGCAACAACAACACCCTCGGTCGCTATATGCTGTCTCTGGTGCAGAGCCATTTCCGACGCTGTTCCTGTTCCCTTATTACCATCATTGTAAAAGTTTACAAGCTTGGCTTCTCCAAGCATTGTTGCAGAGCCTGTTGAAACCGTCTTTGCGTTTCTCCTCTCAAACACTCCAAGCATTTGGCCATTTCTAATAACCGACGTATTACTGATCCCATTTTCCCGTGCCAGCTGGGCATGGGCACAGAGGAAAGAATATTCACCATGCACAGGAAGAAAATGCTGCGGCTTTGTGGCACGCAGGACCTCTTCTAATTCATCTTTATATGCATGACCAGAGGTGTGCAAACCTTCGTCCCTGCTCATAGCTATTTCTGGTCCGAGTTCGGCTATTCTATTCATCATCTGTACGACTTTGGTATCGTTTCCTGGAATAATTTTGGCAGAATATAACAGCAAGTCTGAATCTCTAAGCCTGAGCAGGTGACTTGCTTCCCTTGATGCAAGTGAAAGGGCAGCCCTGGGCTCTCCTTGACTGCCAGTGGTCACAATGAGCAATTCGTTTGGATCCATTTCATCAATTGCTGACGAAGGGACCAAGTCTTTGGGATCAATAGGGGCCCTGCCTTCTCTGAACGCAGCTTCCAAATATGTGTTCAAGCTCATTCCAATAAATGCAATTTTCCTTCCAGCAGCGTCAGCTGCCTTTTTAACTGATGCCAATCGATGTAAATTTGATGCAAACTGTGTCGTTATTACTCTCCCTTTTCCGTAATGTCCCATTACTCTCCTCATCAATGCTGCTTCTACATCACTCTCGCTGGTTGTCCTTCCAGGAGAAAGCACGTTTGTTGAGTCAGACATGAACAACGCCACTCCCTCTTGTCCAAGCTCATGAAAATAATTTCGATCAAATGCCTCACCATCTACAGGATTTTCGTCAATTTTCCAATCCCCAGTGTGAACAATCGTGCCATGTTCTGACCTCAATACTAGACCACAGCAATCCGGAATCGAGTGGGTAACTCGCATAGCTTCAGCTTGAAAAGGCCCACATTGAAAGGGTGTCCTGACTTTCAATGTATACATTCTCGCCGGATCCCATAGATTAAATTCTTGAAGTCTTCTCTTTATCAGCTGCATTGCAAATCCTCCAGCATAAATGGGAGTAGACGGATCCAAAGCTGGTACGACCCAAGGCAGTGCCCCAATATGATCCTCATGACCATGAGTAATCACCACAGCTTCGATACGTTCACGCCATTGCGCCAGGAACGATGTATCTGGTAGAATCTTTTGCATTCCAAGATCCGAAAAACTGCATTAATCCGTCGTCACCGCATTTAGGCTTCTATCAATTTTGTGGGCATTGTGTATGCCGCTGAGAGCATCATATTTTATATACATATAGAATTGCAACAAAACGTACTCTGGGAACATCAACCCGGCATCAATTAGAATATATCGATCTTGAACCCCAACGAGCATACAGTTCATTCCAATTTCACCAAGCCCTCCAATCGGCAGAATCCGTAATGGTGGCCCTTCCTCCCCTGGTGGCCCTGGAAATCTTCTCTGAAAACCTTTGTTCAATGAAGACCCTAAGTGATCCTCCCCGTCGCTACGTATCATCACTCTATTTCCAGACCTTCCGCGACGCTCTACAGAACGTATAGAACAGTTGTCAGTCAAGTCGTAAACACCAGAGAATGCTAAAGGAAAATGCAACTGTCCTGTGCACACACAAACCCAGTGGCGTACCTGGATTATTTCCGGAACCACGGCATACTATTCGTATTTTTCTAGGTAAAGATTCCAATGCTTGGCGTCGAGGACTCTTAGCCGGACGAAGCGCAGAGAAAAGCGACTGTTGGTTTCTTAATGCATTGCCCCGACCGTGCCGACAACACGGGGACTCTCTCACTGCCATTCCAGGTACAGAGACAGTATCGTATACTTTCTATATTTATATTGTGCCTAATTATTCCCCTTTATTCACCAAAATGAACTAAGAAATATCGTCCTTCTTAAGCTTGCTGCATGTGTTCACAGTTGCAAATGCTGTCCGCCCAATGCAGACCTCTAGAAGCTCTGGATTTAGATTAAAATTTCTCGATTGACACGATTCTACCCGAAATGTTGGATGAAATAAACTACTGGTAAATTTAATGTAATGGTTCTGATGGGGTACCCAACCCTTGTATTATAAATATTCAGTACAGTTTCATCATCATATTACACAAGGGCCAATTCCCCAAGGTAAATTGTTTTATCACTACTAGCAGATGCCACAATTGGCTCCAGTGGGTGAAACGAAACTTCATTGACGCTTCCAGAATGACCCGGTAAACGATACATCTCATCCCCAGTGGCAACATTCCAAATATGGACCATTTGATCGCTGCTGCCACCAGACACTTGCTTGCCATCTGGCGACCAAGAGCACCGCAACAAATTCTTCTCGAAACCATGTGTGTGTCCAGTAAACACCCTTTCACATCTATTCGAGGGCGCGTATGGCCTCACATCCCAACTCCGCATGGTATTATCCATGGCATTAGTCAGCATGCAGGTACCAGAAGGAGAAAGCTCCATACCAGTGATTGTATCACTGTGCCCTTCCAACGTAAATATCACTTCATCTCGCCTGAGATCCCAAACTTTCACCTTATTATCAATACCTCCCGTGAATACTTGATCTCCAGTCTCCGATATTTCCACCGCGGTTATTTGATACCGTTCTTCCAACGTGCGTGCAGCTTTCTTGCTCCTCATGTCCCACAGCTTTGCTGTGCAGTCATCAGACCCGCTCACTGCCACCGGCGTCCCACGCCGTTGGATACTACAGCTATTTACTATATCAGTATGTTCTCTCAATATTCCAATCTGTTCCCCAGTCATCGAGTCCCATGCACGGACAGTCTTGTCCGGAGAACAAGACACAAGGTGCTCTCCATCCCCAGTCCACTGAACTTGCAGCACTGCGTTTCTGTGACCCGTCAGCACGCTAAAGTTCTCGCACTCTCCATACGTTTTCCACAGAAAAATCTTCTTATCGTGACTTCCAGACGCAATCACATCGCCATTTGGATTGAATCTTACTGCAAACACCTGGTCCAAATGTCCAGACAGCAGCATTGTTGGAGCAAGAAGAGCCGACGTTCTCTCAGGTCCCTGCACGTTAAACATCATCCGACTATTTCTTATTTATAAAAATTCATTATACATTGATTTTTCTACGCAATCTTTTCTGTAAAACAACGTATATGCTGAAATATTTTGTGCTGCGATTAATGCAACCTCAATCCAGTAATCAAGTACGCACCGCTTGTGGGATATTCGTCTTTCTTGACGTTACTAGGGCAGATTCATCTATTTTTTGTCTTTTTGTCACTGCAACTATCGAGCCGTCATGACTATCCAGTGGGCGTTTGTCTGCCATGCTACTTGTTGTTGCTTTTGATGTTCTTGTTGTCATTAATTAATTACAATGTACTACAATAATTATTCCTATTACCAACACTCTTATCGCTTATTTACTAATTCATATTTTATTTTCCATTGCATGGAGCATACCGGTATCTATCTATTTCATGTCCAATCCAATCCAATTCATCATGGCCATATTTATTGACCATGAAACACCTGTCTAGCTTCCTCCTGCTCCTTTTGCAACGCCTCCGATGCATATTTACTCAGCAGAGCAGCTTTTTTACTCTTAAGAACTCTCTGTTCAATTTCCTCCTTCTCTGGCAGGGGTACATATGCCACAAACTTTGTATTCACTGCACCCTCTTCTTCCTCAATCTGCCCCTCGTTTCCTTGCTCATCCTCCATTTTCCTCTCTTGCCACTCCCGTATAGCCTTTTCTCGCATTATTTGCTCAGCTTTTTCTTCTAGTGGCAACAGCAGACCGTCATCTTCATCCCGAAAACCATAGTAATCAGGATCTATACGTTTCATCAGCTCTCCCCTGGTCGCCCGCGCCTGTTTCACCTCCACCTTCTCAAACAGCTCCTTCACTCCAGGCAAATTCTTTGCTGCTCCAAAGTACCTATACCCGGCTCCTTTACTCATAGCTTCCGCCACAGCCCTTCCTTGACTATCCGTCACCCGCGGTCCCAACTTGCCATAATCTGGCCCCCCCAGTTCCACAATACGCTTCTCCCAGTGCCATTTCTCCCTCATCAGCTTATTAATCTCATCATTCAAATCTCGAATACGATGCTCCCCTAGACCAGCATTCTGGATATCCATCACTTTCCGCCCGATTTCCCTCAAAATCTGCTGCCTCCATTTATCAGCCTCGTTCAGGTCTGTGCACTCGGACGACAAGTACGGCCGACGCTTCTTTGGAGCCCCCCCGAGTTCCTCTTGCTTCCCTGCCAGGTAGCGATTGAGCATCGACTGAGCCTTTTCTTCATTACGCGCCATATTTTTATCTAAATCTATCGATTAGAAATGCTGAGTACTTCTATAAACGACCCTTCTTCCTTTGCTTTGCGACTTTTGAAATTGCTATTGATGGTATTATGGTGCTCTATTCTATTCTTCAGGTGGACGAGAAAATAGAAAAGTGATACAACCGAAAATGAGATGAAACTCTACGCATGTTATACCTTACTTTACTAGTCATGTCATTCCCCTAAAAAAATTGCCAGGTAAAGAGAAACAATTATTTCTTCAGTCTTCAAGTCTCTATCTACGTCCACCACAGTTTACTTTAGACCTCTACACACAAACTCAAATACTCGTAATTAATATAACGTCATTATTATTTTCAGTTTGAGATATTCCCCCTTCTCGGCACTGGAGCGTTTTCATCAGTTTTCATGAAAACTGGTCAGTTTTGTGCCATGATCATTCTTCTCATTATAATGACCGTCGGACGTCAATGTTGACGCTAATTGATTGATTTCAATTGATTTGTAGTTTCTGAAGAGAATCGATCGATCGATCGATCCAGGTATTGCGATTGTAGTCGATCCGTTCGCAGTAACAACATCTGGATTGTTTACACCGCACTATAAACTATACGGTGGCCTGTGACGCTCAGCAGAGAGTTCAGTAAGGGGAAGATGCGGTCTGCTATTATGATGACGATGACGATGCAGAAATATAGTATTCAACACTGTCATTATTCTGTTAGTTCAAGAAAAAATAGAGACGCTTTTGGTTGTCTAGGGCACCGCAGTAATAATGGCACACACGGACCTGTTCTTGCTGGTTCGATGGGGACAGGGCTCGATTCGTGGGTAAAAATGGGATCAAGGCGGAATTTTTCTGGACTCAGATATCAACGGAATGCTAGTAGTGATAAGCAATTGCGTGGGTTGAATAGCGTACGGATGCATGCAGCCAGTCAAGGGGCAGCAGTGGCAAGCAGCAGTGCCTGGGTCACTCTTGTGCAGGCATTTCATGCCGACCCCGTGGGTCTGATAACGAGTGTGGTTGCATGTCTGGGAAGTATGACTTTGTTTATTCTGCTGATAGTGGCTGTGCCGGCGCTTTTGTCGATGAAGAGGGCGATGGAAGAAATGGAAGTGTTGGTTCGGTCCCTACAGGATGAGCTGCCAGACGCCCTGGCTGCAGTGAGGCTCTCTGGCCTGGAAATAGCGGATGCAGTGGAAGAGGTTTCTGGATTAGGTAGTGACCTGACTGCTGGTATACGTGCATCTGCACGTGCGCTCGTGGATGCGGAGGGGGGGATTCGACAGGGCGTGGAGTTGGCCTCTGGGGCCCTGTCGGCTGCCGGGCCTGCCATGAGAAGGAGAATGCCTGAGGCGAAAGGTACGTATGCATACGTGGTTTTATCTATTTTTAGTATGAATATGTTCTTTTTAGTGTTCTTCCTCTTGTTCTTGTTTTATTGCATATGTATTACACAATTGAAATTGCAGTTGCTGCTGAACAAGCCCTTCAACACCGGGCAAAACTGTCATACAGTGCCAGTACCGTACAGGATATGGCTCATGCCACGAAAATTGCATCCAAAAGGCTGCGAGCAGCGCTTGGTGCAGTCAGATTAGCGAAGACAGCGAATGATGCAATGATACTGCCTCAGCAGCGCAGAAGAACCGGTTACTATCCCGATGAAAATGAAAATTGAATCACTGAGTCAGTCCTATGTAAACGTGCTGTAGTACTGAAAAAAGAGACGTGTAATTTTTACTTTTTTTTTACCTTGAGTAATTTTGTCACTTTCCCATGGTGAGAAATAATCCATCACAGAGGAATACATAACCTCTAAAGTTTGCTTGGCGTCAAGGACGGTAATGGCATTCGCAGAAGAAATTCCGCAGGCCGGGAAATCGCAGGTCGGGGTGGGAGGTTTATCTCGGGCAGTTGCGCAGTCCTCAAGTTGTCTTACTCTTCCTTTAGAATGTTGTGCGGAGACAGATAATTGCGGCTATGGTTCGAAAAAGGTTCGTGTCGAATTGTGAAACGGGGCTCAAGAAGGGCTAACGCGGGCGTTGGGTCGGGAGTGCGCGTTGTCAGGGTCCGGCCGGAAGCGTTTGTCTATTTCAATTATTTAGTGTTTTGTTTTTTGATTTGATATGATAATAAGGCGGTTGTATACTGTACCAGTAGAAGTGAAACAAGCAAGGGGCCATTCTAGGTGGCCGCTTGAGTTGACGCGGATGTTGAAAAGTCGTTTTTATCGTGCTCGGCAATGGTGAATGTGCAGAGTGAAGAGCAGACATCAAATACATTGAACGGGGGGCTGGACTTTTCCAACAGGAAGGGAGAAAGGGTGTTATGCGATGATCCAACGTTGTCAGGTAAAACGGTCAAGGACGGAAGTGACAATCGGTACGTGGAGTTTGCTGGGCAGCCGTCGCGGGTGAATAAACTCAGTGTGAACGGAATGGAGGAACTTCATACTTTGCTGGCGAGCCCTGTGCCTGATTTTACGCCTCCTTCTCAAAATCTGCTCGGTTCTCCTCCAAAACGTGAAGAGGGTGCTGCGAATCCCCTTTCTCATTGCTCCTCTTGGACGAGGATGGCGTCCATATCGTCACGATCGAATCTTGAAATGCTGGATAGGATTCATGGAGATCCAAATACTTCAACGATGAGGAAGGGTGAACAGATGGATGGTCAGGTTGCGAGGCTTGGTCGTGATGACATAAACGACGTGAGTCGGGAGCAAAGCCAAGTTGACAGCAAAAAACCGGGGAAGAGCAATGCAATACCTGTACCATCTGCCTCACGATGTTCCAGTGTTCACTGGATGCCTGGCAGCTCCTCTCCAGAAACGGAAATTTTGGCATGAGTTGTTTTTTTATAATGAATGGGAAGCAATATGTGCCCATGTGGATTCACAGCTTTTTCTATTTCTGGGGTTTTCACCTTGGTGACAAGACTAATTGTTGATATCGTTTGGCAGTGTGGCAATCACACTGCATGTATTTGTACTATATATAAAAATGGAAAGGAATGAAAATTAGCGTTGTAAAATAGAGTACTTTTATTAAATCAAATATCACTGTCTTTGCTGATGCCGCTTCTCAATGTTGGAGAAATCCCATGCCTTTGCTGTAATCTTGCGGGAGTCTGCTTGAATCTGTGCAAAATGTAACAGGATATTCTTCAAATCTTGAGCCCGCTCTCGCTGAAATCGAACAATATCCTGATCCATTCTTTCTACAGTTTCTTCATACTTTGTATTTGCCATTTGCGATGCCTCTAATGCTGCCTTGAGCTGCCTCTCAGCTTCCATCACTTGGTCTTGCCTCATCCCAGGAGTGGACTGCAATTTTGCAACTCTGGCCCGTCGCTGTTCCAAGTCTCTCTGAGCTTGTTTCTTGATCTGTAATAGCTCATCACGGTCTTCTATCGTCCGTTTCGCCGATTGCACTGCCCTCAGAAACTCTTTCAGTGGTGCTTCAAACCGAAGGTGGAGTTGCTTTGCTGATTGTTCCCATCCATGGCTGGCAACTACAGATCGTTCACCAAGCATGGAGCAATATGCTTCTTTCGAATCTCGTTGCTCTATTTTGGATGATAACTTTTCCATAGAGTGACCAAATTCCTCCAGCGCCTTGCCCAATCGAGCATGCTGCCGAGTCAACCGTTCAGCCTGTTGATGAACTTCATTCAGATGTGCTTCCAGGTGGTCATAATACGCTTTTATCGCCCTGTAATCCGGTGATTCATCAATACTATCAATTATTGACCCCCCTCCATTGCTCTGCTTTGGGGGCGACAATCCGACGTTTTCGCTGATACTTTTGAAAAACTTGGTTGCAGAGCTCACAGTTTTCCGTGCAATATTTGATGCCCCTGTCATTTCAGCGGGTGTCAATCCTCCCAACGTCGTGGAGTGTCGTGACGTTTCTATCGAAAATTCAGATTCATCAGCTTGCAGAAAGAGCTTCAACTGGGGGGCTGTACACAAGACTGTGTGTGACAACTGCACCATTGCACTTTAGGTAAAAAAACGATTTTTGGCACATCCTTCTTTCTCATTTATCCTTGTACGTCTATATGCTCGAAACAAAAATAAACAAGGATACAAATAGGTTAAAAAAACGCACCACTTTTCGCAAAAATGATTCCAGGCCTTTTCTCCTTTCTTCTATAAACTCTGGTGTCATTTTATACTTTTCCACGACATTCCTTGGTGGCATGGGAGGAATGATGATACCTGCAATGAATTTAAAGGCCATCCCATCCTTCAAACTATTAATCTTCAATTTCATTTTCGAGCACAGCATATGAATAATAGACTACAACACTCCATTCCGAGCGCACCAGAAAAATCCTTCCGAAGAGTATCTTTCAGCCAGGTAAAGTCTCTAAACCTACGAATCACCTCATGCTGCCCACTCCTGTATGCCTCCAATTGCACAGTACTCACCACTTTATACGAAATATACGCCTGCATCCACCAATAGTACCATCTCCCAATCCAATATACACCTGTGGTATACGATCATGGAACGAAACCAAACATACCGCAACTCCCTCTCCTTGTTTCACAGGATCAATCACTTTCACAGCAAAATCTTCAAAGACAGAAGGTTTTTCACCCACAAGAAGATCCTCATTACCCGCAAACAATCCACCGTCCTGCACGAAACAGCGTGTTTCTCGTTACGACTCCTCTGACACTAGGAAGAACAGCAGCAGCATAACACTCAATTTGCAACGTACTCGACCTCCATCTCGAACTGCTGAATCATCCAAAATAATCGATTCGTAAGGGGGAGGAGAGTCCTCATCGCTCTCCGCTTTATACGCGTTGGTTTCGTCGTCGAGACTGATCTCACCGAAAAGAGGATCGTCCTCAGCAGCGACTACATTTTGCTCATGCGCCATGACTCGCTTGCCAAAATCTATTTTTTTAATAAAATATAATATTTCAACTACGTAGAGCACTCCAATACTGTGGCCCAAAGTGTACTTTTTGTGACTGGAGGTCATCACAGGCATCAAAACTCTGGTTTGAGTTCTGGATCCAATGCATTGGATCTTCAGCTGGAGACAAGGCCCTGGTTGTTCCCTGACACCATCGCGAGATCCGTAATCCCATTTCCCGACATCTTGTAGATACCTTGATAGATTACAATTAACGTGGAATTGGTGGACAAGAAATGGGCCTAAAGGACAAGAGGTCCTTGCAAGCTGGAGAGCTTTTTGGCAGAGAAAAGGTAGCACCTTCCCGTTTCGATGTTGAACATGAATGTTGAACACTTTCTCTATTTGCTTCAATTGTTTCAGAGGTCGTAGGACAATGCTCATTTCCCTGCGCGGCACACGCGTACATATTTATGCATGTGTCTGTAGCGTTGTGTAAATGACCAAGACTGCAAGATAGTGTCGCATGCAATTTGCAGACGACATAGTCTGGCCAGTTCAGTGGCCATGGAACACTCTTGCATTTCATGATTCGATAGATCAGATAGAGGTATTACAATAACCTTTATTATTGTTACTAATAATAATTGTTGCTTAACTAAGAATCCAAATGGGATCGTTGCAGGCGCTCCATCAGTACTAATCTCTCCAGTGACTGGGCACCTGTTGAACTGATTTGTGCTGCATACGAATCCATCTGATTGGCCAACAACAACGAATCCAGCTGACTTGGTTCCTGAGGTTTTCTAAATTCATTTTCTGGTGGATCCTCTGGCAAAGGCTCTTCTCCAATTATACGGCGCTGCTGGTTTTCATTCCTTCGAGCCAACTTCCACTGCATCATCTTCTGGTGCAACATCCTCATTTCAGCGTGATGATGCGTCAATTTCATCTGTTCCGTATTCAACTCTTCTATGCATTCTTTCAAAAACTCCAAGTTTTTCTCAAACAAAGGAGACGCGTCCATGCTAAGCCGATCCAAATCGATTTGTGTCAGGGAAAGAGGTGTCTTAATCTCATGCATCAATGCTACAGCTAGAGGAGAGTTGTGAATCGTGATGGGGATTTCTACAAACACCTCGTCCCACGATATTCCTTTTGCTTTTACTTTTTCAATCGTTAAAGGACCTTCTCTGTAGGCTTCGATGAACGAATCTGCTAATCTGATTGCCTTTACACCTTGTGTCCCGGTCAGAGCACAGGTGACGTCATACACTATGCAGATGCACCTTTCCAAGCTTTCTAACGAGTTGATGAAAGTGTCTATTATTTCAAGCACCTGATAGGACCCACTGATAGATGATTGATACCATCCAACCATATTATTGTCCACATTGATCTCTCTCATACACCTCAGCATTTCCAATTCGTAACTTTCTGCATCTTCTCCGTCATCTTGAATCTGCGTGCATGCATAGTTTGTAGCGTCAGTGGTATTAGTATACTTAAGGATAGCGAGTTATAGTTTTCCTATCAAAAAACGATTGCCGATAATTATGGATCGCCTACACAATGCTCATATACACCGACTGCCTGATATTATTGAACCAAATGTACTAGATTGACTATGACCACCACAACTCCACAACAAGAACAACCACGTACAGGAATAGGAAAACACTCGGTAACTTCGAGCGTCTGCCCCACATCCAAACCAAGTAGAGAGCCCGTCACAACCGGGTGAACAGCCGCGTTATCCCTGCTATGTTTTGCAATTTTGAGCAGCACATGACCTTCGAGCTGCACGCTCAGCAGCGGCGGCTTCTTCTGTTCTTTCGTTGCAGCGGCTGCAAAGTTCATCACTGGCGCAGAAGTCGGTCCAGATGCCATATTAAACTAGATGAAAACAGCGAATACCACTCTCACAGATATGTATGCGCAATCAGGTCGACTGACTGATGATTGGATTCTAATTCCTGAGCAGGACGGTCTCCTCTACTGTACAGAATTCTTCTCTCTTTGACAGGCAAAGAAATACTATATTTCTGTAAAATTTCTTAATTCCTTGCAAACTGGGGACGTTGGTAAAGTAAAAAAGTTAAAGTGCAGCGCTGCCAGGCGGACGATTGGAGGCCATTGCCCACAGGCCCAAGGTAATAATCCTGGGGAGACCGTCGACCTTTTTAATTGGGGAGCTTACGCGTTATGTGGTGCATCACCCTCATCGTGCTCTTGTCAAAACATGACTTAGTATATTTGTAAGACATTCTGTGAGAATAAGGCGGCCTGCTGCTCCGATGGCTTCGGGAGGGGCTACGTTCCGCCGCGATGGCAGCGAGAGTGGCTTCGACAGGTGCGATCTCAGCCCGGTATAAGGCTATATAGCGGCGTTTATTCTTCGACATTTTTGAATTTATTTGGATATAAGAAGACACGATGGCCTTAACCTGTTCCTCAAGCCTTCAGCGGACTTTGCTTACTGTTAGGAATCACCCATTTGGTCGTCGGGTTGCAGGCAAGCGGCGGCCCTAGATGGGGAGATGGAGAAAATTTGGGGTCACATTAAATACTTATTGGAGCATCTTGGGGCTTCTTGCGCCATATTGGCGTGGATGAGCTCGAACAGGACAGTGAAGTTCTGCTGCAGTGCCAACATATGTCTTCAGGGTGAGGAAGAGCTCTATGCCGAGTTCATGCGCCTTTTTCGGTCTCAATATAAATCTGTAACAGGTATGGATCCTTTAGGTATGCGTTCAAAGTGCGTAGACTCTATTATGTTCCGTGGAGACCAGCCCAACAAGAAGGTAGTTGCTCTTGGCTGGAACAACAAGATTCGCTCCTTGCAGACCCGCTGGCATGCCCTAGAGCGCAGTTTTGACCTTCCTATATTCTTGTCAGTTTTAGGATCTAAAAGTTTGTGTAAGATCCATCCTTGTGAAGCGGAAAATATGAGGCAATTAAGGAATCTCTTGGGGCCTGCCGAGTTGAAGACCTGCTTCCAGAAAATGCCCCTAACTCCCTTGTATATAGCACCAGAGATCAAAAGACGCCAGTCAAAAAATCAAAAATTATATGGTGGTACGGGGAATAAAAGGAAAAGGTGGAATGGCGAAGAGGTATGGGCCCCAGGATCTCTAGAGTGGTATGAGCATGAGGTTGAGCTGCTAAGGAATATGCCCGTGACACCTTTATGCTACAGCTACTATGGCCGTACTCGTACTCTACATTGGGCATGCGCTGATTCCAGAAGATTTGGAGCAGGGGAGACGTTGCATCATGGTATGTTGGCCAGGGTGTATGGGGAGCAGGGCCACCCAGGTTGCTTGTCATGCACATGTGACACGTTCCACGACACAGGCGCTTGCGTGCATGTCCAGTACGTGAAGAAACATTATATAAGGCTATCTAGCGTCGAGTTCGAGGATGCATCGCGGGTCGTCAAGCTGTCCCTGAGGAATGGCGACCTTGTTGGATACTACTATAAGGAAGCGTTTGTCAGGCAACAGACAAGCAGGGGTTTGCGTTGCGATCTCCATGAAAGCTATAATTGCGAACATGTACAACACATTTTAGGTATTGATCAGGAGGACATGGTGCAGAATGCAGCGGATGGTGATGACTGTGAGGAGGGTGACATCCAGATGTTTAAACCAGTTGATGAAGCCATGTCTGTGGTTGAGCGGTACATCCACGACCATCCAAAGGCCGTCTCAGTTCCTTTTCCATATTCAAATGATCTTAGAGATCAGGTTCGGCGAATTGATATGGTTGGCTTGGAGTCCTGGGTGTCTCCAGCAGGGCAGCAGTATGATCCCATTGATCGGCTCTGCCCTCAACTCCCCCAGCATTCCTGCCATTGTGGCGAGGCGTATGGCGAGTCTGGGATTGTTTCAGAAGGACGAAATGCTATTGTGTATCTCAAACCATTTAAGTTCAGCTGCGAGAGGCCCCTTTATGCACTGGACTGCCCCAACCGAAGAGTCGGTTGCCGCATACCATATATTGGGGTGCATGACGGCTTGTGGAGGGTTTCCAGCACCATGGTGATCGACTTGGACCTTATTAAGTCATCAGTAGAAGAATCAGTGTTTGAAGGAGGCGCTTCTCTTGAATCACGATGCGAGAGGCTCAGAGAACAGTACTCTGATGCTGTCGAATATGGAGAGTGCAAATTCGAATTTATGAGTGCTTCTCTGTTCCGAAGTGCGGTCTATAACCTAGGGAGGTGCCTAAAACCACGCTTTGAAGATTTTGGAGGAGCTGAGGAGCCCGAGAACCCGCTTCTGTGTCCACACTGCAAGGACTGTCCAAAGGTCCTCATCATGGATGGCACCTCCATGACAATACGGTCCAATGCATGCTTTGCGGCAGCTGCTACCCGTTCTACAGATGAAAAATGGGTACCCAGGCGTCATAAAAGGGTCGACAGGGCCTTTCTAAACGTCGTGCCTCGTCTACAGCGCACCAAGCACAACAGGAGGAGGCTATCTAGATTGCTCAGGGATTTTAGCAAGTGGATCTCATTCCCTGGCAGTAAGGATAGTTCGTTTGACAAACTGCGCGATATGATTCAACTTGCGGCATTCTGGAAGATTGATTCATTCCTAAAATGGGCTTATACTAAGGGGAAAGATTGGGATTGGAAGAGCCCTAAACGGCAGGCTTTAAGCAACTTCCTTTACTCCTTGCAGGGAGACTCTCCGGTTGTATCATATATATCTAGATGTCTATTAGATGATCTTCAAGGGTGTCTGGCATCGAAGAGGGTCTCGGGGAGCTCGATTGCAAAAGCCAGCCAGCATTCCCCTGTCCTTGGTGCCCTGCTTGACCTTTTGAACCAGCAAGACGGATTTGCAGAGCTACCAGAGGCCTGGCTGCCCCTGACCACCGAGTTATTAGAAAGAGTAGCATTTACTTTTGATATGAAGGAGCCTGGGTACGACGTGATGAGGGAACTGGGCAGTTCTGTGGAGGATCCCACCAGGATTTCTGTGGCAGATGGGTCATACCTGCATTCTGGGGTACTTAGCGGCCTCCCGCGCTTGAGAGAGCGTCCAGTGTATGAAAGTGACATCAAAAAAGATGATGACGAGGTCACAGACATAAAAGGGGATAAAGCAGGCTGCAAGCATGCATTCAACAAGCCAGGGGCAAGGACGGGTGGATTGTTCACTATCCTCTGCGAGCATGGCTTCGTGTACTACACTTCTATCATCAAATCTTCGGAAGGGAGGAATGATCCGTTTACCTTTATGACATGCTACCTTCTAGAGCCGCCTGAGGTGGTCATCTACGACTTTGCCTGTGCTTTACAGGACTACTGTTTGAACAGGGCACCATGGTTCTTCATGAACACCGTGTTCCTGGTAGATGCCTTTCATTGGAGCAATCACAAAGCGTGCAGTCAAGGTTATATGATAAAACGGTATACCAACGAGCGATTTAAGCGACTGAACTCGCAGGTAGCAGAGCAGAACAACTCGGCTCTCAAGCGTTTGAAATCCATGCTCTCCAGGATGTCACAGAAGCCGTTTATGGCCATGGTCATGCTCTTTATGACGCACTGGAACTTCAAAAAGCTTAGAAAAAGAAACTTTAGCATGGCGAGGGCAGCCAGGGCTGAGATCCAAGGGCTGCCAGAGCAGGGTAGTCTAGGTAGAGAATGATGCAGCCCTAGCCAACAGTGCATCGCCAAAGCGGCTGTGTGGGGCCATCAGAGCGCGTGTGCTTGCTATCAGAACCCCTTATTCCTTGCATTTGTGCACGATTGGGCAGCGATAGCGCCCAAAACGTCAAACAAGTGGGGCTGCCGAGCATGTCAGTGACCAACAAGGACCCTGTCGCTGAGGTGCATGTTAAGCTGCGCTATTTCACCGAGTATGCGCGTCACATCCCACCATCGCATACTATATGAGTGTAAATATATTTAAAATATCCTCCGAATATAGCAAGAGTCGAGGAGGGTGCATCTTCGAGAGGTTACCGCCGGTCCCCTTGTCAACTTCGGCCAGAGGTTGGACTTCGGCATTCAGCGAGCATGTTTCCCTCTCAAAACGAGTCTTACTTCCCTTCTTCTATTTTATCTGGTATTTTAAGTATATTATGTTCCATTGTGGACCAATGTTGTGACCAGAAAGCACCCTCCATCGATGATATACCCTACGACCAATTTGAATTTTCAAGTCGACGGGGTCCCATTGCAACGATTGTTTAGACGGTGCTCCAGCCTTCAATAGCGTGTCATCAGGGTATACATCTTTTTACAGGGTATATAGAGTGCATGTAAACCCTGTGCGCAGGGTTTAGAGGCCTGTTTCAGGGTTTATGCATCAAATTTCTGGCATGCACATGTGAACCCTATACCCTTACACCCTGTGACAGATAGACATCTGTGTCTGGAGCGGCGAAACGTGGCCAAATCTCGTACTTCTTCGGTGGTCCTGGGATTCCAAATATAATGTACTATATTAGATGCTAAAATATGTACATTAAACGTGAATGCGTGCACGACAACGAGCGCAACGTATCTGCCAAGTCATATCGGCCCAAGTTGCCAAACAAGCAAAACCCCTTAATTTTTCGGGAAACAAATATTTTCACCCAAGAGGCTTCCTCTAAGTACCTTTTATAGCCTGAAAAACCGTTTCGTGTGGGCAGAATGCAGGCAGTATGAGATCTTGGCGTGTCAATGCCATATCGTACCACACGCCCTCACAGCAAGGACTCCCATTCAACGGGTCCTGAGGCTGGGCAGCATTATAAATCGCTGAAAACGCGATTGCATATGGGTTGATATGCTTTTCAAATTGTACTGCGGGCGCGTCTAGTATTAATATGCAGATCAAGTGATATTTGGGGCAACTTGATTCATTTGGCCAACTCCAGCAACTTGTTTTTGTTTGAGGTTAGAGTTGGTCTCGAACCCACTGATTTCCCCGAAATGCCAGTATGTCACCTTCTGCATTCTAATAAAGGTGTGCATATTCGATACCAGTGACTTTCTTGAAATATACCTGCGCGTATGTTGATTTATACCGCTGGCAAATGTTGGATAGCCCTGGTGCCAAGTGCACAGCACAAGCAACCCAGCAGAAGTGACGTATGATGGCAGTTGCGGCTTCTTAAAACGATTTAAATACAGGTATATAGTCCATCAAAATCTGTAGGAATAGTATGGACGACAGTCCACGACCCCCATCTCGGTGATAGAGGCTAGCAAGGTTTTCTTGCAGGGTGTCTAGGAAGTGTTACATCAAGGAAGCATGCTCAAAAGGCGCATATACTCATAACAAAGTTAACCAGATCTCCCAAAAAATATCATTGCAACATAAAAAAATAATTGATACGTATGCTTGCCGAATATCTGGAAGAAGAAACGCTACCAAGCTGCCAACCACCACATGTGGCTGTACAGCCTGCCACCCTGTGGTGGACACAATGCTCCATCAATGCTCCATCACTCACCTCGGGCGCGAGCCCTGGAAAAGAAATCTACCTCATCATTAATATATATAATATTATCATTCAAATGTCCGGGTCCAGCATTGTCACCTTCGATATCCAGTCGATCTGGGTCCATTTCCTGCTGCAAACCATTTTGCTGCAGACATGTGCATAGGGACATTAGACACTCCTTCTGGCGGGCACCAACCCCCTTGCTCACAATAATTTTCTCCATTATCCCCTCCAGATCGCTAATATGAATAAATCGGACTCCCTGAGAGGCGTTATCGGGCAACTTGTCCGATAAATAGCTGTGAATGGCTGAACCATGCTTCTGGGCCAAGCTGGCCAAAAGAACACCCTTCATCAGAGTCACCCTGTACCTTGCGTTTTTGACCATGTTGCTCATGTCACTCACCTTCTTATTACTTATATATTCGATCATGCTGCGGAGCTCCATTTGTAGAACGTACAGCCCGGATACAACGAGGCGCTCTTGGCTGTCAAGTGTGCCATCACCAGCTTCTACCTTGATGAGATGCATGATGAACTGCGAGCCCGTGCCACCATGTGCCGAAGTGCGCAGCGCTTTCGCGTGTAATAACAATTCAGGGGCGTCATCAGTATCCGCTGCAAGGGCAAGTGCACTCAGATTGCCATCCTGTGGCCCTGCATCAACCGACCCAGGTCCAAAGGCCTCCTCAAAGTCCAGGGTGGGAGCACCTTGTCCTGCGCTCAAATGGGCCACGTACTTCTTCACTTCTCTGCTGTAGGAGGCAACACGAGAGTACATGTGATCTATTTTGCTCATACAAAGTTCACAGGACTCTAGCAAAGGATCAATGGCCTGTCCCAGTGCTCCTAGCACACACAAGGCATGCTTGTTTGAATGCTCAGAGGCCCTGAGGTCGCCTATACGCTTCTCATAGGAGGTACATCGCTCTTGCAGAGTGTCCACCATGGTGCTACGACTCACATAATCATCATACAAAGTGGTGCATAGATTTTGGATCTCCCCATCATCCAAATCAAGGACACGGAGCTTCTTGGAGTGCAGCAGAGGGTACCTATCCTTCGGCGTGAGGACGTCTTTATTGACAACATCGCGCCAGCGTACCGTGGATTTCTTTCTTTTGTCAGATTTTCGCTTTGGTGTAGTAGATTTTGATGGATCTCTAGTCTCAGAAACTTCAGGATTCTCGACGGGATTGGCCGTACTTGACGGCTGCGAAGGGGAATGGGAGTCGGCCATCTCGTACTGTTTCCAAGTATTCCGGCCAAAAATTTCCAAGTATCCTCCAAAAACACGTAAAATAGTCTCAAAATTTCAATTATCGTCACTGCTGCAGTTCTTATAGACCGCAAAACCAAATTAGCTTCTCCCAAGACATGGCCGCAACATGCTCGAAACAACTCAAACTCAACATGCTGCAAACACCTAGTACGATGATCCAAACATCTTATAGTATATATAGAAATATATGTGCAAGCACGCAAGGTACCATATTACACACACACTTACTGATCGTGTCCTATATATATGTGCTTTCTTATTACCATGGGGTACTCCCATTGCCATTTCCCACAACTCGAGCCTTATTGGGCCTGCTCCCATCAGGTGGCCCATTTGACCGTAGAAATGAAACTGCTTTTCGGCCATTTGGTCCAACCAAAACGCCAAGGCTTGGTTTGAGACACTGATATCTGACAATGCCTTAAAACCTCGATGCACATTTCAGTTTTTGTCTAAATTTGCATTTTATTCAGAACAAAAGGGATAGAATACACTGTATCGGAGACGGCGAAAAGGCGAACATCGAGTTTATTTTTCCTACACACGGGCAGAGTTGCTGCTAGAAAGCTTGTATGCGATAGTAACGCTCAGGCTATTTCTTCGCCGTTCGTCTTTTCGATTTTAAGGATAGAAAATAAGGTGAAAAGTAGAAAGGAGTGGCGTAATTGGAATGGTTGAAGTGTCCTTGACCTGTACAAAGGCAGGAATGCATTGGTCTGTGCGTTCACCCGATGCAGCACCAAGGGGGGTGCGGCGTGGTATGTCGACGACGATAGAAACACAACGTGCGGGTATTTTCTCCTATAAAAGATCGATTCATGTCGAACAGTCGCTCAATGTATCCCACCTGTCTGGTTGTGGGTGCAAGGGCACGACACTGGCGTGTCTGCTGCGAGGCAGCAGCAAGAGACTGGGGGGCTGTAGGAGCGTGGTGACTTTGGCAGAGGGGAATGGAACCGTAAGCAACGGCGCTACTCTAGGTAAAGTGTTTTCAAAGTTGAGCTCGGCGTCAAAAGATTTGGAAGAGCCTGCAGAGGGATTTGATAGGATTGAGTTTGCTCTGGAAGCACTGAAAAACGGCACACCGGTTGTGGTGCTAGATGACGAAGATCGTGAAAATGAAGGTGACTTGATCGTTCCAGCGGATCGTGTGTCTTGTGAAACAATGGCATTTATTGTAGAGCATACTAGCGGTGTGATATGTGTGGGAATGACTGGATCGGATCTGGATAGGTTAAAAATATCGCTCATGGTGCCTCCTGTGGAAAATGAGGAAGCAATGTCGACGGCATTCACGGTGACGGTGGACCTGCGGGAAGGAACCACGACCGGTATATCAGCTTCAGATAGGACTGCTACAATAAGGGCGCTAGCGGATGCCAGATCTGTGCCCGAGGACTTTAAAAGACCGGGGCATATATTTCCCCTGAGGTACAGGGATGGTGGGGTGCTGTGTCGACCAGGTCATACCGAGGCATCCGTGGATCTCTCTCGCTTGGCAGGGTGCGCTCCTGCTGGGGTGCTATGCGAGATAGTGAATAAAGATGGTACCATGTCGCGGACGCCCGAGTTGCTGGCGTTTTCAAAGAAATTTAACCTGCCATGTATAACCATTGCCGATTTGGTTCGGTACAGATTGAAGCGGGACAAGATTGTGCAGAGAACGGCGGCTGGACTTCTTTCCACCCGATATGGAGAATTCACTGCATATTCATACAAGTCATTGTTGGATGGACAAGAGCATGTGGCTCTGGTTCTAGGCGGGGGTTCCCCTGACACTCCTATCCTGACAAGGATACAAAATGAAAGCATTCTTGGGGATCTGTTTGGGAGTGAACGATGCGGCACATCATCGCAGTTGGACGATTCTCTCCAAAAGATTGTTGAAGAGGGAAAAGGGATACTTGTCTATCTAAGAGGGCAGCAGAAGAGAGGCATGGGATTGGCAGAGGAACTGGTTGCTTTTCACAGCCCTGATGGAGCTGATACACGGGCATGTGACATGTTGCAACAAGATGACGGTGGGTTTAGCGACGATTTGAGAGATTATGCTGTAGCTGCACATATTATAAAGGATCTAGGAGCACACTCTATAAGGATGATGACGAATAATGTGCTGAAAGTTGAATGTATGACTGCACACGGTTTGCTGGTAACTGATCAGATACCTCTGGTATCTGGATCCAATTTTCAACCAAGCTCTCACAAAAGAAATATCAGATCATTCGGCGAGACTCATTTTGTATGAATAAGGTTATACATTCTATTAAATTTTAGTAAGCACTTTCCGTCTGTAGAAGGTCACTAAAGTAAAATCATTGTAAACCCAGTCTATACATGTGCCCAATTTTCTACAAGGCAATGTGATGAATTTATGATCTCTGTCATTTCGTTCAATACGAAATAATTAAACAAGGTTTATAAAATGATATTTTGAAACAATGATGACTGAATCTGGTGCTGTCTCCGGTCCATTTACCGCTGTCCAGTTGCACGAGCTCAAACGACAAATCGAATTGTTCCAGGAACTGAACAAGAATCTCAGGGCAATTCTTGAGACGGGTCAATCCTCAGCGAAAAATAATAGATCGAAGAAAATTTCGAATCCGAAAACCGGAACGAAATCTGTTTCGATTGCGAATACAGCGGCTAGAAAAAATGCAACTCCGGAAGGGTCCATGGGGTACGTGTTGAATGCTATCGATTAGATAATCCCATACAATTGTCTCTTCTTGGTCATAGAAGAATTCTGAATATATAATTTAACATTTGACATTGGCAACATGCTGCAGGGTACCTGGGAATGGCGGAACAAAACGAAAATCGTCAACAACAGAGGCTGCCAAAGAGTCTCTGAAAGGAAATGCGAAGAAGAAACGGACCAGCAGCAAGTCTACTAGGGCCATGAAAAGGGAAGAGGAATTGTTTGAAGATTTGGAAGAGGAAGATCACGACGAGCCATCGCTAAATACTACAGACCTGGAAGATATTTTGACTGAAACACCATCGGAAAGTTCTTCTCCAACTCTGTCCCCTTCCAATTTGACAGAGGACGATGCATCGGATTCAGAAGTAGGACGGGATGGAGAAGCAAGTCCGATGTTAGAACTGCGTACTTTTCGCAGTGTCGTGCCGAAATGGCCAAATCCGGACGATGCTCCATGTTCGGTCTGTGGAGACGAGTCAAGTACAGATATGAATGAAATGCTGATTTGCGAGGGCCCTGGATGTAGCACTGTGGTGCACCAGGATTGCTATGGTGTCTCAAGAATACCTGATGGCGAATGGTTATGTGATGCATGTGAAGCAGGACTGAGCCCAAAGGAATCGCATTGTCTTTTATGCCCCATAGCCGGTGGTGCACTTCGCCGTATAGTCCCCAAGTCAAAGAAGGTAGTATTGCCCAAGCGAAAAGATCTATGCGTTCATATTGCGTGTGCCCTATGGACATCAGATGTTAGCATATCAAGACCAAGAAAAATGCAAGGGATTTCGTTGGACTCTTTGCAAAGTAACAGATCAGAGATGGAGTGCCAGGCTTGCCAACAGCGAGGGGGGGCCATTCTGTACGTTGATTGATTTTAGTGCGTCCGCATTGCATTGAATCTAACTAGTAGTTTGATTAAATTACTATTGAATACCATGCAGCCGCTGCAGTGCTGAAGATTGCGATAAAGCATGCCATGTGATGTGTGCCATGTCCCAACAAGACCAGTTTTCATTAGGGCTGAGGCCTTCAGATGCGACTCCTCTGCTGTTTTGTCGCACCCACTCTACAAAAAAGTTTTCTACAATGCGAAAAGACATGTTTGGAGAGTGACATGTGTTTGTTATCAATGAGATGATCTGACAAGCACTTAGAGATGCATCATTTTACCCTCGGTATTAGTTAAGCAAAACCTGTCCCTTTGTACAAAGAAGGGCATGAAGAATACCCTGCCAACACTGCAGAATGGCGCCGGCCCTTGCTCGTCCGGAACAAGACAAGCATGAATTGGACCCATAGAGGCGTATAACCGACAAGAATTGTAATTCATTTAATAAATTTCGATAATTTGAGTCATTGGAGGATTATAATCTCTCGATTCGACTCGGTGTGCGGCTAGAGAAACGTAGTCGACAAGCTCTGCCGCCAAGTAGCCTCGACAGATTCATTGAGGAAGAATGTGTGGGATTTTGGCTGCTCTAGGTATTACTGGAGATACAGAGGTTAACAGAAGGGACATTCTGAAGCTCAGTAAGCTTCTGAGGCATCGTGGGCCCGACGCTAATGCAATTTACCAGGCCCCAGACGGTAGGGCTTTCATCGCTTTTGAACGTCTGATGATTGTCGATCCTACTGATACTGGAAGGTGTGTGAGGTTAAATTATTATCTGGGCAATGAAAGCCCTGCATTGCGCTTTGCGGTCCTAATCGCTCAAGATAATGTACTGTTTTACAATGCAGCCAACCTTTCCAAATCAAGACTCCTGAGGGAAACATCACTTGGGCACTGTACGTACAAGATATTTAATTTGATATATTTTTAATTGTCTGCTCAAAGGTGTATTCCCAACCCCGTGTTGTGACCTTGTCTTGAGCCACAATGGCAGTGACCAACTGGAAAGAAGCCTGCACACGAAGAACAGTCTATTGTGCTCCCGTCCTTAAAAGGTGTGCATTTGTTGGTTGCAGGAATAGCGAGATTTACAATCACGAGGAAATACGTAATGCTCAGCTGGCTGGTGTTCAAAACCCGTCAAAGTCAGACTCTTCGATAATTGGGTATCTGTACCAAAAGTATGGGGATACCAATGAGTTGTGGAACAGCCTTGATGGCATTTTCGCTTGCGTTATCTGGGACGAACGTACTGGTACTTTTTGTGCTGCTCGCGATCCAATAGGTATTTGCAGTTTGTACTGGGGTAAAGGAGCTGATGGGTCAGTATGGTTTGCCAGTGAGATGAAGGCGTTACAGTCAAAGTGTGAATGGGTTGATACTTTTCCTCCTGGGCATGTTTACAGAAGTAAGACTGATTCGATCGAGCGATGGTATAATCCAATCTGGATTGATGAAAAGTACATCGGGAATAAGCCTGCCGATTTTACTCTGGTGAGAGAAACGTTCATCAAGGCAGTAGTAAAAAGGCTCATGTCTGATGCTCCATTGGCTGTATTGCTCTCTGGGGGGCTCGATTCGTCGTTGGTCGCTTCTGTAGCAGTCAGGCATATTAAAGAAGCGACGAATACGTTTGATCCAGACCACAAGATTCACACATTTTCCATTGGAATTGAAGGGTCCCCAGATCTAAAAGCAGCCAGAAAAGTTGCAGACTTTCTGGGTACAGAACATCACGAGTGTACTTTCACAGTTGAAGAAGGTATCGATGCTCTGCATGATTTAATTTGGCACATCGAATCATATGAGCAGGTTCGTGCATCTGTGCCAATGTATCTGTTGGCAAGGAAAATCAAAGCTCTCGGTATCAAGGTTGTGCTTTCTGGAGAAGGAGCTGACGAGGAGCTTGGGGGGTATTTATACTTCCACAAGGCCCCAAATCCAGATGAATATCACAAAGAGTGTGTGAGGCTTGTCAAGAGACTTCACAAATTTGATGTCATGAGAGCAAACAAGGCACCGTTTGCTTTTGGAGTCGAGACACGTGTTCCCTTCCTAGACAAGGCCTTTCTGGATCTTATGATGACAATGGATTCAAGAGAAAAAATGCCCGACCTGAAAACAAAGCCAGATGGAGTTCACCCAAAGTTGGAGAAATATGTACTGAGAAAAGCATTTGATATACCTTCAGCTCCGTATCTGCCTGAAGAGGTGCTTTGGAGGCAAAAGGAGCAGTTTAGTGACGGAGTCGGATATGACTGGGTCGATGGATTGAAGGAGTATGCAGAAAAGGTCGTTAGTGAAGACATGTGGGATGCACGGGATATTCATTTCCCTGAACACACTCCGCGAACGAAAGAGTACTTTTTGCTTCGGTCAATTTTTGAGGGACATTTCCCTCATCCACATGCCTTAAAAACAGTTCCAAAAGGTCTATCTATTGCTTGCTCGACAGAAGAAGCCATTGCTTGGGACCCAGATTGGCAGAACTCACATGAAATCAGCGGCAGGGCAATTGCTGCAGTGCACGAGTCCACTGCAAACAAGGAAAATGGACCCAACGTTCTCTCAGGATAAAATAATGTTTTTGAGCAACAACAATGACAATTCCCCTTTGGGGGACGCAAGGTCACATGCTTTCAAAGAGTTGATAAACAAATAATGTATGTAACAAGATGATACCTTCCAATTTACACTACATTTGTATCGAGAAAGGCACAAACATTAAAAGTTCTCTTACTGCAGCCTCCAACCTTGGCTGCTACCTGATGGCGTTCTTCTCCCAGGAGGTCGACCCAGGGGGCCAAAACCTCCACAAGGGAATTGAGGAAGTCCCGGAATTCTATCATAATCTCCTCCTATGATTCCAGGTCTAATATGCGCATCTGGGTGCCGGGGATAGAAGCCAGGTATCGACATCCTTTCAGGTCTTCTTGCCTCTCTATTTCGCTCTTCTTCTTCTTCCTCCTCCCTCTTCTTCTCGAGCCATAAGAGTCTAAACGCTGCTTTTATTCCTCTTAAAGACCAGGTTGATGCGACATAACGGAGTTTGTCTTCCCCAAATACATGAAGAAACAGGGGTGACCATAGCGAGTCTTCGCTACAGAGGCGATGAAGCTCATGACATGTCCCAGTCAGAGAAATCAAGTCACTATGCGACAAAAGTCGGAAAATATGTTTCTTTATTTCCACAGGCATCATAATTAGACTATGTATGTACGAACCCTGCCCTAAAATATCCAAGCCAATCGAAACTGCTCGGATACAAATCAGGTCTTTGACAGAGTTCCACAATGATAAAAGTTCATGCCGAGTGGTGTAAACCCTCTTGAACAGCTCAATAGAGTGCATATCATCATCTTTTTCATTCATTTTTTTTTGATTCGTTAGGCTAGAAATCTTGATGATTCTATGAAAGCAGAGGGCATGATGTCCTAGAAATTCTATTGCAGCCAACATTGTCTCTCCTAGAAAACTGCATGTCAAGTTCAGACACACAGTGCTTTTCGTATTTATTTTCTCCCTCGTGCGCACAATATATGGTATCTTATACACAGAATTCGTGACTTTCCATGCACCGCCAAAAAGCAACCGAATGTGTTTGTCATAGCTATCAACCCCAGATGCCACATCAGCAGCTTCAAAGCCAGTCTCCAGCATAGCAGCATGCACCATCAATACCATCGCCTGCCAAGCACGTTCATTCATCGTATTATCGAGTAACTCCCTTTCGCCTCCCTCTGCTGCGACTCTGATCAGCTCGGACAATATTTTTGGAACAACAGCAAAATTCTCAATTGCCTTTTGTGGAATACATGGCACAACAAGCACCCACACCAGATCACCAGGACATAACCCCAAGCCTTTAAGAGACAAATCATCCTCATTAGAAGAGTCATCAATTCCGTCTGTCTCTGTATTTTGCGAACAAGACAGCAGCTCATCCTTTCCATTCAAGGAAACCTGCACCTTGGGCCACAACTGTGGCTCACGTTCGTGGGCTCCTTCTCCTAAGTAGAGATCAAACACGCATTTCTTCAAATCTGATAGAGTTACATCCCTTCTTTCTTGTCCCAAGGGGACTGTTACATGTACTGTGTTTGTTTTCGAGTCAGCATCTGTCGGTTGACCTTGGACAACTTTATTCCTATTATTCCTTGCCCGCCTTACCCTCAGTTTCATCCTCTCATTCTTTAATCGAATTATTTCATGTCTCCAGTTGTAATTTAATGCATTTTTAGAAATGTCGGGACGCACATTGCCACGAGAAGTCATGCGCTCTGCCTATCGCTGTATTGGAATTGAACCGCAGTCAAATCTAGCGCTGGATGGGACCAATATTCTGCATCAAAACCACACGCCCACTCAGGGCCACTACAAAATGCCCAAATTGGAAACCACTCCAACACAGGCTTTAAAGGAAAGTTACCTTCATCTTGTCACATTTTGAAGGGTAGAGTCAATAACGTAGTCAAAATGCAGCTTTGTAGTTCTTTCGTTGCTGCTCAGAAATGGACGGCTGCTCGCTCGACTGCTGCGATGCCGTCTGCTGGTAACGGCGCAACTCGCTCCGTTACATGCATGGCAAAAAAGAAGGGAGTCAGACTTATTGTTACTTTAGAATGCACTGAAGCTCGGGCTGAAGGGGGAACGCCTTCAAGGTGCGTATGTGTCTGTGACTGTGGTAGCGTTCTCGCGTGCCGAGGGTGGGATGGCACTCATGCTTGGATGGATAAATGGAATAAGTGGCTTGAAGATTGAACTATTATTTGAAAAGTAGAATGTGGTTGATTGGGTGTTGAGTGGGACACTTTGGCGGAGGCGAGATATGAGTGCAACTTGTCTTTCCAGACTAAGCAGCTGAGGGTGTCGGCATGTCATTTCCATTTCGTTATCATTCCGCGTTGCTAATGATCTCTCAATATCAACTTTGCAGATACACGACGCAAAAGTCAAAGAAAAATACGCCAGAGCGTATCGAACTGAAAAAGTACAACAAGTACCTCAGGAGGCACACTATTCACAAGGAAATTAAGTGATTAATTGTTGCCTTCTCGTACAGTGCTTCTTTAAGATTGTTATTTACACTAGTTATGTGACTGTAATTCATATCTTATCACGCACAGAACTTCTTCTGATTTGGTGAACAGTAGCAGCACCTTGATGCAGATGCACATAATGAATGTCATCAACCTTTGCTCTTGATGATCAGCTTATCTCCCAACGACAGTGCAATACCCTGCGTCTTGGATCGTATTCTGATAAATCCACCTAGTTTTCCATTTGGTAACTTCTCCATGGACACATTGACGAGAGCGTCTTCTCCAAAAACTGATTTTGCATATAAATTTGCTGACAAATAGTCAATATCCCCCGTCAATGCACTCTCAGGTGAGAGACAGCGCATGTTGGTGCAGGCAATAATATGCTCCAAAAACTTTCTTGGCTCTGTAAATGTTGTGTTGATTGCCACCTTGTTTTCCCACTCGAATTCAGCCCACATGGATCTGAATTGGACATCTGGACAATAGGCAGGCACAATGTAATCCATAATATCAATGTGAATATCTGATAGTACCACGACTGTTTGATCGGATCTTCCGGTGGACTCGTACACGAGATTTCCAAAGATTGCTCCTGTCTCGGTCGAAGACACTTTTATATTTGCTCTAATTGACTGAGATTCCCCGGATGCCAATGTGTAGGACTGAGGTCTCTCTACTAACTTCAGATCCCCCAAAGTCGCTAATTCTAATGTCACATTTTGCATCGTTTCTGAAGTGCGATTTGTTACTGCAACATCAAGAACGATATCATACTGATGTGAAGTGACATAGGCTTCAGCATAAATTGGATCACTAAAGCCAGTCAACTGGACAACTTTGGCAAGTCCAGTCTTCATAGTATCCTTTTCTGAAAGACCCGTTGCGTATGCAAGTTCATCATCTTGTGTATCGGATGGCACCACAGCAGCAGTTTTGCTCTTAAGATGCCTAAAGTCGATGATCTCATCAGGTTGGGAAGCTTCCTCTCTCTTTTCATCCTTCTTCTCTTCCTCTTCATGGGCAGTTTTGTCCGCCAAGAATGCTTCGAATGATGCCTTACAATCCTCGATCCAGATCGTAGCTTCTGAAGACTTTGGATTAGACATGACATATAGGCATGCTGCCATTCTATCCTTGGAATCATCATCCATTGGATGCAGCCCCTCCATGTTCTTGTGTGATTCACCAACCATCATCAGGTTTGATACGATCAACATCATTTGTGCTGAGAACTTATTGATATCTGTTTGAGAGATATCTCCATTTTTGCAAAGTCGAAGAAGCATCTTTGTCAAGCAAGACGACAGCACTGCTCCCAAGAAAAAGTCCCCACTCAGAATCATAGTTCTAAGATTTGGGGAATCAGCATCAAGAAGGCTAGCATCCAAAAGACCTGCTGCTGGTACGTATGGTTCTCCTGGAATTGCAGTTTGCGTCGCATAGGATCCATCAGCAAGCACTGCTGGGCGAGCTTTTGGCAATGATGCAGCTGCACTGGGAGAATCAATTTTCTCCTCTTCTTCTCCAGCATCAGCCGTAGCCTGCGCGCCGATGAGAGGCAGAGGACCTATAGAAGACTGTAGCATCTCAAATGCTGTCTTGATTTCGTCACTTGAAGTGCAGTACTCTGCAATGATCCACAACACACAAGCTCCAACTCTGGATGTTCGAATTATTGGAAAGGTATCCATCATACGTTCCACCACATCATTGTGAAGCTTGGGGTTTGTCTCCGCAATCTCTCTTAAGAAATAAGCAACTTCCAACGCAGATACCGCATTTGAATCGGACAAAAAGTCCATGAGAAGGTGAAGCACTGAACCTGCCACTTCCGGGTACCTTACGGCACACTGATGAATCGTTCTCACAAGCATTGCTCTATACTCTGTCCCTTGCTCAATGTCCTTATTCTGCGTTTTCACCGCTTCCTTCTTCAAAACTGTGACAACTTCCTCTACGCTCCTGGCATTCACCAGGTCCAGAGTAATCTTGAGAACTTTTTCTCTAACATCCAGATTTGGTGCAGCCAATGCCCTCAGGATGTCCATCAACATTTCAGACATGATGTCCTTATGCTTTCTCTTCAATTCAGCAAGACGATCCAGTACAATCAACTTGACATTGTTATCGCTCTGGGTCACCAAAAGTTTGCAGAAGCACCCAGCAGCAGCTCGGACAGCAGTTGGTGCGCTTGAAAGACTCACAAGAGTGGTCGAACATTCGTACAGCACTGCAGCTGATCTGCTGTGCAACAGAGCAAGAATAATTTTAATATAGCGCCCTCGAGACTCTGGCTGGGCTTTGCAAACCTTGCGAATAAGTTCCAGCACAGAAACTTGTAGCACATCTCCCCAGTCAGCCACACGATCAATGTTATCGAACAAGTATCCTACTGCCCGATCTTGATCATGCAAACTGAGCATCTGGAACGCATTTCTCCTCGTACTGATATCTTGTTCGGAGCGAAGCAACTTCTCGACAACTTCGGGTGCATCTGGCATAAGCAGCTCTCCTTTTGGCAACTTGTACACAGCAGACAGTGCCAGGACTGCATTCTTCCTCACATATGAATGTCGATGCTCCAAATTTGCCATGATTGAGGGCACCAATGGCTCCAATAATTCTTCCTCAGAGATGCGACACAAGAATCGCAGGGTCACACCCCTTATATATTCATTGGGATGCTGCAAGTTGTTCCTGAGGTTCTGGCAAATCAAAATCATTTCTGGCAGCAGTTTACCACTAGCATCCGTCTTCTGGATCGTCTCAAGATATAACAGAAGCAATTTCTGTACAAAATGATTCTCACTTGGCAGCACATATCGGACAATTGTGATGAACAATTGCGGCAGCTGCTCTCCATTGAGCAGTGCAGCAATTGCTTGCTGCATTGCCGCCACCTTCTCTTCCTCATCCCCAGACTCTAACGCTTTCTTTATCTCATTCTGGCTAGCCTGGCCTTGTGTATCACTGGATACGAGAAATGTAGACAACTTCTCGTGATGATGTTGCACCGCAGCGGCCATTCTTCTTGCCAGTAGTTTTTACTCTCACCTCAGATATGTATATGATATACCACTATCTCCAAACTCTTGCCCCGTCGAGATTCGTTCCCAACCTACAGTAACAACGCGAAAAGACAAGTGAACTATCTACTGAAATGCATATTCTCCTTCATTCAGTATCTCAGAAACCCCGTATAATCCCAGTTCCGCCTTGATGTTGAATGGTGGTGACCCCGCATCTATGTCTCTTAAAGACCAGCGCTATCGCCCTTCCCGATCCACGTCGCATCCATCGCTCACTAAATCTGGCAAAATAGTCAGAAAACCAAAACAGCACAATCAGATCTCTACCCGTTACCGACCATCCGTCACGACGACTCTGTGATCAGTGTCCCTGGCAACAACAATCAAGACCACCCACACTATATCCCCCCACTTGTCCATAAAAAACTCCTTCTTTAACTTTTAGTGCAATTCTTAGCCTTTGCACGTACCGATCCTCAAGAAGAAGCCCGTGACAAAGGAAATCGTCCCTGTCAACCGACCTCGCGCTCTGCAGTAATTCCTCCTCAAGAGTGCAATCTTGATCCACCCGCAAGAATAAAATACTTTACTTTTACACTGTCCCGCTCGTACGTATCCCGTTGCAACTTGTTCGTTCTGGTTTTCTCACTGCGAGGCTGTTGTTCCATACATCCCAGGTATTCCCATCCAAGCCCCCTTTTGATCGAGGGCCTTCCCCGCTGCTTTCCCCGGATGCCCTCTCGTTGGAAGGCTGCTCGTGAGCGGAAAGCCTTAAAAAGTTGATGACCCCACGCCAAGGCTTTCCCATCTTGTAGATATTTGAGAACTCCAGACACACAGGATGGCACATTGTCTTTACTATAACGAAATTCCAATATAGAGTTTCGTTGTGTAGATTTTCTCGACTGACGCTGCAAAGATCGCCCCAGGTTGTCGGTCTCTACCACATACCCTGCTGCGCACAGACATGAATCGGTGCGCCGTGAGACAACACAGCGGTGTATCCCGCAATGCGTGTGCTCAAACTGCAATGCGAAGTACATTTATGGTTCATAAATCGTATAATGGCAGAATGAACATGGCAAGCAACAGAATGAACGTGGATGTGAAGGTCCAGGCGGTGGCTGGGCATGGCGTGTCGAGCTCCTCCCCGACCGTGCTTGCGGCTGCGCCAGTGAATCCCTCCATTCGCATTAAATTGAAGAGCTACTGGGTGGACTTGCTTCAAGATACCGTAGATAAAATTACCGATGTGGCTGTGAATACGGGGGCAAGTATCGCTGGTCCGGTGCCTCTGCCAACAAGGTGCGGCGATGATTGGTGGTCTGTGGCTGGCTGTGTAGGCAGCCAGTCTAATATTTTTTACTCGAGTCTGACGGTTTGGCGGGGTGGGCATCTTAGTGATTCGAGTTGTGACATTGTTTAGACATGTATTGTCGTAATCTTTTCTTCGAGAAGATTTGATTCTGCATGGATGGGAAAGAGCCTAGTATGCTGTTGGTTGTATGTTTACTATGACTGAGTGCTGTGCAGGCGTCGTGTGTACACCGTGCTTCGATCTCCACACGTGAACAAGAAATCCCGTGAGCAGTTTGAAGTAAGGACTCATCAGAGGTTGATAGATATTAAGGACTTGTCTACTCAGACCATCGATAGACTGATGGAATTGGACCTGCCTGCTGGCGTGGACATTGAAGTGAAGCTGTAGAGCAATGCATGTGCACCAAAATTACAAATGGTACAGATGAAGGCGCTTCGTTTTACATTTTTTCTAGCAAGTCTTTTAGTATTATATTTGCATCACCTATGACAAAAAAATCTAGAGACTGTACGTTGTAATAGGGAAAATACATTTTTGATCAAAGTTTGTCTACGTCCCACTCTGCTGCATGGCTGCCATGACAGCCTCCCAGCTGAGACCGTCCTCTCCATACCCATCATCCTCGCTATCTTCAGCTTGCTCATCATCATCTTCGTCGTCGTTGTCGCTGTCCTCATTGTCCTCCTCATCATCTTCTTCTTGATTGTCTTCGTCTTGCGATGTAATGCCCAGGTCATCCTCAGATGCTGGCTCAATTTCTTCCGCCTTTGTATCGTCTGCATTGAAGAAATCTTCTTGCACCGGGATGTGGGACTTTTGCTGCTTTTCTAATGCCTCTGCAGCCTTAGATGCGACTGCCTGAATGGCCTTCTCTTCAATTTCTGAAGGGGGAGGAGCAGAAGGATCAACTTCTGGGGAGGATTCTCGGGCTGCAGGCTGCAGTTCTTCTTCAGATTCGGGGGGTAATGTGAAGAATGGAATTTTACCGCGCTGCCAGTCGTATAGAACCATTTTTGCTGCCGTATTTAAGTCTGGGTCTCCACCCTTGTTGAGCTTGCCTGCCCCCCTAGCCACCTGGTCCAAAAAGTCTTCACTATCTACCCACCCCTTAAGCTTATATGCCCTCTTGAGATATTCGGACTTCACTCGCCTCAATACCTCATCGATATGCTCCGTAGCATCTTCCAAATTTTCCACTCGGACCACTCCTTTTAAGACAGCATCAGTGTCCGAGTCCCTGCTTCCAGAATACACAACACCAGGGCAATCAATCAAGAATATTCTCTTCATCAATGTGATATACTGCCATACTTTAGTTTCTCCCGGTATTGGAGCCACATTACACACTTTTTTAGATCGCAAAGTATTGATGACTGACGACTTGCCGACATTTGGGTAGCCAACAAGGCCTACGGAAATGTATTGCTTATCTGATCGCATCCTTGCTAATTGTCTGAGCAGGCCAAGCAATGAGCCCTTTCCGAATGGATTCTTAACAGACGCATGAAATGCCAATGTGGGATAATCTTGCGATAATATTTTGAGCCATTTTTTGGTCACCCAAGATGGAACCTGCAAGAAGTCTCATGCACTCATTGTGAATTCGTACATTGCAAGAACAGCACAAGTTTTTAGACAATCAAATCAAATAATAATGCAATCAAAGGGCTCAGACTAACGAGATTCCACGAATGGTTTCATCTTCACAGACTAACGTCAGATGGTACGGACAATGTAACAATCATCATCGCCCCCACATGTTCAACTATTCGTGCAGTTCTGGTGCCACATACCAAATCACATTTGTTCAAAACCAATATAAGGTGTTTTTGCCTATGATTATGCCTCAGATGAGATTCTAAATGCCTACAACGAGTCCCTATTGGATCTCTCGCATCTAAAACCTGGAGCAGGACGTCACTGGAGTCCACCACCTTGTACAATTCACCCCAAATTCTCCTTGACTGGCCCTTTTCGAACACAGGATCCCTCATTGCAGCACGAGCATCTTCCTCTTTCGTGTCACCGTCATTTCCTTCCTCATAAGTTTTGGACTTTTTGTCTGCTTGCTTTATTAAATCTGAATACGAATCGACACCCTCAAGCTTTGGTCGTTTCCTAGTCTTTTTTGCCCCAAACGTGGCAGAGAATGGTTCAACAGCAACGAGACTTGCTCTAGCCTTTTTCCCGCCCTTTTTCCTACGAGGGTTCTCGGGGTCATCCACCAGAGAAATCGGCAATTTGCGCTCCTTCAACAAAACCGCATAGGGATCATTCATCTTGCTTGCCATTTCCTCTCTAAAATTCTCCAGCTGCTTCTGCCCAATGATTCGCGTATTTCCAAACCATCTTCTATCAGGCTGAATCCTTGTATCTGGAAGATCCTTCGATTGAAACTCTTGCGAGATAACTCTGCCTTTTTTATCCCTCTTGGCCCTAGAATCATACATGGCCAATCTCTTGACCTGCAGTGCACCAACAGTGTCCATTTGTCCTCAGCATCAGCATCATGCCTCTATTTCGTCACAACGTGTACTTCCATGGACAAATATATCTGAATTATGAATCACACAATGCATACGTACCGTTTGAGCCGATCGTTTCCCATCCGCGCTTGCATTCGACGACCTGGCAGCATCCTTGCTGTGCTTTGGCTTTCTGCTGGATTCAGGGGCTTTCGTCCTTGCTTTACCCATCGCTAGTATCTTATATTAATAATAAATTTGATCAGATCTAAATGCAGTTCTAGTTTGAAAATAGCCGTTCAACGGATGAATATCAAACCAGCTTACAACCTGTGCATGCGGCTGTAGTCACCTAATCTTGAGAATAAAGAGGTCAAAAGATACAATACCGACCCAATAGGTCTGCAATATAATTTTAATATTTATATATTCAAGAAGGACCCCCCTTGGCCCTTTTGAGGCAGTTGCCCCTGTGATGATCCTCGGTCCAGGCTCAGATGCATAAGGGTACCCCATTTCAGCTACGCAGGCAGTTGGGCCCATCTCTCAGATGCAGTACATCAGAGGATTCTATCGACGCTCTATCGACAAAGTAAAATGAAAAAGAGAATTTCAATTGAATATCTGAAGGGCTGGTGTTGTAGACATGCGTATTTAGCTTAAGAAAGAGTCGGCCTTTGTGAACACAGAACAAATCTGGAAGTGAAGCGCGTCGCCTCGTGATCTGTTCTGATTTGACCGTACATTGCCAAAAAAGGTTCATCATATGCTATTTATTGGATATGAATCGCGGCAAAGAGCTGGAGATGAGTGAGAAGGGAGCTGACAAAGGTCGTCAAGATTCGGGTAGTTGCGCTGATACCTTTAGTGAAACTGGCGAGTGGAAAGAAGAGGGCGATTTGTCAGACGTAAAGAGTCCCCGAAAGAGAGATTCGTATCAGGAATATCGAGATCCTAGAAAATGGGTGAAGAATGAGGACGTACTGGTGCCAAGGCATGATGATGATGATGAAGGGTCTGTTCTACAAGGGGATGAGAATTTTTTATGGAATGAACTGTTTCCTGACGAGCTGGATGATGGTGGCAAAAAGCCGATGGAAAGCAATTTTGATGAGATAATGGGGAACAGGAAATCTTTTCAAAAATGGAAGAAGTTTTACAAATGTCCCACAAAAATGTGGGCTTGGGGTGTAATCTGTGTATTTCAAATTACCGCATTAGTTCTTGGCATTTGCACTCTGGTGTACCAACCCCCTGGAATCACGTGGGAATTTCAAATCTGGAGAATTTGTTTCTTGATTGTTTTACTACCCTTTACATGGCTGTTTGGGGATATCTTTTGTTGGTTGGTGATCAAGTTTGTTGAGAAGGCCATGTTCACCATTCCGAATGCATTGTACTTTGCCTATGCCATCAAGGGTCCCCTGCGTTGGGTGATGCGATCGCTAGCTTTAACCATATTATGGGCTTTGATGATGACTGTGGGGACTGGTCGGCAGAATTCAGAGGTGAATACGGTGTATGATTATATATTGAAAGTTCTAGGTTGCATTACCCTTTTTTTCACAGCAAATCTCCTCAAGAGGCTCGCAGCAAAATCTCTAGCGCTGAATTTGAATAAAGGAAAGTAGCAATATAAACTTGAAGCTGCATTAACGAAAGAAAAGATTTTGCGTGCGCTTTTGAAGCAGCAAAAGAGGAATCCTTCAGGAATGTATGGCTCCTCTTGTGCTGATGATTCACATAAGATCACTTCAAGAAAAACATCGAAATTCTGGGGGCTAGGAGGATTGGCGTATGGAAGGGAAAATAGAAGTACAAGTATTGAGGTGGATATTGCTCCAGTGTCGAATGGATCGCAGACTCTTCATTCTGAGACATCAGGCACTAAAACAGTGTCCGAAGTGAAGACTTCACTCACACCAATCCGATGCAGCTCTACCGAGCTTGACGAAGAAGAAGGCAGGTTATACGTCAAGAATGATCGTGGTGGTGATAAATTGCATGCAATTAAAGTCGAGAGCCCTGCCTCCAGGAACTCTGATGCCAGCAAGGCTGTACCAATGTCTCCATTTGCAAGCCCAATGAAATCACCTGAGGTCAATACAAAGAAGCAAGAAAAGATTGAGAAAGCAAGCAAAAGGAAAGACATAATTGTTCGACTGAATATGCTGGAGACATATATAAGAAATCATAAGATTTCGGTGTCATTCAAGGATGATTTGAATCAAACAAATATTTCCCAAGTGGAGAATGAAATGGAAGCAAAAAGAGTTGGCTCATTTTTATTTTGGAACATCAAAGGGGACTTGAACAAGGGCGGAATCACAAAGCTAGATCTCGAACCATACGTTTCTGCTGATGATTTAGACCTGGCATTCGCCATGCTGGATATTGATGGCGATGGGAGTGCTGATCTGAAAGAATGTGTTGAAGCTGTTGAGTCTATTTACAAGGAACGAAGGAATCTTTCAAATACTCTGAGAGATGCACGCAACATAACCAAGACGCTCGAGACTTTAATTGGAATTATCATTCATGTGGTGTGGATCTTTCTGTATCTGCTCATATTCCAGGCAGATGTTGCCAATATATGGGTTTCTTTTTCAGGAATCATCTTGGGATTCAGTTTTATTTTTTCAAGAACCGTTGCTGAAATATTTGACAATGTTGTGTTCCTTTTTGGAACACATCCATACGCCATTGGTGACTTGTTGCACGTGAATGATGAGCAGATGACAGTCGAAGAGATTACTTTGAACTTCACATGTATGATGACTTCCTCAAACAGAACTGTGTGGATGCCAAATCAGTTTCTCATCAAGAACCCTTTCACAAACTTGTCCACGTCTGGTAACTTTTTCGAAAGCATTATCGTCTTTGTTGACATGGATACCAGTGCACAGATTCTAAGTATTTTACAGAACGAGTTAGAGAGAGTAAGGGAAAGCAATCCCTCAGAATTTGGTAGTACCCTGAGAACAAATTTTGAGATTTCTCAGGTCCCACTCAAACTGGGCATCAAGGTGGTCTACGAATATCCACACCCAGCAGTAAATTTCAAGAGAACTGCTGAGGCCCGTTGCTTGATGCATACGGCCATTGCTAGGGTGTTATCAGAGAATAGCATCGTATATACCTGGCCACAAACTAAAGGAGCAGGCGGTCAGAATGTCGGCACAAACACTGTTGCTGCTGGTGCAACTGAGACTGGGATGATTACCTAACTGGCCAGATTAACTATCTGTATGGCCAAGGATTATGCAAGCTTGCATCTGGTCTTAAGACTGAGAAATTTAAACAAGAATGAAAAAATCTCTGAATGCAGTTGCAATCAGTTGTGCAGCATGTCTCCTCTCCACGCAAGAGCCTCTGTATAATGGACGCTATTAAGGATAAATATATTGTTCATATGAAATGTATTTTAGTATCTATACTTACAAAATTGTATACGTATACATCATTTGTTTGGATTTGACAGGTTGCCCAGCCCCCACCGGTAACTGCTAGCATCTCTTGACGTTTGTAGGCAGTCAGTCGATTGTGATACAAATTAATTAATTACAAAATTAACAGAGGACTTAACTCCTTCTTAAGCTGTTAGGCTTGGATAGAAGGACCAGATCAGTCACTGCCTGGTCAGATGGCGATCCGCCTCACAACGAGCAACGTTCCTATTTCAGGTCAGAATATGCTTAAAAAAAGATGTAAAAGTACCAATTTTCAGATAAATACTTAAACGAATGCGTGGTCATCATGATCATGGCCCCCTGTGGAAACTAGAAATTTAATACAAATCGAGAATTGCAGGAAACTTGCAATATGGGAGCGGGATCCCTCTGGTGTCGTATTTTGAGCCGTTTCTAGAACCAATTGTATCAAATGAAGGCAGGGATGGAGATATTCCTGTCGCATCTCAGGTTGGTAGATGCCGTCGTTGTGGTGCATACATAAACTCATATTGCACTTTTGAGGAGTCTGGCTGGGTATGCTCTTGCTGCGAGACACTAAATGATTACTCTACTGGATATAATTCGAGATATTTGGGAGGCCCTGAAGCTCGGAAGGGCTGTGCCGAGCTGAGATCAAGTATAATTGATCTTCCAATAGAAGAAGAGGTGAGGAGTCTTCCTGCATTTGTCAAGTAATAAACCGACTACACCGATTGACACTAACAACAACAACAACAATAATAATAGTCTTTTCTGTGTCTCCAGAATGGTCAGGATCCATCAGGTCTTGTGTTGCCAATCTATTGGGCGTTAGTTGACGTTACTGCCAGTCGAAACGGTCTTGAGATTGTTTGTGATGCCTTGTTGACGGTTGTTGAATCTTTGCCATGCTCTTCATACTTTGGGCTATCGTTGATTGATGAAAACTTTCACTATATAATGAACTGGAAGGATGATAAATTTATTAAAGTTCGGTGCGATGAGGTGGATCATCCGGATGTATCAGAATTTGTGTTGTTTGAAGATGCACTCCTGTCTTTGGTGGGGGGCATTGCAAGGCAAGCAGCGTCTCAAAAGGTGGAATCCCTAGATTCTATAGCGGGGTCCTCTGGAGAGGAATATTCTGGATCCAAAGCGCACTTTGGTGAGGCAGTCAAAAGTATCATGCGGTTTATGGCGACCGGCGAAGCTGCATCTGCCCAAGGGTTGCATACACATGCCTTTGGCAGATTGCTGGGCACGAGGATAGGTGCATATTTGAGCGGAGTTCCTCACAAGGGTGTGGGATCAGTGCTACCAAAGGAAAAATTGCAAAAGGAAGATAATGTTGGAATGGAAGCAGCATTTTATATTGACCCTATTCAGCCTGATTTCCTGATGCCAAACTTATATGTGAATAGAGATGTTAGCAGGGAAGAGACAGAGAATTTGGATAATGGGAAAGAAAGCGACGAAGGGCGCGGAACCAAGGATGGTGACAATGTGGTTGCGGACGATGAAGTTGTAGACTTTTATGTTTCTGCCGGTGCAGCGGCTGCTCTACTAGGCATTGGCATTGACGTAGCAATTGTAGGTAACACTGCTGGCATTGATGTTTTACAGCACATAGTGTGTCTAAGTGGTGGAAGGCTGGGACTTTACAGGCTGGAGCCAGATATCGAGGGATGCAATTTAGAGAAAGATGCTTACAAAATTGTGACGAGGCCTGAATATCTGGATTGTCAGATCAAAATCAGGGCATCGGATGAGCTTGTCGTTGCAGGCACGATTGACAGCAGGGTTCAGGAAGATGACAATAAAATATTCAGCACAGCTCGCATGTCTCAGGAGGATTCTTTTGCAATCATTCTAGAGCATAAAAATAAGGCCAGTTTATCGTTCCGAAAAAATGTCTGCATTCAGGCTACAATATCGTATACGGTATTGAAACCTGGGGAGCAGGTTGGTAGCGTCATGCCATTCTGCGCACAGCGTTACATCAGGATCATAAACCAGGAATTCCCCCTTGCACGGACAATACAAGATGTATTCGACTCTGTAGATTTAAATGTGTTTCTTCATTGTGAATTCTATACGACCATGGCAACGCTTCAATCATTTGGTCGAGAGGATGCACGCCAAGCTTTGTTAGAAAGCCTGGTCCATGTCATTGCATCAAACAAGGACTGGGTGAAGCATGGAGAGTATGGAAGTTCAGGGAGACAAACGTTACCGAAGCACGAAGGATTTTCAGAAATGGAGATTCTGATCGAATGCATATTTTATCTAATGAAATCTATTTCTGACAAAAGGTCTCATTCGTTAGACCTCTTGAAGGTTTTGTTTCTGTCCTCCAGCACCTGTGATGATCTTCGAGCTGCAATCCTCCCAAGACTTAGTTCCTGGGCGAATGGAGACGTGATATCTAATGCTGATTTACCATTGACTACAAAGTCTACAGACTCTGTCAAAGAACCATTTTTGGTGCTAGATACGTATCATTCGTTGTTGTTGTGCATCAAAGACGAGGGGGCCAAGGTTCCTGCTCCGGGAACCAAGATGATGCAGTATATCACTTCATGTCGCAAGCTCAGGGTGCCTACGCCGTGTTTCAAGGTGCTGAAAGGAATTGAAGCGCTACTGGAGCATCCCGTTCTCTCTGCTCAAAAGCAAGATGGCAAAGACGAGCAGCAGCAGCCAGAGGGCACTGCCGACACCTTTTCCAGTTTAGGATCATTCCATGCTGCCCTTGATTCTATTGCAGAAGAAATAATATTAGATTAAATAATGATTATAACTTTAATTTTATATAGCATCATGAGTGAATATGGTGAGGCTTCTAGCGACCCTTGTATTCCCTCAAGTCTGAGGTCTCAGCATTCCTGAAGGAAATGCTTTTAGGCACAGCCTTGTGTCACTCTGCTGTATTTTTTCGCCATGGAGCATTGTTACTTCCCACGAGCAGGACACCTCCTGCATCGTCTACGACGTGGTCCAAACACGGCACTCTATAGAGAGAGAGACCTCCTGTACCAGTTGGTTCGACAGCAAATCCAACCGCATCTCGAGGTCGGCAGAGCTCTGCGGCGAACCCATACTTCATCTGCAGATGTACGGTGCACCGTGAGGGACTCGGCACCTGCCACTGGCAGGCTGCCAGTCTCTCACTTCGAATTTGCTGTACGCATAGCTAAGAATATAGGAATGGGCAGTCTACAGCCCCCTTCCTTTTTTTCTATATACTATAGTACATAGAATCGTTGATTATGTCACGATGATTGCGTTGTAACGTAAGCCCCGTAACGTAATCACCCCTAGGAGCCTTCCTGAATTGAGCCAAAGACGTCATTATTGGCATTGTCGACTTTCATTACGCAAGGACAACACTGCGCTTGTCCAACGGACCCATTTGAATATTTTTATCAAGTTGGACACTCACACAAATACTTTGCGTCTGCTAACCTCCTCGATGCGCTCACAAGCAGCCGCTCAACTAACCTACTGAGGTTCCTGGATGAACGTCAGGTTCGCATGGGAAAGACGACAGTGGACCAAAATACAAACCAAGTTATCATCGAGGGTACCCCGAAACAAGCGAATTGCTTGAGTATCCATTCATTTACTGAGAGTTCCGGCGCACCGTGTCGCGTCACATGCCAACACCTTGCCTCAACCAGGTATACATCTTGTCCAGATTCGCATCATTTGGTTTGCCTTGACACCAAAAAATCAATCAAATTCGTTCTCATTAGACATTATATGATTGCAAGAACTATTGATCTATTTCAATTTTACAGCATCATTCACCATGACAATACTTTTCCCAGTCAAAAATACGTTGGGCAGTTTCCTTCTTCTCTTCTCAAGCACAGGCCGACAAACAGTACCTCCATCCTTGCACTGCTTCTCCTTCATCAGTCTCACATGATACGTTTCGTTCACATCTCGGAGCACCATATTCATGTGTTTATCAAATGCAACTATTTTCCCTATCGCCTCCCCTCGTACCCCACGTTTATGCCTCGTCACAATACGAACCAAGCGACCATCTCTCACACAATCTCCAAGCCACCCAAAAGGCCCGACACTCAATTTGTCCATCATTCGGGCAATGACATCTGTTTCGGAACCTCCAGACCTGGATTAACAATGCAGACAGTTTGTAAACAACCATGTAATCCAAAATAATCTCGGTCAAGTCGAGTCCATCAATCATGATTGAAAAATAAATAAAAGCAACCCAACAACTGCCAGTCCACATACCTTTCCCTTCTCTGTGAAGATTTCGCAGCCGCAGTACCATCTTTGTTCAGTCTATCAATTTGATCCACCGTCAGTGACATTGGGTGCGATTTTGGAAGATGCCGCCGAAACTGCAAAATGTTGTCGAGTGGTCTGGCATGTGGTATCGGTGGACGAACTCCGGGTCTCCTCAGGGCTTCCAATGGATCAAAATCCTCGCTTTTAAAGTCAATACTATCCGGATTCATATTATTGTTTTACGAACTGTAGTCTTGAATCGAAGCCTAGAGCCTGTCTTTCTGTCTCATTCAAACAATCATTCGTTCGTTCTTAAATGCCATTCCGAGAAAGTTCCTCACTCATTCTTCCGCTTTGACGACGATGGAAACATTTCTTTCCAAAATAAATCAACATATTGTTACTACAGTACTAGTAGAAAATAGAAACATTGGAATTGCTGAAGGAACATTCATCTGAATGCACAACTGGTGGTTGTTTAAATTCTTCTTTTAATTTGTCAAAAATATATGCTTTTTCTTTGCATAATGCGACTCGTTCTAGTCAATCCGATCAGAGAATATTCATGACATATCTATATACCACTATACAAACATTCAACATTTATTCGTTCTTAAATCTTCTCATACAGACAGTAACCATGCACATAGTCCATCCCATGCTCAGCTGGGTCCTTTGCGACCAACATCTCATACTCTTTCCAAAACTGTTTCATAATATCAGCCCTCTCTTCCGCACTTCTCTTAGACCCAAGAGCTGTTTCAAAAGTAGAATTACTCCAGGTACGAGTGGTGGGCACGTACCAGGCAGCATGAGCCTGAGCATCTCGCCCGGCAGCCTGAGACGATCCCGATTCCCAAGCTTCCCTGTATGGACACCGAACCACCTTGACATCGGCAGAAACCACTTTCAGACCCAGCGACTCCAGGGACCCTCCTCCTACCAGAACTGGGTCCACCATCTCTTCAAGCGTCCTGTAGTAGCTCTGGAAGGACACCCCCACCCGCTCCTTATCCGAAATCACGCCCTTGGCATGCAGCGCATTCCAGCATACTATAAAGTTATCAAACATGCACTGACCCTTGTCCGTCTTGCCCAAATAGTACCCTTCTTTCGACTTGCAAAAGTTTACGCACATGAATTGCGCCCCTTGTCTCATTTCCGCAGCCCTCGCTTTCAGAATACTTTCCCAGTCCGCAGCAGCTTGCAGGGCATGTGGCCTCGTCCTGTCATCCCCCGCAGCCAGCTGAGCACACTGCAATGCCCCCTCGTACCCGACCAGCAGGTCCCCTTCCGGCTGCTTCGACAGCCAATGCATAGCCGTAAATGCAACTCCCAGATCCACGCTCGAACTCGGCAGCACCTGGGTATGGAATCCCATCCCCACGGCCGAGACAAACACCTTGTCATACTTTTGGGTGGGACACTCGACCTGACGCCCGTACGCATCAGTCACCTGAATAAGCCCATACGCATGCTTAAACACACTCTTCCACTCATTATTCGTCTGATCCTCGTATACGATGAGAACTTCCCTCTCGGGATCCCTCGCCCTCACTCGGGCGATGACGTCACACATCAGTCCAAGACTGGTCCCTGCGTCGGCTGTACCATAATCAGCGATAGTAAAAGGCCTCCCATGTTTACTACTATCAGCATATATCTTCATCTTTTCAATACTCTCCAAAATAGCAGGACTTGCTGCTGCGATAACATCAAAGCACCCCTTGGTTGCTGCAGTGTACTCCCCTGCCCCATCTTCCCCGACTGGCCTGTGCACATTGCTATCTCCCATTCTATCTTATTGTTTATTTATCAATTTATTTATCAGATTATTTTATTTTTGTAGATTTGATCTGCCCTATGAGAACTTTGAGGCAGTTTATGCATCTACCTGATCACTACTCATCTGAGTAGCAGAATGATGTTTGTATTTTACATTTGATATATTTTTGACGCAGTGAAATTTGGTCATTAGAAGTGCTCGTATTAGTATACAACGAGCAGAGAGGGACAAATGTCTCTGCAGGGGGTCACTCAGATTGGAACAATGTTGTGAGAAAGAGAAAAGCCGAAGTTTCTTTTGCTTAGTCTACAGAGATAGAGTGTTGCATTATTTTTAACCATTGTACTATCAACTATGGTGCAAGGAAAAGAAAGAGATATGTATCATTTTGAGGGAGGTGAGAGAAAAGGTTGCTCGTTCAGAACAGGGCTTGAAAGCAAATACGCAACTATGAAACTGATTGGGAAAGGTGGTTCTGCTCATGTGTATAAAGGGATTCGTAAACAGGATGGGCATCGAGTGGCTATAAAGAAAGTTCCGAAATATATAGTGCCGATTGGGATGAGGAACTTGTCAGAGGAGAAACAGGCTAGACATGAGGACGGGATACACACTGAAGTGGAAGTTTTGCTGGCTCTGAAAGGTTCTCTGAGTATTGTAAGGCTTGATGAGGTGTACGAAGATGATAAGTATGTATACTTGGTGCTGGAGCTGTGCAGGGGCGGGCCTTTGCTGAAACAAGGGGGTTTGGGTAAAGGGCAAAACAAGGCCTTGAGTGAAACTGGAGTGTCCAGATGGATTCGCTCTGTGTTGCAAACGGTCGCTACGTGTCACGCCCGACATATTATTCATAGGGATGTGAAGCCTGAGAATTTCTTGTTTTTGAAAAATAATCCAAAGTCTCCGTTGAAGGCTATAGATTTTGGGCTGGCGAAATACTTTACTCCAGAGTCCCTGCCAATAACGGCACGGACAGCAGAAGGTACGCCATGGTACCTGGCCCCTGAGGCGTGTAAAGGGAAATGGTGGCCAGCAACAGATGTATGGGCATGTGGTGTGATGGCATTTTATATGTTGACGGGAACGTATCCGTTTATCGATCGGCAATCTCCTACGATGCCAGATTTGGCACAGACTCTGAAAGCCATATGCTATGACGAGTTGGACACGAGTACAGAGGAATGGGAACTGTTGAGCGATACAGCTGCGGATTTCATTCGTTTCATTTTGATCAAGGATCCAATGAAAAGGCCATCTGCATTGGAGTGTTTGCAGCATCCTTGGATTGTAGATGGATCCAACCTTGATTCTTCTCCACCAGACCCCACTGTCATTCAGAGAATGCAGAGGTTTTCGCAAAACGGAATATTCAAGTGTTCGGTGCTGGAACATATTGGTCGAGAGCTGGTATCCATGCATTTTGACAGGAATGAAAACAAATCTCGTCATGCTGGGGCGGTGTTCAAAGAGAGAAGTATAAAAGCTGGGAAAGTGTATCATGAGATGAAAAAAGGCAAGGAGGGTGCAATGAATGTGTCTTGTTCTTCTAAACGATTCTTGCCACAGGCGTCTTTGTACTCTTCTAATCTTTCTAGATTGCTGGATACCCTTGAAACGGACGCTGATGGCAAGCTTGATAGAGAACATTTGCACTCCTCCCTAGTGAAAATAGGTCATGCGCTCGACCCAGAAGAAGTGGAAGACATCTTTGATGTATTAGATGCTGATAGAACAGGATATATAGAAAAGGAAGATTTTGCAGCCAGTCTTATTGATTGGGGGGATTTTAGAGACACCTTTAAAGATCGGTGGATTGATAGTCTAAGAAAAGTATTTGTGTCTCTGGATCGTGATGGAGATGGTAATTTGAGTATGGAAGAAATTGCAATGGCTTTTGAAGGCCATCTGTCTGAGTATGAGGTGGAAGCCGCGGTCCATGACGTCCTAATTGATGTGATTTCTAGAGGAGCAAACAAGAAGGAAGTTTCTACGGGTGAGAGTGGGGGCAGGATGAAGATGGATTTTGGGGTATTCGTTGATTTCATGAGTTCGGATGTGCCAATCAAGTCATCAATGTTTCAGAATAGGGATGAATTCTTGGATGAGACGGAAGAGCAGGAGGAACCACGGAGCCACTTTAGCATTTTCAACTGTTTCTGCTAGTTTTCGTATTGTATATAATGAATTCAAATACGTGACTTGTACTTTGCTTAAGAGAATCAACATTATATTGCACCATGGCCTTTTGGTCCGGGCCCCAGGCCTGTCGCTGCAAAGTACTTTTCTGCAATTTGTCCCACAAATTTGTCTTCCCACCCTTTTCCAAGTATGGTGATACCAAAAGGAATGACCACGTCTTTGCCTTCCTCCGGAGAGTCATGCCTGTCTGCAAGGAAAGAAGAAAACACACCACTGGGCACAGACACTCCGCACATTCCAATTTGATTCACAAAGTTTGTAAAGCGGCCCAAGTTTGCATTGTACTTCACTAAGCCTGAGCCTTCCTGCTCTGTAATCTCTTTGACAGTATAATTGTAAGCTGCAGTGGGTACAAGCAGGACATCAATCTTGTCTAATTCTTGCCTAGCCGAGGCTTTCAAAGTATCCAGTCGGTCCAGACATCCATAGACGTCTGCCGCTGTCCACCTCTTAGTGTTGTTGATAATGGTGCGTGTGACCGGAAGAATTCTCGTGTCTTGTGAAATATCAAGCACTGTTCCTTGGACCACAGTCTTTCCGTTTTCCAAAAAAGATTGGATTCCCTGGTACCTCTCTGCCACAAACGCACCCTCATAGAGGAGTGACGCTATTTTCTGAAACGGATCAAAATCAATCTCAACTAACTCACCACCAATAGATTTCATCCTATTGATAGCATTGCCCATTTCTGCAGTCATTGCAGATTTTACGCTGTCCCCTCCAGGGCCATCAAATTTCAAATATTCCTCAGAAGGCACACCAAATTTAAACGAACCGTTCAAGGATCTAATGTAGCTTTCTAGTATTTTTGGTTTCCATGTTGGGTCATATTCATCCTCGTTTTCCATCAAAGAGAGGACAGTACGACCATCTTCAACGGTTAATGCAAAAACGGATGGGCAATCTAGAGTCCTGCATGCAGGCACAACCCCTTTCGTTGAGCACAGACCGACGGTTGGTTTCATGCCTACAATGCCATTGTTTCCTGCAGGAACTCTTCCAGATCCAGCGGTATCCGTGCCAAGAGCAAAGGTCACCATTCCTGCGGCAACAGCAACAGCACTTCCAGATGATGACCCTCCTGGAACCAAGCTCCTATCAAAAGCATTCTCTGGAACCCCATATGGACTTCTAGTGCCAACGAGACCGCATGCAAATTGATCCAAATTTGTTTTCCCCATAAAGATACCACCTGCATCGACGACAGATTGTACTACGGGTGCAGAAGCTTCAGCAACATAGCCAAACTCCGGGCAAGCACATGTTGTCAAAACCCCTCCAACATCAATATTATCCTTGACTGCGAACGGAATCCCCCATAGTATACCTCTTTTATCACTTTCCATAGCTTCCAAGAGCCTGCAAGAGTACTTTTGTTTACTTGCTGCGAGTGTAATCAAATGTTTCCAACCAGGATTCTGAGTTCTGGCAACCCTAAAGCACATATTTCAGACACACAGTAGCAGTACCTGCATCTTTCTTGGACTTCTAGCCTGGACGGTATTGTTATAAATACTCCTTGTGACTCTTCTATGGCATCAAAGAGGCGATCGCAGACCTCTCTTGGTGTAACCCCCGCAGCGTAACTACTGTGCAGTTCCCTAATGGTGAGCCCGTCACCACCTTCCATCGATCTCAGCACCCCAGACGAGAGAAGTGCTATCTTTGGATCACTTATATTATTCCTGAATTTAATCCTAGATTGCATTCAAGCCGACCGAAATGTACGGCATCAGTCAGCATTGCATGATCCGGGGACACTGGCCGAAACCCTAGGCCTAGGCCTTGGCGGCCCTCATTGGGCGTGAATAATGATCCGCTAATCGTGCCATCCTTTTATGATGATCGACGTACTTTGGGAAAATCAATTCAAAAAATGAGTTTGTTTCGATTGGCGGTCTGTGGATTGCACTTGCGGGGACAACCGCTCAACAAGCAGTTGACAGACCTGTCAGCTGTTTTTGTCAAGAGTTGTAAAAGTGCACCAATTTATAGGTATGTTATTCCTTCTGAGATGCATTCATACATCCAATAGAGAATATAACTATTAAAAACTTGTCATGCAGGCTTTTTGCCATCCATGATCCACAGACGGGCAAAACAAAGCCTGGTATGGTTCGACCTTTGGACCAGACTGGTTGTGGGTCAGTGTACTTGGAAGTTTGGGAGATGCCAGTCGAAAACTTTGGACACTTTATGAATCTTGTCCGTCTTATATCTATATATATGCTTTGTCTACTTTCATTTAGTCTAAACCTTTGGACTTCCTCTTACAAGTAAAGACATGGTGCAATGCAGGTTCCAGCACCCCTAGGTATTGGTACTGTAGAATTAGAGGACGGAGATGTGGTGAAAGGTTTCATTTGTGAAGCTTGGGTCAAAGATGCTGCCTTATCTGGTGATTCAAATTGTGTAGAAATCACCCATCTAGGAGGCTGGCTTCCATTCGTTGAGGGTAATGGAGAAAAATGACCTGAGTGTTGTTTTGTGAAAGCTCAAAGCTCAACATTAATTGTGTGGTAAGCCATCATGTAGATATGGAAAAAAACGAATTATAATCTAAACACTAAAACATCATTCGCAATATTTCTCGTGCGCAAATCCAAATAATACGTTTAATACTTTAAAAAATCGCTTGATAGTGGTATCATACTGCATTCTCCACCAGGCACAGACACGCTCCTTGCTGGACCATGTCACCAACACCGACAGCAATATCGGTCACTGTGCCTGCCTCTAATGCTGTCACAGCGTATTCCATCTTCATGGCTTCCAGCACCATTAGAGTATCGCCCACACGTACAGCATCGCCCACCTTGGCCTTGAGTTCCCACACTGTACCAGTGACTTGAGACCGGACACCGCCAACTTTCCCTTGGTATTTGTCTTCTGATTCCTGCACATCGTCCATCTCTTGATATTGGTCCAGTTCTTCCAATTGTGCGGCATCGATTTTCATTTGTTCTTCCATTGCCACCCTTTGCTTCTGCTTGAATTCGGCTACCTTTGGCTGCACTTTTGAGACCATGTTGTTGTAGGTATCCATGCAGAATTGGGTATTCTCGATCTTGATTTCCAGATTTCCATTTTTGAAGTCCTTTCTCATGGTATCAAGTTCCCGTTCCGAGACCTCGAAGTATCGTATCTGGTCAAAGTTTCGCAAGAGCCAAGGTTTCTCTTGCTCAAAGGGCCCTGTCCTGGTGAACATATTCCAAATTGGAAGAGTTCTACCTACAAGCTGATACCCCCCTGGGGAATTCATGGGATAAATGCACATCTGCATGTTCAACGCGATTCGGTATGAGGAAGAGTATTCCCCAGTAGTGTAAGGGTATTGCAGGCATCACTCATCAGGATAAACATAGAAACTTACATAGCTTCCTCCAATACCCACACTCCCTTCAGGGGTGAATGTCCTAGCTGGGTTATACTTTGGAACCACCAATCGATGCATAGGATCGACTGGAACAGCACAGGGAGCTCCCAGATAAACATCTCCCAGTCCCAGCACCATGTAGGATGCACTCAGCATGATGCTCTTGACATAGTCCTTGGTATCTGAGCGAACGCCATTATTCTTGGCTATGAAATCAATGTTGGAAGGAAGATAAGGGGCTTTTGATCTGACCGATCGAGTGTACTTCTCGATAGCCGATTTGGTGCTTGACTCGTCAAATGCAATTGGCAGATGAATCACTCTGCTTGGGAGGTGCAAATTTCTTGAATTTCCAAGATCTTTCTCAGCATCTTCCACTGCTTTCAGCAAACGTTTCAATGGAAGGATGTCTGGTTCGTACTCAACCATTAAAGAACGCACACCAGGAGAAGCCTCCACAAATCCATCAAGATTGCTAGAACTCAGCTTCTCTTCCAGCAGCTGTACCCGAACCCTCAGATTAAGATCAAGTTCCATAGGTCCAAACTCAATGAAGATGTAGCGATCACCGGCAAGGCGAACAATCATATTTGGCGAGTCGTCACGGCTTTCAATTTCCATTAAAATGGCACTGGCTCGTGGATAGTCACGTGTTTGCTGCAGTTGCACTGCACGTCCTTCCTGTCCAGATGCTGTATTTGTGAGAGCCCTTACCACCTGATTCTTAAGCAATCTTCCAGCCGCTGCATCTTCCAAAGATGCCTGGATAAATTTGATTGAGTCTCCCGGTCTTACCTGTCCCATCTTCCACATTTCGGACGATATCACAGTAACAGAGCACACAAAGCCACCCAAAGATGGACCATCAATTGTCAGCACCACAGGCATGTCTCCGGTATAATTGATGGCACCAACGGCGTATACGTGATCATGGACATTGGATGGATGTGACCCACCGTCTCCTCCATCTTTCCTCGCGAATCGTGGCCTAGGTCCGTCCAGACGTATACCTAATCTGTTGCTATTATGATGGACCTTGAAGACAGTGGAGAAAAATTCATCCACATCCTCTTGTGTGAAGTAATCTGGAGCAGACTGAGGACCAAGAAGCACCTTAATCTGCCAAACTCCTTCTTTTGATTCGGGGTAGTCAGGTAAGAAATCTGTTGGTATCTTTTGCCTGGCAGCTTTCTCCCCTTGTTCCCCAATAGGGATCACATCCCCTGCACGCAAAGCCCTTCCTTGATGTCCTCCAAAGCCGCCACCTGGAAATGTAGCCTTGCTTCCCAAATACAAAGGCACATCGAGACCATTTCTGATTGCTATGTAAGCCCTTGATCCTCTTTTCACGTCCCCAACTCGAAATATGGATCCAGCAGGGATGGTCATTGCCTCCCATGTCGGCATCTGTACACCATCCACGGTTACATCAACATCCATACCACATACAGCCACTTGCGTAGTGCGTGAAAATTTAAGCGTCGGTCCTGACAATGTAACTTCCAGCGTCGCTACATTCTCTGCATTTCCAAGGAGTGCATTTGACAATCTGTGAGAATAGTCATCCATAGGCCCACTCGGTGGAACCCCCACATTCCACATTTGCTTCCTTCCGGGATACTCCTGCACAGTCGTCATAAGACCAGGATCCAAAACCTCTACAAGAGGCTCAGAATTGAAGGGAATCATCTCTAGGAATTTTGTTGTCGTCTTTCCTGCCTCAAACTCAACAGATGCTAGGATGCCCTTGTTAAGACTCAGATTTGTAATGACACCCTTAAGTATTGTCCTTGACAAGGCTGCCTGCATCAATGGTATAGATCCAGATCTCCCTTCCGCAGAAAAAACCATCACTTTCGCGAGCAAAGAGTCATAATAGGCAGAGACCTCTGTACCAGTAGCAATCCATGTATCCACTCGTGCATGTGGAGGCCAGGAGACTTCCCCCATAATTCCTGTACAAGGCCTGTAGTCATGAGTCGGGTCCTCTGCACAGAGACGAACCTCGATGGCATGGCCAATCGGCCCTATGGTTCTTGTCTCCACGTTCTTCAGCATTTTCTTTGGATCATCTCCTTTGTACACAGCTCCTTGGAGTTGGAACTGCCAGGCCACTAGATCAACATTGGACACCATTTCAGTAATTCCATGTTCAACCTGAAGTCTTGTGTTCACTTCCAGGAAGTAGAATTTCCCGGTGTCGTCATCCAATATAAATTCCACTGTTCCTGCAGATCTATATTTGATTGCCGAACCCAAGTCTGTAGCCGCTTTTTGCAGCGCTGCCCTCACATCCAACCTGGAAGACACAAATGGAGATGGAGTTTCCTCCACAACCTTCTGATGTCTCCTCTGGATAGAGCATTCCCTTTCCGGAAACGATACGATATTCCCCAGCCCATCGCCAAATATTTGAATCTCAATGTGACGAGCATGTTCGACATATTTCTCCAAAAACACCCCGGAGTCTCCAAACGCGGCGGCTCCTTGACGCACTGCAGACTGAAACTTTTCACCAACCTCCTCTTCAGTCCTGCAAATGTGAATTCCGATGCCCCCACCGCCCCCAGTCGCTTTCAGCAAAACCGGCAGTCCGACTTTCTTACAAGCGACAATAGCCTCCTCTGCTGACGTCAGCAGCGACGTGCCAGGCAGTACAGGCACCCCAGCGCTTTCTGCAATGGCCCTTGCGGTGTGCTTTTGACTGAAGGATTCCATAGTCTCTGGAGTGGGGCCGATGAACTGCACGCCGGCTCGTTCGCAAGCTTTTGCAAATTCCACATTTTCAGACAAGAACCCGTATCCAGGAAACACTGCATCTGCTCCCGTCTCTCTGCACGCCTTCAATAGCTTCTCCCCGTTGAGGTATTCCTTGGGTTGAGACCCGAGGCACACAGCTTCCTCTGCTTCAAGGACATGCAACGACAGGGCATCTTGCTCCGTGTAGACTGCCACGTGCCCAATACCAATATCCCTGCAAGCTTTTTGGGCTCGACAGGATATTTCTCCCCTATTGGCGATAAGGATTTTCGTAATGCGACCCATTTTGTGTTTTCTCGCTTGTGTTTTTTTCTCAGCCACGTTTGGCAAAACCGTCGCGTTAGGACGTCTCAAGCCAACTAGACTTGCCCTCTCTCAAAAAAACCGGCCAAGACTCCAAAGGCAGGGGGGACTGGCGGGTTTCCGCACTTCCGCACTTTATCGCAGGATCCAATGTATTGTCGATATAATACAAAATTTATGTAAATTTCGTAGTAAATGTTGCACGCATCCGCTATTATTGTGGTGGAACGTCGACTTCCATCGTGCAAGTGGACGCCCTAGCGAATCCAGGCTTGGAGCCCTCGTAGGGGCTTGTCTTTGCCCTAGGCAGCAGGGCGCCTGCGTAGGCGTAGTATACTAGCTAATATACCCTATAGGGCCCGGACCCTATAACCCGGGTTATGAGTCGTACCGCCTGCGGCTCGGCGGTACACTGTCGGCGTCCGTCTCTCTCCTTTCCTCAACTCTCCTTGAGGAATAGAGTATGTATGGTATTACATGTTAAACGTATGCATGGAATTAATAGCTCATCTAATGTGGTACAAAAAAATTCGCCCGCGAGCCTGTCGGCGAGTAACGTGGTGCCAACGCCAAGGTTACAACCAGGTCCAGACTGACAGAAACCTAATCGATGTATATATCCAGGGACGAAAAAAGGTCTGTGTGCACAAATGCCCTAGCCCTAGCAACTCGCTCCTCCATCAAAACGCCGCCGGACTGCCACACTGCGAGCATTCGAATTGTGATTTTCACTTTTGAAAACTGTTTTTTTTGGTGAGACGTGGGCTTTGGAATTTATTTTTCCATATCACCACCGAATATTCCTGTTGAGTACCCTGGGTACAACCTAGTCAGGGGAGTATTGTCTCAGGGTGAACGTACGTTGCCTGTCTCGAGTCGGATCACCCGCAGTCGCGTCAAATAACCGATAAGGATGGCAAGCCAGTGCCCAAATGGAGAGGTAGGCTTTGTGCTTTGAGATGAAACAGCATGCATGGGGTGGTACTCGTGCACTCGTGTAACAGAGTCGTTTGTTCTTGAGAGCCCTTGAAACTAGGGCAGTACCTTCCCATGAATGCCAGTAGAATCTTACATCTTCAATCAACGAAGTATATATATTGGTGCATGGAATACATGTGCCAAGAGCAAGACCACGTGCATACTTTACCGTCTTGGTATATAAGTTTGTGCTGTCTTGTGTTGCATACGCGTGCTGACAACCATTTCCTCTTTTTGCACCCAGGGACCTGATAATCTCTTTGGTCTTACTCAATATGATGGGTGCACGTCCTTCTTTGGGGACCAACCCCCTCTTACCCAAGCTGCCGGATACTCCATGGTGGTCTTGTTCGGAATTATATTCTCCATCATCACATCTGGGCTGATTTGGCTGGAATGGAGATTCGTCGGAGCGAGCAACTCTTCCGAACAGTTCAACACCGCAGGGAGGACTGTGAAAACTGGCTTGATTGCCAATGTGATTGTTTCTCAGTGGACATGGGCTGCTACTCTCTTGCAGTCATCAAACGTGGCATGGCAATATGGCATTTCCGGGCCATTTTGGTATGCCTCAGGAGCAACAGTACAAATTATCCTCTTTGGGATTTTGGCTGTTGAAATCAAACGTAAAGCACCCAATGCCCATACCATGCTTGAGATTGTCCGAGCCAGGTGGGGCAACACCGCCCACAAGGTCTTCTTCGTGTTTGCAATCATTACAAACATTATTGTGACTTCTATGCTTTTGCTTGGAGGGGCGTCTGTGATGAATGCCTTGACAGGAATGGACTTGTATGCTGCTTGCATGCTTATTCCGGTCGGAGTTATCTTCTACACAGCCATTGGTGGTATGTATTTTTTTTCTGGCTTGACTGATGGATACATTGTTTGGCATTTTTTTTCCATTCCTTTTTTCTATCTTGTCGCAGGATTGAAAGCAACATTCATGGCTTCCTGCATCAACTCTTGGTATGTCCTGGTGATGCTTTGCCTCTTCTCCTTCTGTGTGTATGCTGGAAACTACTACCCTCTTGGGTCTCCATCAAAAGTGTACGACGATCTTCAGTACTTTGTCAGTGTCCCAGCGCCAGAGAATGCCACCGAATTTGCCTCCGTTGCTGATCTAAAGCTTGGACCAGTCGCTGACAACAAGGGGGGGTCGTTCGTGACCATGTACTCTCAAGGTGGTCTCATCTTTGGTATCATCAATATTATTGGAAACTTTGGAACTGTGTTTGTGGACCAATCGTACTACATGGGAGCCATTGCGTCCAAGCCATCTGCTTCGTGGAAAGGATACCTTTTGGGAGGAGTGATGTGGTTCTCAATTCCTTTCACACTTGCAACATCACTTGGACTCGCTTCCAGAGCTGCTGGTCTTCCACTGAGTGCTAGCGAGGCTGGAAGTGGTCTCGTTCCTCCAGCAACTGCCACATTCATGCTTGGAAATGCAGGAGCCTGGCTGATTGCCATCATGCTTCTCATGGCTGTGACATCCACAGCAAACTCAGAACTCATTGCCGTTTCATCTTTGATCTCCTACGACATCTACAGAGCATACATTAACCCTAAGGCTACTGGAAGCCAGATTGTTAAGATTTCCAGGGCTGGTATTGTTTGCTTTGGAATATTCATGGGTGTGCTTGCCATAATCCTGTTTGAGATAGGCCTGAACCTGGGATGGGTCTATCTGTTCATGGGGATCGCCATTGGTGGAGCAGTAGCTCCAATTTACTTCTGCCTTACATGGAAAAAGGCATCTGCTGTCGGAGCCATCACCGGTGCCATTTCCGGCCTGTGCTCAGGTCTGTTGACCTGGCTTCTCATTGCCCAGTGTCACTTTGGTTCGATCACCGTGGACACTCTGGGAGAAAATTACTCCATGCTTGGCGGAAATCTGTGCGCAATATTTGTGTCTGCAATTGTATGTGCCGTTATTTCCTTGATCAAGCCACAAGAATATGACTGGAAAACAACAAGGGAGATTCCTCTGGTAGAGGAGGATGGTGTTCCAGAACACACCGCCCCTGGGGATTCCAAGGAAGCCATGGACAAGGCTTCAAAGGTTATGATTTATGCCGGGTGGGGATTCACTGCTGTTCTCATTATCCTGTGGCCAGTATTGACATTGCCAGCTGGAGTCTTCTCAAAGGGCTACTTTACTTTCTGGGTGATTTTATCTCTGATTTGGGGACTGGTCGCCACCATTGCTGGATTTGGAGTTCCACTCTGGGAGTCCAAGGATGCCCTGTTTAAAATTATCGTGGGTCTGGTCACGCTGTCTCCAGGAAATGCGAATGCCAATACCACACCAGCCCAGCAATCTTTCCCCTCGCCTTCGTTCGGAAAGCTTTCTGAAGAGGCATCTGAAGAAGTCTCAACAAAGTAAGAAACAAAGGAGGGCTTTCAAATTCAACGTATCTTTTCCCCCTCAATTCTTCCAGGAATTTGTTCTTATGAAAGACATTGTATGCTCTGCACTCTGATGATCCTATTTTACCAATCATCTTGTAACATATGTACCTTACGTTCAAACCTGGGGCTCTTTATAGAGCGTGCCATGATCCGGATTTCCGGAAATCTGCCGATTAATATTTTAAAATCTTTTCCCTGCATGCAGGGATGTCCCTGGATCGATCCAGGTATGTGCTCGAATATTCGAGGCCATTAATGCCTGTTTGTTGCCTGTACAAAGATGAAGTTTAAACTTCGAAATTTCGCATGTTGATATCAACCAACAACGCCTTGACAAATTGTCGATCATGATTTTACGGACATCATTCACTTTGATCCTCTTGAAGTCAAAGTCGTAGTTGCATCAGTTACTATAACGAAATCTTATCAATTAATATACTTATAAGGGCTCAACGACTGCACTGAGTGCAAAGTGAGTTGCGATACATATGTGGGGAACGGTCGATTTTACACGCCATATGGCAACTACAAAAGCTATTTAGTGTCTATATTTTATTTTGGTATCATGCAAAACCTCCGTGATGCGTTATTTACGCTACATTCCGGTGACGGCTCGCTTCAGAAACAGTCGAATTCCTGGCTGACCGAGTTTGTGAAGAGCCAAGATGCGTGGCCTGCTTGTCTTGATCTATACAACCAGATGGATGGAAATTATATGATTCAATTCTCGTGTCTGTCGATGCTTCTGCGTAAAGTCAGGTCCGAGTGGCCAAGTCTGGAAGAGGGAGTTAGAGTGGACCTTCGAAAGCAGTTTAGGTACGTCTCGGAGGCTAGTGCTGTCTGATTTTATGTCACTGTAGTTCGCTGGAATCAAATCTAAATTTATAGATTTTTAGTAAAGAAGTAAATGACTTTGTACATTGCGTCACTGTAGGGCGATGCTTGAAAAGCAGCTGTGTCATTCTCCCTCTGGTGGAAATAGCAGGCTGTTGTCTAAACAGCTCGTCTTACTGTGTGTGGTATGCATCGATAATGAGCACGATATGGATTCTTTGATACATGATGGGTTATCGTTAATGCCAAGGAATCCAGAAATGGGTCTGGAGATGTTGGATGTGCTGCCGCAAGAGCTGAGGGAGTCCAGCCGAAGAAGTCACAATAAACTGCTAGAGCCGCTTATCAGCAAGCGCGATTTCCTACTGGACAAATTGGATGGGTATATGGTATATTTTATTCATAGTGAAAATCCTCAAGAGACGTTTCTGGCAAGTAAGGCTTGCAGTGTACTGCACTCATGGGTGGATTTGCCCAGCATACCAGGAGGCATGCCACAGTATCCTCTGGAGCAGTTTTTTGCCAGACACAACACCACATTTCAGATACTCTTACAAATATGTACGATTGACAATGAAGAATTAATGCGCTTGATTGAATCAGCAACAGATACGATTTTATCTTTGCTTAAAGCATCATACCCTGAGGAAGAGGGACGACAAGGACCGTTTGATGCTCTGGTGCAAGGCATGGTGCAAGGGCTTGCACATGGTACGATTGACGAAGAGAGAGCTCGATGTCTCGCTCGATTGGGATCAGGTCTCGCGGAGTGTTGGCCTGAGGGTGCAGCAGCGAGACTTTCAGAGGCTGAGAGTCTTTGTGATTTGATGATTATGCTTGTTCAGCACAGTGAGCCTGTGGTCATAGAATGTTCAATAGATTACTTTTTAGCCATCAATCTAGTGGAAATGAGGGAAAGACGGCCTGCTTTAGGGCGGTTGTTGCATGCGAGATTGCTAGAGGCACTACACTCTAGGTTGAGATATCCTAGTGCAGAATGTGACATTTCTCATTGTTTGGAGGATGAGACATATTGCCGGTTGAGAAAAGAAATTGTACCAGAGGTACTACAGGAGTGTTATACGAGTCTCAGAAATTGGTATGCAGAAAGCATATGCTCGGCACTTGAGATGGCAAACACATGGCAAGAATCAGAGATTTGCATGTATGTGATTCGATCAGCCTCCCTTCAAATTAGAACATATGCCCTTCGTCACCACAGCGAAAACTCTTTGGATATGGAGGCGCAGAAAACAAACCAAATACTGTGCAATTTCTTCAGGCTAGCATGTGCAAAATTCCAGACTAGTTCAGTGGTATCCTCAGCACATTCTTGGATAATGGCGGATATATTCTGTTCAGTATCTGAGAGTTTTGCAGTTTGGTTTGCAAAGGAAGAAAACGCTCCAGTCAAAGAAGTTTTCGAAACGGCTTTGCTACTTCTGGCGTCATTTCCAGGGCCTGTTGCTCTTAGAGCCTGTGGCACAATCAATAGTATTTGCCTTCGCTGCAGCAATAGATTCAAACAGCAGCAGGACCTTGTTCTGGCATTCCTCAATTCGATTCACGGTTACATATCACAAAATCCATGGAGAGAAGGAAACGGGGAGCTGGTGGAGAGTTTATGTCATCTTGCATGCACTTTGCCCAAGGAGTTGAGCAGAGAGTATTTGTTGAGAAGTGTGCTTCCATATGTCCAAGCATTGAACCGCATCTCAATAGCACAGCAGAATAACGCATCCAATAGCGAGACAGAAAAAGAAATCGTTGATAGTTTATTGTCATTCAGTCGCTCATTTAAAGCCCTTTTACCCTCTGCATTAGCAGCAGGTGATGATGGTGGGTGGGCAGCTGTGTATGTCTTTCAGAGCATTGAACAGATTCTTTTGACTTTGTGCACTTCACCTACTTGGAGGAATCAGAATGGTGTTTTAGAGGCGATCATTGACGTTTGTAAACAGGCAGTATGCAGCGCAAGGAATAAGAGCAGTGAGATCCTGCCTCTTGTCTTGCCTCTTGTCACCAACATCTTTCATTCTTCCATGGTGGCCTCGGCGTTAGGTGTTCTTTCTGAAATAATAGAAATGAATTTTCAAGACACTGTGCAAATGAATGATATAGTCCGCCTGTCATGTACTGCTTTTCGCGGGGCTTTTGATATTCTTCAACAGGAAGGTCTATTATGTAGGCCATTGCTTGTTTCCTCCTTGTTGGAAGTTGGGTACTCATTCTTGGTGTATTCGCCGAGCGAATTAATTAAAATGGGATCGACAGGTTCATTTATAGATCTTGCTGTTGCCGCATTGTCATGTCGAGAACCAGAAATCGTAGTCGGAGCGTTGCAGCTGCTGCAATACGTGCCAACTGCAGCTACATCTGATGATTTGCTGGACCCTTCTCTGGCCGGAGTTTTGCTAACAAATTTTTCGGAAAGGGGAAATAGCATCGTAGAAGGGCTACTATTTACCCTATTTGACACTTGCCCCAGACAGAAAATGAGAAGTGTTGCCAATTTTCTTAGGACAATATTGATCAGCAGTCATTTTGTTACAAGCAGTCAACATTGGTTATCGCTTTCCTTACAGTCCGATAGATTACTCGAAGTAGCAGGCTCTGAAATTGCAAATGCCTCTATTCCCAAATTTCATGAGATTGTGTTGTCCAAGTCTCTGAGGCCCCAGAGACTTGCATGCCTCATCCTTGACCTAGGTCTTATTGTGAGGAGGGAAGAGCAACCTGATGCACTATTGTCTTACGAACTTTAGTTCACCGAATACTATTTATATATCTTAGGTATACATATAAAGTTTGTATGCGTGCAATGTGTACAACAATAATTATTTAGACTTGATACATACGTATTCAGAACTCATTCAATCATTTCCTATGCCCTTTTACTCTCCCTCATCACATGCTTTCGTGCAGCATTCGGCAATATGTCCAGCGCCACACTTTTCAATGTTGGTCGATCGTCTTGCACATGCACCACTTTTGTCCCACCATCTTGAAGCCTGAGCAGCACTTGCCATGGCCCAGGATACGCCCTAAATAATATTCCTCCTTGAGAACCCTTGAAATTATGAATGTAATACACTGATTCAACGTGCGGAATCATATCCCTACTCAATCTTGCCATATTAGGATAAAATATACCAGGGTAATAATTCGATCGCAACCTATCTAGCTCAGCATTAAAAAATATTACAGGCTTCTGTGTGCCAGTTTTCTCATACCCAACTTTTGCAAATTGCCACACTTTATCAGCAGCAACGAGCTCTCGTGGGTCAAAAGATGGATATGCTACTATAAAGCACTCATCTGTTTCATTTATATGCGACACAGGATCATAATTGCTGATATCCACTCCAATATCCAAAAACCCAGACGGCTTTGTCAGGTAGTCCAGTTGAAACTTCGTCGCTTCCCACGTCCCATTTTCACTGCGTTGCATCTCCAGCTCTTTATCATCTGGAAAGAATATTCGTGTGACTTCTGCTTCCTCCATAAACATTCTAGTAAACTGACGTAAGTAATTCGACGAAACGGTCATTTCGAAGGCCCCTTCAGCATCTCCAGCAACGGCAGAGAGCTGGCTAGTGGGGAACTCTATTTCAATCAATCGTTTCCCATCTTCCAAGGCAGATTTTGTTGCTTTCTGAGCTTGTTTCACTGCAACGACGTAGTCAGTAGGAAACCCAACAAGATTTGAGACTGATATGTCGACATCACCAGGCTGTGCACGCGCTGTTAACGGTCGTGCATCCCATCGGCGACTTGATAATGAAGAAAATGACGTTAAGTAAGCATTTTGAGACTTGATAAAGCGACTTGTCCCCTGCTGGTATCTCGTTCTACTGCTACAAAGGTTTCCCCCAACTTGCCACTCCATTTTTCAACTTCTCAGCCAGACAAAACACTCCTGATTACAGATCCGTAACAGATCTACTCATTTCGATTGTTGAAAATTAATATGAACATGGATTTGGTGAAATCAGACGATGGTCGGGTGATTTGAATCCAGAAATCATTTGGTCCATGACCTGACCAGTTGGATGCAGTTTCTTGGGATTTTTGCACGTACCATTCAAAGAGGAGGGATCAACTCGAGTGCAACCCAAAATTTAAATTATAAATTATTTTTAAGAAGTAAAATGGAGCAAAGTATGGGCCAGAAACTGGATGATTCAGGCGCCAAGTGTAATCAAGAGTCGAATAGCAGTAGCCCAACTAGCAGTTTGCGAGGAAGCCAAGATCTGGAGGACTTGCTATTAGAAGAACTAGAATGTGATGATAAAAATGAAGATGGTGACTTGTTTCGACCGTCGAAAAAGAGCCGTTTAGGTGTGAAATGAACGAGTGTCACTTGTACCATGTCGTTGACGGTACAAGTGTTCTCATCCAGGGGCATGCAGTATATGTGACAGTATACCTATCATAATATAAAATCGTGATAACTACTATGTAAATGTCCTTCATTGTTTCTTTCGCAATGCCTGCAGGAGAAATTGGCCCAACAGTGGTCCATAGGAGTCAACAGTACTGCCCACCCCATCCGGGATACATGGGTGGAATATGCATTCGCTGCGGTAAAACGAAAGAGGAATGCGCCGAATCGGAAATGAAGGAGGGTGAGACGCTGTCTCCTCGATCAGCGTATTTCAAGACTATATTTCAAGGTGATGGAGATGGCCAAGATGATGGCCACATGTCGCTCAACTATATCCATCATGGGCTAGAAGTGAGTCACCTAGAAGCGGCGCGACTGAAAAGTCATACTGTGAAACAGGCGATTGAGAATGAAAAATTGCTTCTTGTTTTGGACTTGGATCACACGCTCTTGCACTCGACGAGAATGAATGACCTGAACGAGGAACAAACAAAACAGTTGCATGGTCTGCTGGAGAAGCAGCCTGCCGATGGGCAGATGCTGTATCATTTGCCTCACATGGGAATGTGGACAAAATTGCGGCCAGGCATTCGAGATTTTTTTACAGAAGTTCAGAAATACTACGATCTGCATGTCTTTACGATGGGTGATAAGAGCTATGCGGCAGCTATTGCAAGTTTGCTTGATCCCTCAGGTCAGATGTTTGGGGGGCGGGTAGCGTCCTCTAGCGATGCTGGTAAAAGCATGATTAAAGACTTGGATGTTCTGCTAGGTTCGGATGAAATCATGCTGATATTGGATGACACTGTGGGGGTTTGGCCACGACATAAAAGGAATTTGATTCAAGTCCAACGGTATATTTTTTTTCCAGCTTGTGCTGTTCGATTTGGAAGCAGGTGAGATATACATAGATACGTGTGCAAACGTAAAATACGATTTAAATTGTTTTAATATAAACGAGATTGTATAATTGGATATCTTGTTGACACTTGTACAATGATGTCCTGCAGCGAAAAATCTTTTCTTGAGAGGCACACGGATGAAGATGCTGGGACAGGTGCCTTGGCAACCTGTTTGCGAGTGCTGAAAGAATCACATAAACGATTCTTTGCTGCTACGAATAGATCTGTGGAAATAATGCCTGATATCAGAATACTTTTAGCAGAAATTCGCTCCGAAGTTCTGATGGGATGTTGCATTTTGTTCTCCAGGATCATACCAAAGGATGTGAAGCCAGACTCTCATCCTGCTTGGGTGATTGCATGCCAAATGGGTGCAACATGTGTCGAGGATATTAATGATTCTGTTACACATGTGATATCTGCCGGTAATACGAGTAAAACAGAATGGGCCTTAAAACATGACAAATATGTAGTGTCCATTGACTGGTTGTTGGAAAGCGGTATGTTCCATGGTTATGATTAGATGGATTGGCTCGGTGTCACTTTTCATGCACACGAGCTCGATGACGATACAAGTTTCGCTTCAACTACAGGTTTCTGCTGGAAGAAACAGCCGGAATGTAATTACTCCAATGTTTCAGCTATGAAGAGAGGCACACAGTCACAACTTATTGAAGACGAAGGGGCGTCTCTCCAGGCTGCCATTCAAGCTGCAGGTAGATCACAATAGCGACCTTTACTTTTTTTATTTATTAAAAACCGTATACTTGATTTAGTACTCTTGAGGAGTATTACATCTCATGTGCATATACATATGCATATTACAAAAAAATGTTAGAAATTAAAGCGCTACTTGATATTAAGACATATTCTATACAAAACTTCAATATTGAAGTTTTATAAATACAAAAGAGGGAAAACAAAAAATGAAAAAGAACGCAATCATCAGTATTGTATTCAAGAAATACTAAGCATGTATACATTCTTATACAGAATCGTAAAAATGGTTTTCTATTTCATGCCATCCTCCTAAGACACTCTAGGGCGTTTGGGTCCCAAAACAGAGTCATTAGTAAGCTGCTGCGTTACTGGAAACTTTTCAACCTGGATCAAAGTTGATGGAGAATGGGCGGTTGACTGCAGCTGAGTCAGCATGCCAAGTGCAGCCCTAGTCCTCCTGAAAAAACAGCATGCCAAAACATTACGAAACAGGTCATACAGCACTCCAAACACGTCAGAGCAAACCAACATACTTTATGATTGTTTGTTGCCTTCCTTCAGACTCGCTCCGTGCAGGATCCAACGACTCACATTCTATTCCTTCATCTTCAAGAATTTGATTAACATCGACTGAGTTGGCTGAATCGTCTGAAGCTAGCCTTCGGACATAATTTTCTGCTGTATTCACCAATTGGTTAATGCTCTCTGTGGAAGTGAACGGCTGATGCAGAACACTATTCATCAGCTGTTTCTGAGCATGTCCACCGAGCATCTTGTCATGTTTTTTCAGTATTTTGAGAACCCCAGCGTAGTTTACGATGGACCAATGCAAGAGCAGAACAAGTTCCCCATGCAGATCCACAAACTGAGACCTCAATCTTTCAACATCTCCAGCAGAGCAGCTCCCGTTGCTATTTGATTTCTCCGGTTGAAGTTTCTCGTATCTATCTACCAAATCCTGCAGTTTAATCACGCTACTTTCTTCTTGTTCCATAAAGTATGTATTTATGCGTTCCACATCTTCCCTGAGAACTATCACAAATTCTTGTTCGAATTCACACATTATCTGACCATCCTTTTCATTCACATGTTTCAACACCCCCTGGTTTCCTGCTGTCTTCTTCTCAACTTCTTCTGTATCTGCAATCTCAGTTCCCTGCGGTATATGCACGTTGACCTTCTGCTCCCGCAGCTCAGCAGCAGCCTTGAGCAGTTTCTTCAGCCTCTGCAGACCCGAACAACATTTGTCATGAACTCCTGAGACCAATCCACGGCTCTGATCTCTTTTTATTTTGTTCGAAAACTCATTAACGTATTTGTTCACACCTTGTACGACACAAAGTCCCTTGAGCCATCATCATGACTTTCCAGAGGTGAGGCATAATCCTTCAAAAGCTTTGCAAACTGCACAACACATGAGTACACTCAATCCAACATTACTACAACTCCAGTTCTATCCAATTAAACATTTATCAAAAAGTTACATGACACCAATATATGAACAAAGAAATTCTCAAATGCCGCAGCCAATCATTTCTTCCAAGTCGTCATTCCAGTTGGTGGCCGTTTGGCAGGGAATCTAGATTCGACGAGATTCCCCAGATATCGCGCGAGATACCTTTTTCACGCGTGGCCGACCTATACCGCCGTTGACGCACCTTCATCTCAAATCTACCACAATGTTACCCCTCCAATCAGACTAAAAAATATGATTAATGAATGATCTATAGGCAAATGCGTGATATTATTCGTCGTTCACACGGGCTCCGTGATTCTCGTCTTTGCAATCCGTGCGGCTCGATAACGGGCTCTGCCTCAACACGCTATTTTACTCGTCTGGTATCTGCTTTTGTATCTTCAATAAATACAAAAAGAAATTCAATAATCCCAAATCTTTGCAATGTCGCATGATATTCCAGAACGGGGTATCAGTTGTTTGTCGATTTGGCACGTTCGGCAATTGCCCTAGGGCTGGAATCTTTGAATTTGAGATTCGTTGACCACCTTCCCGTCAGCTCCATCAATATTATCGGAACTGGCGGGCGGATCTCACATTGGAGAGTGATGATGATCTTATTATGAAGACGACATGGAGATTCGGGAAGCGATGGGGAACCTGAACAGGGGTTATTCCTGTTGAGGGTATCGTTGGGGAGGGAATCATTTCCGTTGGAAAAGCGACTTGTTATTTACCTCAACCAATACCAAGCAGTCGCCTAGGTATTACAATATGAGCATTCTATGAGAATATAACAGTGCACCACATGCCGACTGAAGGTCAAGTATGCAGTCATTAGGGAGGTGCAGTTGGGCAACCACCTGTCGGCCCTGGGAGGGAATCTTGGGTTGGAGCGCATCCGGAGGGCCTAGGTCGTAGGACACGTGTGGTGAGCACCGCTACGCTACGTAGCGTTCAGTATACTGAAGATGCTCCCCGACAGATTCTATCGCTGATTCGTTTTCATGCTTTTCTGCATGCCTATCATGTTTTCATTGGTATTTTCCCTTTGTTTCTCCCAGAAATGCTGCGCACTTGATGATAGTGGATGACAGTTCATCGTGGTACTGATTTGTAAGAGGGCTAAGAGTCGTACGAAATGTCCTGGCTATCCCAAAGTGCCAGCCTCCCTTCTTGCCGTCAATAATCCATTTAGAATTTGAGAAGCACCCTATGTAAAATCAATCACGAACGCTCTATATCAATCAACTCAATCTCGAAAAGCAGCGATTTCCCCGCCATCATACTATTTGCATCCAGCGTGACTGCCTCGTCATTGCAATCCACAACCAAAGCCATGGACCCATTGGAAAGTTCAGCGATAAGTCCTTTTTGCACGCCTCCTTGACTACACCAAAGTGATATATATTAATACTATGAATATATACAACTCAACTGGCTGAAAAAGTGTACACAATGCACATATCCTTACTTTTTATACCTGCCTTCCATCCTTTGAATCTCGTCATGATCCCTTGGCACTTGAAACAGAAGTTCTTCTTTCCAATCACCACCTTCCGCCTGTACATAAAGATTAAAATGCAATTATACGATTCTTTCAAAAATATCACTCTTGTGTAGGGCAAAAAAAAAAAGAAAGACTCGCACATTCAACAAAAAGAGGTCGAAAACAGACAAAAAAGTTTAGAGAGAACAACATACCTTGATACCAATGGTTTCATTCACGGCGAGTCCCCTCACGGCTTCATCAAATGCTTCAAATAACTGATTTCCGACTATATCACCTGCACCTACTTCGAATGTTGTCAGCTCATCGCTGGCTTTGCTGCTCTCCAAAACTTCGCCTTGCTCGTTCAGACACTTCCAATGCACAGTGACAATGTCGCCCTCTACGGCTCTCAATGGACCCGATGCTGCACATTATACATTTTAATACTTAATATTTATTGCATTCCTGCCTTCTTTACATGAGAAATAGACACTTTTGTATCGAAAAAAGAATGCAAGAGATACCTGCTGTGCAAGTTGTCAGTGGACGACGAGCAGAGCCACGCATCCAGATGATCTGTCCATGTGACTTTATCTTTTGTTTAATTTTATCGCATTTATGTATCGAACATGCCAACTTGGCCGATACGACGAGGGGAAGGCGCCCGACATGTCGACCATGCTGTGCACCATTTTGGTGTGTTTTCAGCCCTGATACTGGCGATGATCCGGATCTTGCCAATCTTGAATACATTATAATATCAATCTGAGACTCAATAGCTTCAGTGTTAGATTTATTGAATTCTACTGATTCGAAATGCACCAACACAAGACGTATCTGTAGATGAAATTTTCCAAAATCTTTTAAAAGATGGAAATTTGCGCATCTACTCCTGGGCAGTCAAAAATCAATCGATCAAGCAGGAGCATTCCATGATACATTAAAGGATAATTTGGATTGCATAATGGCTGAAAGGTAAATAGCAAACGACTATCAGGCAAATGTTTGTGAGAGTGGCCACTTGGGGAATACTCTCTTGTATAGGCTCATACACACAGTATCCTGTTGACTCAACGGGCCATCAAAGACACATTTCATAGCCCCGTGCGTACCCAAAGGTTCTCTTATCCTTCCTCTTCTACCATGTTTGGTCCACAGCTCGACCGGGGAGAACCATCGCACGTCTTCTGCATTGAAGAACATGGAGCGCACCACTGCTTTTGATCTATGTGCCTTGACCGGGAAGCCGGTCAAGACAATTTTCTTCACAATGACTCTGTCTGGGTTGCAGGACTTGAGCGAGCCTGTGGCGACGAGATTGAAATTTCCATCCACTGAGGATTTTTTAAAAGCCAAGAGTGGGCAAGGGGGGTACATGATTGGCCCATAAATTGTTGCCATTGACATTCTGCCATCGTGGAGGAAACGCTCCATTTTATGCTTGTCGGCCCCATGCTCATCGGTGGAAAAAATTGGCTTGGCCGAAAATGAGCGAATTCCAGTAACGAAGCACAGTTCTTCCTTATTTGGGATGGGTTCTTCACAGCCTGGATCCTTCTTGATGGAAAAGTTGAGCACTGAAAGCTTTGTCTCATGCTGCAGCAAGCCCCAGGCAGATGTCATTGGGGCCATGCCCTGGCTGGAAGCCTCAACCCTTTGCACAATTTCTAAACCTGACTTGACAGGTACGTTGCATATATGGATGCATACATACATGCCCACATCTGCACCGCACGGCCCATTGTTGTGGTTCACTTTGGCCGCAAGGTCTAGCGCTCTGCGTTGAGCTCTCTTGAAGTTTTCAAAGGCAAACACCCGAGCATAGTCCAATGGAAGATCTTCTTTGGGATCCCAAGGAGACGTTCGGAAACTCTTTAGGCCTCTGAATCTTGCCAGCCTTTGACGGGCGGTAACGTCGTGTGGCAATTCAAACTCATCGGGATACAAAACATCATCAGCCTCTCTTGCTCTTCTCTCTGAATCTTCCTCTCTTGCTCGAGCAGCCTCCTTTTCATCAACCAAGCCAAGTCTGTTGAACTGCAATGTCATAGGATAAACACATGAATACAGATATCTTTGTTGTCCTGGACCTTGTAACATGCATATAGTCAAAGGATGTGTTGTGGTATCTGCGATGATCACAAAAAGAAGCAATATGCTCTCACCTCCTCAGGGTCGAATTCTGTACCAACATCATCTTCAATCCATGTGTTTTGCATTGTATCACCATTTCGATCGATTTGCCCTTCCATTGGGCGCTCTGGCATTGAATCATTGTCATCTTCATCGCTTATATCACTAAAGTCGTCATCTACAATCCATGCTGCTTGGTAATCCGATGTACCTTTGGGTAACCTTCTTCTACGCATAGCAGCATTTCTTTCTGCCTCTGCTATTTCTTCTTCAGTCGGCCATGTTTGCTCTGCATCCAGAAGATCCACTTCGTTTTCCCTGGTCAGTGGTTCCCTTTCTTCTGGAGCAGACACTGCCAACACCTCTTCGGTCTCCATCTTGCTTGTACCAGGCCGATTCTCCAGATTTTTAAGTTCTGTATCGATAACGGTCTCGATCTTTTCTATTTGGAAATCTCCTGCTGATGGAATGTGGATGACCTGGTTGGCTGACAACGCCCTATTCCTGACATATCCTGTAAGTAACAGGGTTCCACTACTACTGATTTTTTCTGATCGAACAAATTCAGCCTTTTGGGGAATAATATGGGATCTTTGAGTTCTCCAAATGGGCACAACTGGTGTCGTTTCAACTAAATGCCTCACTATTTGCTTGAAGTCAACAGCAGAATCAGCCAACATCATTTTATAGTTGTCAGATGGTAGCAAGGCTGAAAGTGCGTCAGACGCTCTCTTTTTCGCAGCAGAGCGCTCTTTAAGATTCATTGAGTCAACTCCAGACTGGGCAACAGCTAAAGTTGAAGGCAAACCAAGGGATCTGAGTATAGAGAGTGCCTGCGATCCTGCAGAGTCGATAGCCATATCTGCATCAGTCGCAGGAATCAGACAAATGAGGGTATCCGCGCACTTCCCCAAATCAATGACTGCGAAAGGATCTGAAGCATCAGTCAAAGGAGGCAGAAGAGTCAACTTTATCTTTTTCTGCCTACTAGCAACCATTGTGATTGGCCTAAGTTCCTCAGGCATGTTCACATCTTCTTCCATAGCATTCCCATCATCACCTGACTCGCCTGAATGTTGGGCCGCATACACCAACTTATTCCAAAAGACTCCAAAGTTTGCCTGCGATGACAGTGGGAGAATCGCAACGACACGAGGGGGCAAAAAAGCAGCCATCCTCTTGGCATGCATGGTCTCTGCCCTCTTTTTGTCTCTCACCTGCTTTGCAGCATTCAGGCGCTCTGCTTTTGATTGATTCCTTCTCTGTGACTTGATCCCAATCCTATGCGTGACATCTACAGCAATAGATGGAACACATGAAGCACTGGGAGCATTAGAGTGCACTCGCTGCTACTGTAAAAATATACATTTCTATCCCAAGGACTCAACATATAATACCCAAAGGGATACAAATCTTGTCTTTAAGAATAATCACAAATAAGCCCGCATAGTCAAGAGCAAAAGATAGGTCATTAAGATAAATACGTTGGAATCAAAGCATTCGCTCATTCGAAAGATGGTGAATATTGTATTTGAGTTAATCATTCCTCTCTCCTTATAGATACACGAAATGTGGCATTCAAAGTACTCGGTTTCACCGCACTCCCTATACCAGCAACATGCAATGTTCTTATTATACATAAATCAGTACAAAATCGCACCTCGTTTCTCTCTGTGCTTCTCTCTAGCACTACGTCCAGCTCTACGACCTGCCTTGTGGGCCTGCAAGCATGTACATACATGTACTATCAGAAATCAATAGAAATCACACAGCGCTTCATCCCACTCCATTCATTTCTATTCGTGTGATTTAATTGATATATAAAGAATCACCGACTAATTCCAAGCATACGGCAAGGGCCTCCGCCCTTCACGAGTCGACATGCATTTGACAGCACCTTATTCTTCTGAGCCCCTGGTCCAGCCATATTCAAAAGATCGATTAGAAAATCAGGTACAATATAAGTTATAAATATATCTGTTCAGATTAGCACCACTATGGACTACACGACGAGTCTAAAGCAGCCAGGCCCAGTCACATGCATGGCGACAACAAACGCAAGCTCTCACTGTACCGGCCGCCGGTAAAGAAGCCATAGATCTATAGGTTCTTATTCAAGACTAAAATCAAAACATTGAATCATTCCTGCCCGCCACCAATGAGTTGCAGTAGTCCGATCTTTGGATGAATTTGGATGTAGTGCCCAGATTTGCACTGAACATGTTCACCTATAGGTGAACAGGCCTAGGCCTGTACAGGTACTGATCGATCAGCTGAGCTGACCTGATTGCTTGATAAAGCCAAAATATATCCCATAAAGTCAAATTGATCAGGAAAAAAGGCAGAAATTCCTGTACGAACAAGTGGATATTCAGCTAATTAGCTGGTACGCATACGTACCAAGCCTGATATGGAGGGCTGGGCAGTGCAACGCTGGAGCAACGGTAGCAGCGTTGCAGTTACGTTGCACAACGTTGCAGCATACCCTGATCAGAGTATACTCTGCGTACCTGCAATTGCATGATTGACTGCGATCTTTCAACAGAAATTCATAGTGCATTGGTATCTTCGGTCCGAAAGCCCTTTTGACTGAAGATATAGGTAGATATGAGTCCCTAAGCCTTGGTAGATGCTGCTTCCCCAGACCGAATTTCGCAAGGATAGAAACGTTTAGCTTTGCATTGTTGCAAGAAACGTTGCACAAAGTTGCAGGGATTTTACCCGACGTTGCAATCCCAGCCCTACTGATATGGACATCAATATTGATGATCATCTTGCAAGATGCTCATCATGAGCAATGATCCACATGCATTGTTTCAGAAAGTAATTGGTCTGAGACGCAGTTTTTTATTTAAAATTTCGCAACATTATTTTTCCAGAGTGCCTGGTTGGCTCGATAGCGTGTCAACCAGCAGTTGGTCAGGATCGAGCAATTGGCACTGTTCGTTGGGACTTTGCTCTTCGCCCAATAGTTGCAATAGTCTAGTTTTAAATTCATATTTTTACTATCTAAAGATACTTTCTTTGTCAGAACCAGGCGTATCAGGAGACGAGAATTGCTATTCCCTCTGCCGTTCGTTTCTGTTCGCAGGGTAGACGCCGCTTAGGATCGGCATTCATCCAGGTCACATAGCGTGAGCGTACTTTAAAAAGGGTATCGCATTTGAATATTGTTTAAATTCGACTCCGTGGTCTACATACGGTCAGATTGCAATGTCCAGGCTGAGCGGAAGTCTGCAACAGCAGACGAGCCGTGTCTACGAGCAGGAGGTTGCTTTGAACAGTATTTTTGATGATTTGTCGGAGAGTTTTAAGAAATTAGATAAGTTGAATGATTCAAAGAAACAATCAGAGCTGAAGCGCATGACGGCTCAGATGCAAGAAGCCAAAGCGTACGAAACCCCTGCTGCTGACTTTACTTGTGTCTTCCATTGTATGAACTCTGCGTATTCAGTGTACGATGTGGACCAACTAATAGGTTCATATGCTTGCAGGCTGATTAGAGACTTTGAAAGGGAAGCAAAAATCGATAATATGAGTGCTGATGAGATAAATTATAGGAAAAAGCTCTTGGTACAAGAGCTCAACTCCTTCATTGGCCTGAAAAAGGCGTACAGCACCCAGCTGCAACAGAGAAAAGAGCTCATGGACGGAAAATCACCGTCCGTGCCAGGGGGGGCATCGAACGAAGAAATTCAATGTACGATTCATTTTTAAATCAAAGTTACCAGTCCATCCAACGTTGCATGTGGATTGCTATTTAGTTTCCTGAATAAATACCACCAACACTGGTGGATCAGTGGGCTAAAATTAGTTAGTTACAAGTAACTAAACAACTGCTCCTATGTATGAATGCAGCCATGTCAAACACACAGGTTATCGAGCTAGGAAGAAAAAATATTCAAGAAACAGATGAGTCTCTGATACGATCGGAACGAATTGTGAACGACACGATTGGCATTGGTGCCCAGACTGCAGAAACCCTGCAGACTCAAGGGGGCCAGTTGGCCAAAATCTCCAATGATTTGGATGAGATTCACTTTAGCATGAAAAAGGCACGCCAGGTAATACGAGATTTGGCACGAGGGTTAGCAACGGATAAGTGTATCATGTTCTTCTTACTGCTGGTGGTCATTGGGATAATCATTATTGTGATCTTCAAGATTACTGGAGTTGGAGACATTAAAGTATAGGACAGTTATGGATATTCATGAATATCCATCTTAGCAAGTAACACTGTTGTTTTCATCACATTCATCTATTAGTGTATATTCACTAGCATCATTAACAGTTTTAAAAATGCATTAGACTCGTTCGAATGTAGAGTTGACTGAGCATCGCCAGTGATATCACAGCAGCAGTACTGCTGCTGGATCACACCAGTGAAAATTGCCCACCTGTTGATGCTGATCTTCATCTCTGTGATTGCTGTTAAGATACCAAGAGACTGCAATGTAATGCGATATTACTTTTATTATAATTGGATCTTTTGGTACTGTAATGTGGCAGGGAGAGATTTATACATGTACCATCGACACTCGTATTTACTGTAGTCAGTCAACTGTCACATGGCGGTTACCAGGCGAACTTCTTCATCCAAGTATCCCGCTGATCCGAGGTATGCATGCTACATAATTATAATTTCTCATGGATCGATGAATAGAGGGGCTGCGATACCCTGCTCATAACTATCTTTAGTGCTGTTTGACCACCTGCCGTCAAATCGTTGGCCTTTGTACTCGCAGGGGTTCTTCAATATGGACTATCGACAAGGCATTTTATATAGTGCTATCATTTAGATGCATTAGTGCGGTATTCAACATAATACACGACTGCGACGAAGTTTTCAACTACTGGGAGCCACTGCACTATGTGCTGTACGGTTACGGCCAACAAACCTGGGAATACAGTGCAGAGTTTGCGCTTCGTTCGTGGTGGTATATTCTTATGCACTGTGTGATTGGATACCCTGTGAAAATAATTGCTGGAGAGCATGCAGGAAAGGTGGTTGTGTTCTACTGGATCAGGATCGTTCTGGCTTGTAGCACAGGTGTCTTGGAGTGGTTGCTGTACAAGGCAATATCCAGGTATAGCCGCATGGTTGGTCGACTATACGTGCTACTGACGTGCTTTTCTACTGGAATGTTTGTGTCTGCTTCTGCTTTTCTGCCATCTTCTTTCGCCATGGCCGCAATGACGGCGGCGGCAGCAGGCGTGTTGTGTCAGTCTCATTGCATTGTGGTTTTGGTGTCTGTGATTGGAAGTGTCTGGGGATGGGTGGTAGCCTCGCTGAGTTTCGCTCCATATGCTCTATGGGTTCTGGTCACCTGCCCCATATTAAAGTCTTTTAGATGCTTGGGTATGGGGCTTGTTATCAGTCTGGTGCCCTTGGTGTATGTGGACAAGCTGTACTATGGGTCCTGGAAGGTGGGTTGTTGGTTTGATTGTCGTTGTGGGGGTTCTTTCGGAATCTTTGATTCCAGGTAGAAATAAAAAAAAACATTAAAAGTTGCATCGTCTAAAAGATATTATTATTAAATAAGGATTCGCTCTTTCTGAAGGCTTCTCTGCTCAATTTTTTGGAATATAATGTCAGCGGTGGTGGGAAAAGTGACCTGTATGGGGTTGAGCCTGCATCATATTATCTGAGGAATGGGCTTAACCAGCTTCAATTCGTGCTTCCCTTGGCACTAACATTCCCCCTGATAGGTCCAATTATATCTCAGTTTCCAGTGGTAAGAGATGGGGCTACAAGGATATTCGTTGCCGTCTCACCGGCATTTGTTTGGTTTGCGGCAATCACCTTGCTTCCTCACAAGGAAGAGAGATTCTTGTACGTAGTATATCCATTGATTACTTTGGCAGCAGCCGTCATGCTAGCATATACGAAGCATATATTGACATCAATGCACATTCCCAAGAGCTTGGTCAATATGGGTCTGTTAGTCTTCCTATTCGGGACCTGCATGTTGGCAGTTAGCAGGACCCTGGCTTTGACAGTCCATTACGGGGCACCAATGCAGCTATTCCGGCATCTACCAGCAGGTAGGGCAGGGGATGGAAGCTCGTCACCCAGGATTTATGTTTGTATGGGAAGCGAATGGTACCGATACCCATCTTCCTTCTTCCTGCCTGGACCTGAGTACCGTCTGCAGTTTGTCAAGTCTGGCTTTGACGGTCTCTTGCCTCGGCCATTTGAAGAAAGTACAAATGGTACCATGGCAGCCCCAAAGCAATTCAACGATATGAACAGAGAAGAGCCTGAAAATTATTGGGCTGAACCCTCTCGATGTGATTATTTTGTCACAATGAGCCTGGATGGATCGTGGATTGATAGTGGTCTGATTTGGCAGTCTGCCGAGGAGCCCCAGTGGCAAGAGATAAAGTCGATACCGTTTGTGGACGGTTCCAAATCTCCTGCTCTGACGCGTGCTTTTTTCATTCCAACCTTATCTTACAGAAAGAATTATTGGGCTCGATTCGTTTTATTACAAAAAGGGTGACAAAATAATACCTGTACTATATTTATTCATTTACAATCCCTCTGAAGGCACTGTCACTCGCCTGTAAATAAATAGTGTCAAAAATGCAACAAATGAGACGACGCAAAATGGTAAGTATTGATGGCCCCAGAGCTTTCCTAATGCATGGAAAACTTGGATACTGCCAGCCCAAATGATTCCAGCCAAAGCAGGGCCCAATGCTCGAACCCCTGATGCGAGCGTCTGCCCAAGTCCATTCACTTCTCCCAAACTATCTTTTGGCGCCACCAAGTTGACCAGAACAAGACATGACGTAAATGCATTCGTAGCTGCAATATATTTCACTGTTATCGCAAGCCACATCATGGGTATTGCAGGCACAAAATTAATTGAGCACAATGGAAACATGAGTGTCATTGGAATCGTCTGGTATAATCCATGTTTACAAGTGTTGATTATGCCAAACCTGTCCTTCATCCAATTGTACCCAAATAAGATCCACAGAACCAAGACAAGCCCTCCGAAAGCAAGGGGCCCTGAAAGTTCTGAAGGGGAAAAGTCCAAGCCTCCTTCTTCTTTTGGGGCTGATGCAAAAATGGGGATCAGTTCGTCCAGCATGATAAAACAAAATGCGATCGAAGCATACCCTCCCAGGGCAAGAAGAACATTCGTCTGCTTATACCATGGCATGATTGTGAGAATATCTCTGCTGCTCTCCTCGCCATGAGCAATGGACAGCAGTAGTTCATCTTTCTCTTGATCAGGAACAGAGCTATCCTGGGTCACTGCCTTTATCGTCGTAGACATCTCGATATCATCATTCACGTACTTATGCAGGTCACTGTTTTTCTTATACATTGCATCTTCATCAATGCTGCCCACTTGCTTGTATTCGATGGAGCCATTATTTCCTGTGAGCTTTGGAAGAGACTCTGACATGAAGAACAAGGTTCCTATCAATGCCATAACGCTAGTACATGCAGCAGCAACGCATGGCAAAAGAAAAGGATACTTATTAAAGAGACCATCACCATCACCTTTACAAAATCCCAGATCAGCGATTGCCCCAAATATGGCATTGTCATTGTCACAAGGAGATGCTAATACGCCCCCCATAACAGGACCGACTAATGTACCTAGACCCCATACCAGACTAAAGTGCCGCATAGCATCTGATTGCTCTTCTCGCTTCAGCGCCTCTCCAATCATTGCCTTTTCTGCACCTATAATTGCATTGAATGTTCCCATCAAAATTCTGCTCAAACATGCTTGCCAAAATCTGCTTGAAAATCCAAATCCTAAAGCACCCAGAATACAGCTAACATTCCCTAATATCATTATCGGTTTTCTCCCCATCCTATCTGACAATTTCCCCAACGGGTAGCTCGTGAAGAATTGAGCTGCGCAAAAGCATGCCCCTAGTATACCTGTCAGGAAGCCAATCTCTTTTTCGGAAGGGTCTTGTGTCCCACCTTGTGACAGGAAATCCCTCACCATGTACACCCCGACTACATATGGCAGCGTTGTATGGATACCCTGAGTCAAGTGAGTGAAAAATAATGCCCAGAGCTTGCCAAATAATATGCTGTTCCTCCGCGCTTCAACGATAGTAGCGTACAGGTTCCTGACCCCACCTCTCCAAACTGCAGCTGAGGAGGATGCCTCCATATTTCTGTCATCTGGTATCAGTCTACCACTAGTACCAGTTTCTTCTACATCATAACGTACTGTAGACGCCATACAATGTAGAGTCTAAACTATCCTAAACCTCCCTCCTCAACTCGACCGTTCAGTCAGTCAACAGCCTCACGTTTGAAAACTCGTCTTGTATGCTCGCCCAACTAGCCACAATATATCCTTGTTTAGGCTGAAATAAGTTTATATATATATATATATATATAATGGCGATCTGTCCAAATACGATACTATGGGTACGCTCTCTTCAGCAGAATCCTTCTGGCTGCATTTTCTGCAGTATCTATTGTGCCCGCAAAGCATAGATGGGATTGAGGATAGTCGTGATACATTTTGCGTGCAATATACTAAAATATTTAAATACTAACAGATTCTCGTGGCTTGGGTCTGGAAATTAAAAACAGTAGAGACTTGGCCCCGCGGCCCATTTTTTGCATCTATTTATACCTGTGGTCTTGAAGAGTATTCTTATACCCTATAAGGGTTCTAATCAGAATCTGACATCTTTAACGTGGTCCTACGGCCTCTTGACGCACCAAAATGTGCACAGCCGAAATAAGCTTCAAGCTTAGGCTGGGCTATAGTAGCGAATACACGTATTTGAAGGGGAATAGCCTGGAGAATCAAAGAGCTGATACTTGTAGGAGGAAGAATTGCCAGCACATCCTGAGAAATCAGTAGGCTCAATAAGAGCTGGGAGTCCACAATCCAATGTGCTCTGCACTGCCTGGTTCATCAACCCCCACAACTTTTCATTGTTCAAGCAGTAAAATGCCCCTCCTCGTTTCTTTTGGCCAGCCACAGTAATGTTACTGCTTCGATTCATATCTCCAAAGCAAGCATATTTCATGGTAGCATCAGGTGGTGTTACCCCCCATTTGGCATGGTCTCTTGTGTAGTTATACTGATTGATCATGTCATCTCTTCCGGGGAAAGACACTCCAACGATGTTCTTGGAATTTGCATTCGGCGTCTCTGGCGTTGCTGGACAAGCTGATGGAAGAGGCATCTGAGGACCAGAGGCAGGCTCTCCAGGGTACACGGAGTAGAAAGTCATCCATGAAACCGTTTCTTTCAGAGCAGGCACAGTGTAGTTGTCATAAACAAGTCCATAATTGCATCCTGGTACGTTGGAGAAACACGTTGGCTTGGACACTACCACCAAATCTGTCCCGTCTGAAGTAGACGCTTCAGCAGTGTAATTGTACGTATTGTCGGGCTGGAAGCTCTTTGTGATGTCAAACAGAGTAGGATACTGGGTACTCAAGCTGGTTGGGAAGTTTGTATCATACACAAATGCCTTCATTGTAGACAGAGAGTTGGAAACCTGATCACCAAACGTCTCAGAGTCAAAACTCATGCAAGCAAAGTGCTGAGCAAGGCATGCTTGGTTTGCACCCAGCCAGTAGAACGGATACTCGGAGTCAGCGTATTTAACCGGAACTGGAAAGTTCGGAGCCGAGTGATCCAACAAAACTCCGGTTTTATCAGAAAACATGGCCGCTGATTTGGCATGAGCCCACGAGGAATCACAATATCCTGGGAACCACACATTCTCTTTGCCATCAAAGTTTGGAGGCTGGTCACTCAGATACAAATATCCCATGGAATTCTTGGCTGCATCAACTGCATATTGCAGCGTATATGCAACTGGCGTTCGTCCTGTCTCCATATTGGTCGATGGAGTCGGTGGATAGTACCAGCAATCCTCTGGATTGTTGCACGTCTCGAGCATTAGGTTGTCCAAGTACACAAAGTCATATCCCGTAGGCTGCTTCAGCATGACAAACCAGTCCACTGGCCTAGGAGCACCACTTGCATCAATACCGACGCACTGAGGATCAATGGGTGGAGTCACAATATTCACTGGTTCAGAACAGCTCACTGTCGTTCCTGCTGTAGCAATCACATAGCAAGAATAGGCTGTGTTTGGCTCCAGGTTCTCAGCAGTCCCAGTATCAGCTCCATCAGCAATATTTACATCAGGAAAGATTGGGTTGACCACCACGCATGACTGACCCTTAGGCACACAGCGCACGGAGTACGTTCCTGGAGCAGTTGATGACCAGCCAGCCGACCGGGCACCGTTCAGGAACGTCGCTGTCCACGATGTTGGCGTTATACCAGATGTCAGTACTTGGACATTCAACGTGGAAGGAGTCCCAGTTGTCACTGTCACAGGCTTTGAGCACCTATTCACTCCCTTGTACGTCAAAATTACGTAGCAGGAGTACGTCGCATTGGGTGTGAGACCAGTAATCTCTTCAGTTTTTGTCACAGAACCTTTCCCAAACTCTCCATTTGCCGCCGTCCCGACCGCATTCGCTAGACAGCTTTCCCCAGAGTCAACACATTTTACTTGATATGGTGTCTCAAAAGCACTGAATCTGCTCGTAAATTCTGCATTTCAAATTTGCATCGTCGCTATTAGTGGATCGTTGTTAGGAGAAGGAAGAATACTCAAAAAAAAAAAACAAAAAAAAACTAGTCACTTTTTTTAGATTGTGCGCACCCCTGACATGCCATCACCTTTGCATACAAGCCATATTATTAAAACTATGCTACTAAAACGTACCAATTGACACCGTTGTCTGACCAACATTCGCCACCTTGACAGAAGTGACGGATAGGCCGGCACGCTCTTCCGCTGCACGACACACGCACGCAAGTACTTGACTAGTCAACAACGACCAAAGTCCACGTCAGTAGCAAGACGTCGATCTGACAGCAGATGACCAGCCTTTACCGGAACCTAAGATAATTCATTACTTACATTCATTTGCAACTGAATTAATGCCTTGCAAGGCCACAATCACCAATAGTAGTAATAGTCCTCGCAGTTTCGTCATTGTTGTAATTGCACAGTCAAACACGACCTTGTTTGTTTCGATATTCAGTCCCAGCTCCTATTCGATAATATCACTTGTATATATCAAACATACTAATCATATGGCTCAATATGTTTAAATGGTTCCAATATGGAACAAAATGAGCATCTTTCGTTCCGTCCATCGCAGTATCGTTCAAATCGAGGCAAAGCGTTGACCGATACATTACAGGCCCACATCCCTTTTTATCCTGCCTGGACATCTAGACACAGAATTGACTCAATATTGAGTAGAGTTCCTTCTCTCGTTAGTATTACATGTATATTCCAAGATTTCTTTCTTTTGGGGGGACATACAAATATGTTACATGGCATGGGCAAAAGATGATGGACCAACCTGCTACCAGATCTGGCATCTAGATGCCTGCGTACAAGTACCAGTTGTACAACTATAGTGGTACAAGGCAGCAAAGTGAATTGGCTACCAAGGAAGCACACCACCTGAAAGCAAAAGAAAAATCTAGGAACCGCATGGTACAGCCACCTTTTCGAGTACCTCTAGAAGAATATATTCTGCTTGTTATGAGCAAGAACCAAAGTCCAACAATATCTGGATAATGTTGCCATTTCGGTGACCATCGAGTCGACAAAAGGATCACCAGAGGGAGTGCAACAAGATATTTCATCCAAGCAAAAATAGGAATAAATATCAATTTCTTCAGGATTGAAAGAATGAGATCTCTTAGACTCGAGTGTCGAGGATACGGCAACAACTTTGTTGGGGCCACGTCACCCAACACGATTCAGAAGACTGCGGGTGTCGGAGCGAGACTGTATTTCGGGCCCAATATTCGATCGAATGTTATGGATGCCTTTAATAAATCGATGATGGTGGGAATGGATACGTCATCTGAAATGTGTAGATCAAAATTGGTGACTGTAGCACGTTCGATGATTGGGCCTGCAAGAACAGGGTCAGAGAATCGGATGGGGGAGAAAATGGAGGCTGTATTTCCTCCTTATCTGCCTAATTTGGACCAAGATTATGAGATTAAAATGAGATTTCAAGACTTTGCGAATTGGCTGATTCCTGGCAGTCTGATGGCTGGTCGGTATCCGTTTGTGGAGCCAAGTCGATGCCGGGACAGGAATGAAGGGGAAGAGATGCTGGAAGCGCTGATTACTGCGGGAGTGACGACATTTGTATGCTTACAACAGGAAATACCTCCTCAAGTTGAAATGCCGCTAAAAGGGGTTGATGGGTTCCTGCCTTATAAACCGGCTGCCACATTGATCGCTTCTGCCCTGTCGGATCCTCCTGGTATTGATGAAATGAATGGGCTGAGGACGCCTTATCTGGATAAGTACCTGCCACCTAGGAAGAAGGATGTGGGTAGTGCGCAGCGAAGACGTGTGGAATTGGACTTTTTGCACAGGCCAATCACTGATCTGGGACTGCCTGGGGAAGAACAGTGCGTTGTTGTTGTTTCTTAAATGCTGTTGTTTCGCCTTCTTCATTTGAAAACGGCAATAGCAATGTATCGTGAAAAACAAGAATGTTCATCAATCTTACTATAACATAATTGTATTTATATTGAGGTGCAGATTGGAAATGTTGGTGACTGATATAAGCGATCGTATCAAAAAGGGTGAATGCATCTATATCCACTGCTGGGGAGGTAGAGGGCGTGCAGGGACAGTCGGGGCAGCAGCGCTGTCTGCAATGTATGGATTGTCTGCTGTTGAATCACTAGAGAGGATTCAAAAAGCGTTTGATACCAGGAATGATGGAGATCGGTCGTCCCCAGAGACTCCTGAGCAAGTGGAATTTGTCACTGGATTTATCGAAAAGAGGCTTGCGTAAGAGGATGGTGTGTACCTGGAGAGACTTTGAATTGATTCGAGAAGAATTCGAATTCTATAAAAACAAGTACTCTATCTAGAGCATTTTGCATGGATCTAGATCTAGAATCTAAAGATTTTGACTATAAACTCAGTTACAATATACGCTTAAAAGTATGAGGACAATACAGTTGTACAAATGTAAAAGTGATTGCTATTATTACCTGTACGTCAGTCATTGATGGGAACATCATATGACTTTGGCCAAAACTGGTTCGAGTTGAACGCATCGTTGCCCTCTTCTTCTTCTTCTTCATTTCCTGCATCTTTCGATTCTTTGGAGTCCTGGACGCCAAGATTTTTCAACTTGGCACCAAGCTCAAGCAGGCCTTCACCAGCATCCGCTTCTCCAAGAAGCACCTCATCATCCTGCATATCTGCCATTGAAGAGACATCTGGAGCACCGCTCAGTATTTTCACAGCCTCAAGTTCTTCGTCAGAGTCATCAGAGTCACTGTCGCTATCCACTTCCCACATGGTACCACCCGTCTTGACTGTATTTTCTAAATCGGATTTCATATCCATCCTCCACTGGGATGAAGGCGCATTATCATTGTCCGCTGAGGTACTGTCCACATATGCCCCCATGCCCGAATATCCCATACTCGAGGAATACATATCGTGTATACCAATTCCATGAGGAGCGGGTCTCCCGCATTTCCAAGACACGACCGACTCCACTTTGTTACGAGGTTCCAACCTATCATCCCTGTATTGCTTCCAGGCAACGTGATTGTTCAAAAATTCCCTGATATAGCTACAAGATTCAGAGCACCTGCTTAACCGATTAGCTATCTGCGTTAAATGACCACAATAACCTGCTCTGAGGGGGTTTCTATCAGGTTTTTTGGGCAAGTCCGGGTTAGGGGTAGGTGTCACTTCCTCAGGTGCAGCAATCAACCAGTCAACTAGACCGGTTTGCTCCAGGAGGAATTTACGCAGCTCTAGAGAACCTTCTTCGAATGCAGTCAAAAGCATTGTGACACCTCCATGAAGGGCATTATGAAATGGATATTCCAAGAACAACTGCATTGACTTTTGCACTGCCCGAGTTTTCATGATTGCCTTTTCAGCAGCAGGATCTGCTGTGCGGAGCAGCGAGGCCAATAGGTCGACGATTTTCAGCCTCATCTGTCCTACTGGTGGTCTAACGATACCGTACGTCGTTTTCAGTTCATGAATCATTATTTCGTTCGAAGCTTCCAACATTTCTACTAGTCTTTCTACCCCGGATGCCAGGCATTTTACTGCTTCCCTCCTGAGAGATTCGTGCAACTCTGACCCTCTACCTGCTCCTAGGGTAGGATCCATAGCTATTGGTTCCAGCAGTGCAAGGCACACGTTTACAGCATGCGTGGCAGCTATTCCAGAATGAGGAGCCAGAGCAGCATCTACCAAGTGCTGCATGAATTCAGTTGATGCCATTTTCTGTGTCAGAGGCGTAGCTGTACTCCTTGCAATTGCGGCTAATACCTCTGCCGCATTGGACTGACCTTCTTGCGGAGTGTCTGTGCCTAATGAATGTACCAACAACTGCAGAACCTCGGTTTCAGCAAGCCACAGCACGGATGGTGACTCAGAATACCCTTGAGGCTCATCAGCACCGGCCAACCTTGCCAGCACTTCCGCGATACTGGTGGTATCCAGATGATATACCATCAGCTGCAATATCTCAGGCTTTTCTCTCATATACGCGACCAAATCTCCCGACCTCCTGGCCATCAAAGAACTCATTACCCTCGAAAAGTACCCAGCAAGCACTGTATTCAATGGCCTTTCACCTCTCAATATACTCATCAACTTATCCAAAAGGTCTTCATTTTCGACAAGAGTATTATAAATACTTTCTACTTCACAGCAGAATATTTCACAGGCAGTGAACGGATATTTAAACTGCCGCTTATCATCTGAATCCTCATCAGCCACATCCACAAGATAGCACACCAACTTTTCCACATTCTCCCTTTGCTTCAAAAACTCCGTCAGCCTCGAGTTCAACGATTTACACTCCTGCACTATCTCATCTTCATCCAATAGCTCTTCTAAAGTGAACTCCTCTTTGTCTAAAATTGTATCAACCGGGCAGGCTGTGTTTAGTCCGCTCACCTGCACCAGAGCAACACAGCACTCAGCTCATTCCCCCCCTCAAACTTGCACCTCCCCTCCCGGCACATTCTTATTCTTCCCATTATTTACTAATGAAAAAATACCATTCAAATCATGCTATCCAAGTTCCTACATCTCAGCACGACTATACACAGTTGATGCACGCGACATACCCTCCAGAACATGGCGACGCCCTTTCCTGTGCGATCAGACAGATATCTAGCGATATATTACTTCTCAAAACCTTCAATTCTCAATTTAACAATCCCTTCGACACGGCTCACAGAATTCTAGCGCTCATCAAGCACTGCGATCCCCGAGAAACTCACAAAGACTGGACACCGCTTGACTGTCCAACAGGCTACTTCTACCGCCGCAGTGCCTCGATTCGACTTAATTATAAGCAATTTAATGATTCAAACGACATTAATGACGCATGCGAGCTGACCTAAACGTTCGAAAACCTGCTGTTATATTGTCTGCCGTCTCTCGTCCTGATACAGAGCGCAAAGGGACGACGGCGTTCTAAAAATACACTCACAGGATATATAAATAGTATTATTTAATGTATGTAAATGCCAAAATAACTGGCTCTGATCGGGATAAAATGGTGTCCTGAATCCGGGCAGATGTCGATGACCAATTCAAAGGCACAAACTGGATGGATTGGCACTCACCACCCTCTGTAGAGGTAAATGCACGCACCCATCGCTTTTGACTTTTCACGATGCAAGTCTTTGCCATTTGAAAGTGTCCTATAGATCCCTAAAAGTCTAACCGAAACTACATTATGCTCCATCTGTGGGAACAAATGATGCCATCTCTTGTAAGATAAAGAGCAGCTGATCATTGCAACGGGCTGGCTGAAATGGAGAGACAAAACTCAGTTACTAGATAAAATCATTGACGAATTGCCGAGACAGATAGGGTCATCAAATACTGCACGAATGAATGCATCTGGACATAATAATAATAAAAATAGAGTATTTCAAGAGGATAGTCTGCCCAAGCAACTCATCCGCCACTGCCCAAATTTGTTTTAAAACAGTTTTCACTCTTCCATCGTTGTAAATTTGACAGGATGACCAGCCATTACCAGCATTTCCCTCGTTCTAGGATTTGCAGCAGTACAAAGGGACGCTTTCAGTAGAGGAGTGAACAGTTTAAATCAAATGAAACCGTTTTCTTGAAACCTGTGCGAGAAGATCTGACTAGAGGCATTCAGTAGAGTAGTTCAATGATGTCTTGCAGCAGCAATCAAATCATGGCACTGTGGTAGTCGATCGATTTGTGGAGAGACAACTCGATTAGTTTCAATACAATTATTTGATAACAAGGTTTAATTTATTTCGGCTCTTGTACGAATCGAGATTATGCGACAAGGACAAGACGACAGTAGAAAAGTAACTTTTGTGTTTAGTCCCTCTGAGTATCGGGGTGCTCCTGGGTCGTCTTGTGGGGTGCAAGGGGTGCGTATTGAAAATATCAAATTGAAAAGATGAATGTATGTCGGTATTAGTGGGGTCTACGTTGACGGAATCTATCTGTGCGCTTTTGCTGGTTGGTCTGTATTCTCTGGGTTCTGTGGGTTGCTGTTGGCACATGTCTTTACAGCGATTGATTGTGAAACCATTGAATTGCATCTTAAGTATATGAGGATGAAGGATTTATGAGAAGAGTTTCGTCGCGTGTTTGTGTCGCAGCACTGCTCTGGGATAAATGCTCTGCTACTGTCACACACTAGAAATGGGATTCAAGAGGGAAATGGACACCAAGATGTGGCAAAGGTGTGGACAGCGTCCCGGGACTCGCTGATAAAAATGTGGGAGTGCCGGTACCCTGAACAAAAGGATGGAATCCTTGGAGGAGTGGAGAATCGGACGAGAGCAAACGTTGTGATGAGTGGGGAATTCGAGGGTCATATCGACTGGGTAAATGATCTCTGTGTGTTGAAGGATAGCGATGGATCGGACAGTATCCTTGCCTCTTGCTCATCAGACGGTACCATAAGGTTATGGGAAAATAACGAAAATGCCACATCTGTTGGGTGTCTTTATGGGCATAAAGATTATGTGACTTGTCTTTGCACTGGATCGATGGATGGATCTAGCTGTAGTTTGGTATCAGCTGGCCTGCTTGGAGAGGTGTTTGTTTGGGATGTTGCTAAACAAGAGAAGATTTTTGGTTTTAGAGGTATAGAATCGAGCATATATTCTTCGGCATGCGATGATACGGGGCAAACTGTTTTTGCCGGTGGCAGTGATGGTGGTATCTATGTGCTCGATATGAGGACTGGTCGAGCAGAAGCGCACCTTAAAGCGCATAGACATGGAGTCAGGGCTTTGTTAATGTCAGGAGATGCGCAGAGTATGGTTTCTGGTGGGTCTGATCACACGGCCAAGATATGGGATGTTGGTCAAAGAAGTGTTGTTCATACTTTAGCAATGCACACGGATAGCGTTTGGTGTTTGGATGGTGGTCCTGAGAGAGATGTTGGCGTGCTGTATAGCGGAGGAAGAGACGGTTGCGTGTATAAAACTGATACTAAAAGTCTATCTTGCGAGCTGGTTGTAAATCTAGGAAAGCCAATAACCTGCCTGAAAACAGATGTTCTAAATCAAGATAGCGCCAGGGCTATATGGGTGGGCAGTACAATGTCATCTGTGCAATGTTACCTGGAGAAATCTGACTTGGATGATAGCAGACTCGATATTCCAGGTGACTACATACGTAAGGGAGAATGTTTCACTGTCGGATCTGTGCCTTTGCTACGGGAGAGGAAAAGATTTGAGTCTACAGGGCTATTTCATCCAAGACCCACATGCGGCATGCATCCCGACCTTGAGATTCAAGGCGTCGCATCAATTGTAGAAGTGAAGCCCCTGACTGACAAGAGACATTTGCTTACAAGAGATAGCGATGGGAGTGTGGCTTTATGGGATGTTAGTCAAGCTACCCGGGTAGAAGAATTAGGCTCAGAAACAAGTATTAAAGATGCAGAACGAGAGAAGTTTGACCCCACGCAAAGTGCATTGACATGGTTTCAGCCTGATTCAAGCCTTGGAGTTGTCGCTGGACAATTGAATCCTTCTAGTTGTTTCTCTTGTGAAGCATATGTTAAGCATTTTGGATATCCAGAAGCGCCTCCAGATGAGAAAATAAATATGGCAGTCGAAATGCTCAAGGAGCTTTTCAATACCTGGAGACTTGGCTACCTGAGGAACAAAGGTGATGGAAAAGACGAGACGTTTGATATTGAAGGGATTACAAATGAAGAACAGTCAGATTCAATTTTTCATTTTGCGGCAGAAGCATCGCCCGCAGTCACTGTGTCTGGTGATGCATATTCTCTTCCATGGAAGAAAAGATGCTCCGAGATGGATGGAACCGAAGATATTCCTGTTTGGGCAGCAAAATGCGTGTTGGACAATAGGTATCCAATCAGTAAGGCTTTAAAAATGTCCTTTATTCTCTGTCCAAGGAAAGGTTCAAACCTTCCGCCGATGCAGCAAAGCAAGCTTAATGCTCCTCGTGTGCTGGAGGTGGAGAAAATAACAGATTATGTCATGAAAAAGCTGACAAATCAAGGGTATGATTTGGTCAAGGAGCCTGTCTTCTGGTCCATGGAGAAGCAAGCTCAATGGGGATCGATGGAAGCAATTAAAGATAATGGCCCTTTTCCTGATGATGGCTCAAATGATTCCAGCACCAGTGACCGCAGAGGCTTTACCAACAACCTTTCTTCTGCTATCAATTATGGCATGAAACATTTCCGACACTCTAGCATGGATCAAAGCCAGAACAATGCACTTCTGTTAACTTGCAATGGCATGGTGCGTACTTGCGTTTCAATTTCAGCATGCAATAATTCCTGGAATGAAAATGATCTGACGATTCCACCATGTACTCCCTGTAGGTTGTCCCTTGGGACTTTACTCTTGCGGCAGTTCGACAATGGATGTGGAAACGTCCAGAAGATCTAAAAATTGAGTACAGTATTCGGAATTTTGATGAGCCATTAAAGGTGCCAACGATAAAAATTCCAATTTAATTTATGTTATTAGTGTATCTTATTAGAATGGTTGATTTCTGCAAGAACCTTTCTGACAATTGTGTTCTTTCCTTTACTGAGCTGGAACTTGGCCCCAGGATCCAAGCTTGGAGTTGCGTCAAGTTGGATGTTATAGGCTTTCAAAACCACCTTCACGGTAGATATTTGATCATCAAGAATCACTAGAGACTTTGTTGCCTGCTTGGCACATACGTCTGAGCCTTTATTCCCTTCCAGTTTCAGCAGATAGCTGGAAACTTGAATTCTCTTGTTGTTCAGCATTCTTAGGACGCCATTGAGCTTGGATCCGAGCGATTCATCTGTCGATGAATGCTCTCTGACACACAAGCACTGTGATAAGTCTGTCAATAGTTTGTTGCAGCAATCAAAAACCTCCTGCATACAATTCATTTTTTTTTTGTAAACTCTAAGAGGATGAAAAACGAGAAGCCTATACCACAAATTACCTTGTGCTCTCTTTGCTGGAAAACGAGTTCAGCCAACTTGTCCATGTATCCATTGTTGACAAATATTCTGGCTGCCATTTCTGCCATCTTTCTGGACAAGACAAGCTCGCTCAGGCATGCCAGTGCAGAACAAACACAATTCCTCTGTGAAGGATCTCTTGCGCATAGAATAGTAGCTTTCAGAAGTATTTGTATCCCTCCTTGATATAAAAAGTCATAGCAACACGCATTTGACGATGCAAGACAGTTGTAAAGATTGCGCATTTCGTCAATGGCTGGCAAGCTTCCATTGCCCTGCTTCAAGATTTTCATGGCTCTAGACATTCTGTTGGCCAAGGTGTTTCCATTATCAGCACCGGATGCTATTGCAGCATGCGTTGCAGTCAGAAGTCTGAATCTAATACATGAAAAATGATCTGACATTTCATGTTTGGTGCATACGTGGTATCTTCTCCAATATCTCTGTATCACCACTGAAGCTGAATCTTTCTCTTTGTTGAGCCTCACATTCATGACTGCCTTGTTGTATAATTCCAGCAACTTGTTCTCTGCATTCTTAACCATAATGTTATATCTCCACGCCCGTTGGATACGGATCGAGTTTTCCTTCATGGTTAAAAATCGTTTCCTGCATAGATACCCAATGCATGCTGCATGAATGGACAAACCAGCATGGTGTGTCCTTATGGAGCGCATCCTTTCATTTTCAATTTCCTTCAACTTTACTTGATACGAAAACCATGCAATCTGAATTCTCCTAGCAGCCTGGTCTCTAGTTGCAAAGGACGCCATCGCTTCAGCCAGCATTTTCATTTCAGTTTTTATCCTACAAGCTGCCATCTGCCTCTTCTTTTGCTGGTACTCTCTGAATTTTTTCTGTATCACGCATGCTGCTTCCAGCCTGGATCTTGACCTATGTACGTCTATCATACTACGCACATATTTTTGAATGGTGATGGCTGATTTCCTGATGGTCAAGAACTCCTTGCGGGCAATAAATGACCGAACGCTTGACTGGATAACAACCGCAGACATCTCATCCAACTTGGCTTGCTTAAGACTAAGGTAACTCCTTACGTTGTTTTGTATAACACTACAAGCGTATCTTTTCGACAAGAATACTCTTCGGAAATGTACCATCTTGTAATAACGCTGAAGTCGAACGGCAGCAATCTTGGTTTCCTGGTATGAAAAGCTAGCAGCGTAAGTCCTCCATGCTGTTTGGATGACTGTGGCAGCCTGGTTCTGCAATGCCTGGCGAGCCCTCGTCTCTAAGAATGTTTTCCGGATAACATAGCCTCTCCATTGAGACTGCAAAACCACGACTGCATTCTGCATGCTGACAAATACCATTCTTTGCTGATGACCCCTCCACAAAGATTGGATGCAGATGATGGAATTCAACAGCCTTGCCCTTTTGATAGATGATTCGCGTACACCTTTTCTAAACATGTACGCTCTGAAATTCCTTTGTATAATGTTCGAAGCTCGTACCCATTTTCGCAAGTTGTCCCTCGCATACCCAACTTTTCTGTGCGAAATCTGTCTCCAGAATCTCTGAATGATCATGGCAGCTCTGTGCTCGTACTGCAAAGAGAGTGTTCTTTTGCATAAAAACGAAAAAAAGCAGATTAAGCATTTTTCATCCAATTCGGAATCTTTCTTCAATAGTTCCTCTTGGCACACTATATCAGGCAATCCGCCAGCAACTCTAAGCATGTTGTTCAATTTTGAAAAAACTTGCTCAGGTTCCTCCTGTTTCACATCATCAATGCATTCCGAGCCATATCGAGCCAGTATAGAGCAAAGCGCCAACTTCCTATCCCCAAGATTCCGGAAAATATCAGTAATAGAACATTTTCTTGCCATGCAAACAGCGTACACCCAAAGTATGACTGCTCGAACTTCTCTAGAACGCAACTGAGTCTCCAGGTAGAGCGCAACAGCATCATCTACAACCCCTTCCACGGTTATGGTGGAATCAGCCGACCCAATGAGATCAACCTCCAACATGATTGATTTTACGTTGAGCAATTTCGGTAAATCATACACAAGAAACGAACTCCACAGCAAGCTCATCGTAGCCCTCCTGTCTCCATCCACAATCTTCTTGGTCTCATTTGCTTCCTCATCCCCTGTTTCAAAGCCAAGGCACGACAATGCAACGCTGACGTTATGTATCCGATCCTTCCTCTTATCACAAGGGTATCGTGCCTCTTTAGAAAAGGCGCAACGCTCCGTCAGAACTTCAGCCAGTTTGCAAAGCTTCATGCCATCCCTCAAATCAGTGCAAACATTCTCAACCCTCATCGATATACTACACCTCGGCGCCTGGCAGTACGAGACGCTATATTTGAAATATTTCAAGTACCGTTTAATATCTGACTTTTTGAGCATCGTGCCTATGCACAACTGCACAGCTTGCTCCGATGTGCGCACGCTTGGAACTTTGTGTCCCCTGTCTGATGAGCCAAACAACCTAGGTGCCCATTTCGGCAAGCATTTTGAATCAGAGGAGCACCCATCCACCATCACCATATCCATGACTTTAAACATACCCAACAGATGTGCTACTATTCTTGGATAGCTCGATGGATGCAATTTACCCCGTGGCCTAGCATTGTCCTTCTTCCTTTCACCGGACCCCGACGAAAACATCAATGACCGGACATACTCCTTTTCCCTTTCGTTCTTCAACCACCCAAATAATTCCCCGGCAATTTGATCAGAAACATAGAGCCAGACTGCCGAGTATGATTTCAAAGCTCGCATTATAGTATCTCTTGTCTCCACTCCACGAAGCGCCTCTTCCTGTTGTTATTATTGTTGCAAGGCACAAATGCAAACGCTTGTCAGTCAATGAGAAAGTAGTTGATGACTTGTGACCAACCAACCAACCAACTATTGACGCATGAACAACAACAAACCAGTAATTATGGATTATCACTATTATAGCATACGTGACAGAAAACAAGCAATGCGTTAAATACATTAAAAATATACATACCACGCATTGGCCAACCGCCACAGAGTCCTTGCTCAGCTTGTCATGCACCAGTGCCACAGGCCCCTCAATACCGAGTTTATTACCCACTTGACCACACCACCCCATCACTCTCTTCTTCAGAACCTCCCGATGCGCCAGCCAAGACACTGAAGAGTCCATATTTTTACTATTCTCCCTAGACCCGCCATTCTCTTCCCAAGGATCCAACACCACATTCATCCACCGAACAATTGCCCCCCCATTGCGTGGCAACGTTTCTACACAAGACTCATCCTTCACCGACGACGACACCTCTGCTCCTGCTTCTATCTTCATCGCCATATAATCTATCGGATTCAGTGGAAGAGGCGATTTGACAGCTGCTGCTGCTGCTGCTGCACTAGTTCCAACATGAATCATGTTCCCTGAAGCGACCTGACGTCGCAGCCCCCAAGAACTCTCAAAGTCCATTAGATTAGCAGATGCATTTTCTGTTTCAACAACTGAAAACAGCAAAGATTGTCGTCCTCCTGATTCCCCACCCCCTTTCCTCGCGTCCAATTTGGTAGCAACCGTTCCCAGACCGTTGGTGGTCGCCATTATTATTTCTGTCCCCGGGGACCCGATCAAACCATCACTGCTATTTGCGGTAGTAGTAGTAGTAGTAGTATCAATATCAGTTTCTACATCCTCTTCAACCACAACAGGCTCCTCCCTTTTCGTCTCCTTGGGAATCCGCAGTGGTTTGCCCAATCTACAGTTCCGAATCATTTCTTTCTCTCCCTTATCAAAAGTACTCTTTATAAAGCTCTATTACTATAGCATAAATACATTATTACATTACTATTAGTTACCGTCAAATAGAAGTACTACAATCAATCAACCAACCAACCAACCAACCAATCAATCCGGAAGTAGCAACAGCTCGTGCCGAGGAGGCTGCACCCCTTTGGCAGCACAGGATGCCACAAACTTTTCCTCGATCCACCGCGACATCCTCACTGCCACCGGCTCCCCTTTTAAAGTAAACGGCCTTGGCCTTATAGTCATCATTCCCAGTCTATTACCAAACGCTACATCCGTCAGATACCTATCACCCACCATGATGAGCCTATTTGCTTTGCATCCAAAGTACGCTTCCACATCTTCGGCCCCACCACCTGGCTTTTTCTCGCTATGCCTCAGCACCACCAGCCCTAGCGCATCCTCCATTCTCTCGGCTTCTGTTCCCTCTGGATCGAATTGAGCCAGACCAGCAGAATTGCTGTACAGCACCACCTTGTCCTTCCCAAACACCCGGATGCACTCTGCCAATGCTTGGGACGCAAACGGGTGAACCTTCATGGCATACGGCTCTGTCAACGTATTATCTTTATCGAATACGCACCCTTTGAACCCAGCCTTTTTCAATTCATCCCACTTTATATTCCTCAGATCTGGTGTCTCGACATGGGGCACAGCCAGCGACGGCTCTCGCCCAAGTATATGAAAAAAAGAGGCAATCCCAGCTCCGTTGAACGACTGCCCCAGCATCCCCAGAGCCTTGGTCGAACCACCACCACCACCAACACCAACAACAACTGAATGAGATTTCTCATGCCCGGTACCACATCCCGCAGACGATTCGCGATGTATGCTGCCTTTTTCTTCTTCAGATTCAGCAAGAGATTGCGATTCGCTGTTCGATCCTGCTCGTCGCTGCACCTTTTTATATTCCGCCATCCTATTCCTCGTCTGTGCCACTTCTGGTATGGTTGTCCTATGAAAAAAACACCTGCCTTCTTTGCTGGTCAGCCTCCCCAATCGTCTATGATTAGTCTCTGAGACTACCACTAGTACTGAAAAACAATTAATAGTATTATGAAATGAGCCTCTCGCTCTCTCTCCGTGCTGTCGCTGAAGAGGTGTGTCGAAAGAATGTTGTTTACCCAAGTGTAGCAGTCTCGTCCATGTCTTCATCGTGTAGTTGTTGTTGGTATTGTTGGTATTATGGATGATGATCATGACGATGTATTATAATGCATCGTTACTATTGAATAGAAATCAAAAATCTGCCATGAAATGAGCCATGTCTGCGCTTTCGACCCAAGTGGAGGGTCTTCCCTTTTCCCATGAAGACGAAGGTCATCCGTCTTAACCCCGTCACTCTGGAAAAGAGGAAGCAAAAGAATAAAAAAGGTGGAATATATATATTCAACATTGTAATTGTAGTTCCAGTTATATACCGATACCGATGCTGATGGCATATTCATCATAAGAAGCGGGTCGACAGTACGGGGTACATGTGTTTGGCAAAGAGGGAAGGAAAACGAGCGAGAACCATTGGTGCTACTAGGTATGGAGGGGTTTATTTATAATACTGTACCGTGAGAGTGTAGTTCGTGAACCCATGGGAACATGCAAGTCGTGCCGTACGTCGTTGGCTTCCGTGTGGTGCCGGGTCAGAACTTGAACATGCCTGCTGTCGTATTCGCGTGTCGGGAGGGTTGGCGGTTATTGCGGTTGTGATTTTGATATGTTTTGTGTGACTTGTGGAGAAGAGTTGGGGGCTGCATGCAAGGTTGCATGGAACCTGGTCGAGTGACTCGAATCGAGTCCGCTGGGACGAGGATGATGACGGGTTGGGAACGAAAGGCCCGTGGTTGGTGGAGGTGGGAATAGTGTCGTTGAAAGTTTGATAAATAATTCTTTGATGTGTTTTGGTGAAGGTGTCGGCGTTGGACTGGCGCAGATGTGTTGCGAGTGTGACGAGGAGTGGCTGGCTGGTTTCCGCAACTCACGCTACAATTTACGGTGGCTGTCGTGGAAGTGAGATAGAAGATACACACATATACCAGTAGGAGGCTATGTGCTGCTGCATTTTGAAGTTATCCAGTCTGGAAATAGAAGATTGTAAATAATAGTTGATAGATGGGTGGCTGTCTGTCCACAAGCCAGACTGCTGCAGGAGAGGGAACTGATGCAATAGAAAGCGTAAACAAGAAAGAAATGTCTTATGGTCAAGTGGTTAAGGTGTCCGAGTCCTTGGGTGCTGGCTTGGATACTGTCAGTAGTGAAAAAGCAGGAGCAGTGATGCAGGATACGAGGACGTCTTTGAGCAGGGGAGGCAGTGATAGTGATAATCGTAAGATGAATGAGGGGGAGGGGGAGACTTGTGTAACAGAACAGCAGGAAAATGAAATTAATAATAATAATCATCGGCAAGATGGAGGTGCTTCGCACTCCGGGAGGAGTGCTCCATCCGAATCTATGTTTGCTGTGGCGCCTGGTAAGACTGCGGATGAAGAAGAAAGAATACGGTTGCTGAGGGCTTTAGACATTCTCGACACGGAAGAAGAAGAAAGGTTCAACTCGATAACAAAGTTGGTGAGCTCTGTGTTCAAATGTCCTATTGCGGCCATCTCGCTCGTGGATGAAGAGAGGCAATGGTTTAAAGCTGCAGAAGGGCTTGGAAGCGTAAAGGAAACGTCGCGTAATGATTCGTTTTGTGGACACGCCATCGTGCAAAATGGGGGTTCAATTATGATTGTTAACGATGCGTTGCTGGATGCAAGGTTTTCGGCAAATCCGCTGGTTGTTGGGGAGCCTGGCATTCGGTTTTATGCAGGGGCACCATTGATTTCTTCTGTAAATGGGATCAAGTATGGTTCCCTGTGTGTCATTGATACCAAGCCACACCCTGCCGTTGGGTCCGAAGAATTAATGATTCTTTCTCAGTTTGCTGATTTGGCGGTTAGAGAGATTGAAAAGGATAAATTAGAGTTGCTGCAAAAGATTGTGCAGGATAATCGGTCGTTTTCATCTCCAAGCTCTGCGTATGGATCAGGGAGAAGTAGCTCACAAGTGGATATCTCGTCTCATACGTGGGGACTACAGCGGGCGGCAGACTGTTTTGGAGAAGGGGTTTTATTATTAGATATGTCTCAATCTGGGTGGAAGATTCTGTATGGTAATAGTCCAATGTCTCAGCTTCTCGGAATGGAGCTGGATCCTATGATGGGAAAAGGACTCTGGGAGTTTTTTATCGCTGGAACGTTTGAAAGGCAGGAGGCCGTAGCATTTGCTGAGTCTGGTGATCCTTTCTCGATAACCATCAATTTTCAAAATGCCTATCATCCAGAGCCTGAGATGTTTTCGATCGATTTTAGACCGGCTTCTAGTAGTGCATTGTCCCAAATGCCTCTTTCAGGTATCCCAGCACATGCTTTGTCTGGAAGGTCGAGTGCGTCGTCAGATGTGGACGCAAGCGGCAAGAACGAGTGCAGATATTACTTTGCCATTACTCGGCCTCAAAATAAATCGCTGGGGTCTGAGACTGGAAGTGTAGGCTCTGGTGATGGCATGAAGCTCAACCTGTCAAAAGTCTTCCCTACGGTATTTAAGGATGTGAGGCTTGGTCCATTGATTGGTCGAGGAGCGTATGGAAGGGTATATAGAGGTACTTGGAATGGTAATATAGTAGCCGTGAAGGTTATTGCTTCGAAGGACCCAAGTCTGAAGAGTTATGAAACGGATACAAGGCGAGAAGGTTCAGGTAAAGGGCATAGGGGAATATTTGAGGCAGCCTTGTCAGCGGCACTGTCGCATCCTAACGTTGTACATACATACCAGTATGCCGTACGGAAAGTGAAACGAGAAGCTATGGAAGAAGGTCAAGAGCGACAGATTTTGTCTGAAGTTTGGCTAATAGCAGAGTTTTGCAATAGAGGCCCTTTACTGACGGCTATAGAAAGAGGTGCCTTTTTGACCCAACCATCTGCTCAATATGGCCAGCCCAACCTTATTGCTGTGTTGCAAACTTTGCAAGAAATTGCAGCAGCCATGCAATACTTGCATTCGCATGATGTGGTGCACGGCGATCTGACCGGAGGGAATGTTCTTCTTACTAGTTCAGACAAGGACGCCCGTGGCTTTGCAGCCAAAGTTGTTGATTTCGGCTTGAGTAGGGTTTGCTCGGAGGATGGATTGCGAACAAAGACAATGGGATGCGCAGAGTACATGTGAGTTGAATGTGGATCGATTCGAGAGCATGTTGTTGCGATAATGTGTGCGTCTGGGCTGACTCTGGTTTTTGTGATTCTGTATCATCTGCAGGCCACCGGAATTGATTACTGGTGGACTCCTAACCAAGTCGGGAGATGTGTATGCATTTGGAGTTATATTATGGGAGATATACTGCGGGAAACGTGCGTGGGCGGGCCTCAAGCCGAATGAGGTTCTCGAGAAGGTTGCTTCTAATGAATGCCTTGAGTTTCCAGCGCAGACTCCCAGACGGCTAAAGGTGCTTGGGGAAAGGTGCTTGCAACCATCACCAAAACTCAGACCTAGGTTTAGCGCGATATTGGCTGAAGTAAATGGTATTTTAAGTGATACCATGAATATACTGCATCAGTTCTTGAATGCAACTAGCAGTGGAAAGTAAAAAATTTGTGTTGAATCTTGATGGCTAGCAAATGTTAACAAATGCAAATCTATAATGAAATTTCCATCATCCAAATTGCATCCTAGGTGCTATACACATTGCCATCAGTTCTTGGAAAAGGAGTTTGCATGCGTATGGCAACTGTACTTGTACAATGCCTGTTGTAGACTTGCAAGCCTGGCAGTAGAATGAATTCTTTCTGAGAGCTGCGACAGCAATGACACCACAGCTTTCGCAAACGTGCACTCTATACGCGTCACTTTGGTTATACAGTCTCTCTTTCAAGAATGCTGCAGCCCCATGTGAAATGATGCAATCACGTTCCATTTCTCCGAAACGCAAACCTCCATCTCTTGCTCTTCCCTCAACGGGCTGCCTTGTCAATATTTGAACAGGTCCTCTACCACGGCTGTGCATTTTGTCGTCAACCATATGCTTCAGTCTTTGATAGTACGTTGGATTCAAGAAAATTTGGGCTTTGAGTTGCTTTCCTGTGTGTCCATTGTACATGACTTCCCATCCTCTTGAATGGTATCCACACCCATGAAGAGCTCGAGAAATGTTGTCGACAGTGACACTTGTAAATGGAGTTGAATCACCTTCCTGCCCCACACATGCCGCAACTTTGGACATCAAAGCTTCTACAAGATGCCCAATTGTCATTCGAGATGGAATAGCGTGGGGATTGATGATCAAGTCTGGGACAATGCCTTCTGCTGTAAATGGCATATCTTCCTGTGTGTAAGTTATACCGACAGTTCCTTTTTGCCCGTGTCTTGATGCAAACTTATCTCCTACTTGTGGGATTCTCACGGAACGGACTCTCATTTTCACAAAGCGTGCTCCATCAGCGCCTGTTGTCAAAGCAACACCATCAACCATACCGCTCTCACTATGCCTCAGACTCGTTGAACAGTCTTTCCTTGTAAAGCGTTGTGGCATGCCACTGCCATCGTCAGGAATAGGTGATGTCTTGCCGATCACGACATCATCTCCGCTCACTCGAGTGCCAGGAGCAGCAATGCCGTCCTCATCCAGCTTGTCATACGTTCCATGGCGAAGTCCTGCTGTGACCTCTCTGTCTGGCTTTTCAATAGTTTCTTGGACCAAACTTCCCTGTTGCTTCTCTTCGCTTTTATAGGAACGGTAAAAGATAGATCTGAATATACCTCTGTCAATACTGCTCTGATTCATCATTGTGGAATCCTCTTGATTGTATCCAGAATAGCATGCAATTGCCACAATAGTGTTTATTCCGGCAGGCAACTCTCTAAAATGCAGATACTCCATGGCCCTTGTAGTAACCAATGGCTTTTGAGGATAGCACAAAACGTACCCTTGCGTATCCATTCTGACTTGGTAATTTGTCACATACATACCCATTGCTTGTTTTCCCATGGCGCTCTGATACGTATTACGAGGAGATTGGTTGTGATCAGGGAATGGAATAATTGACGCACAAACACCGAGAATCATAGCTGGGTGAATCTCACAATGCGTGTATGTCGCGGTATAAGAAGTAGATGGATCGCTTCTTGCAGCCTTCAGGTCATTAATAGTCATGGCAATCATTGTCGTTTCTTCCTCTTCCACATCAACATACTCAATGGCACCCGTTTCCACAAGAGATTCCCAAGATCTTCCGGTTTCCTCTTTTTGGGCAATCTCAATAACATCACGCTTCGTCACTCTCAGTTTTTGATCATCAACCACAAACAGAGGACGACAACATCTTCCGTAATCCGTTACCAAACGTAATTCTTGCAGCCTGATGTCATGAACAATGCTTACTTCTGTATTCAAATCCGATTGCCGTCGAAGGGCCCGCAAGGTGGCAACAAGCTCTGCAGGATCTCTGTGAACACCGACCCAAGCGCCATTAACAAATACTTTTGTTGTCTGAGCCACTGCAGAGGGCGAAATCTCCTCTAGAGACTCTGTCGACCAGTCGTCAAGAGTGTCAAGGACGGGCTTGGCTGTACAGCCAACACTGATATATGTCATGAGTGAAAGGTTCTTCACCAGCCCACAAGCCTGGCCTTCTGGGGTTTCAGCTGGGCAAATCATCCCCCATTGGGAGTTGTGCAATTGACGAGGCTTTGCCAGCTTTCCTTCACGCCCAATGGGGGAATTGATTCTACGAAGATGGCTCAATGTAGATGCATAGGTGAGCCTGTTCAAGACTTGCGAGACACCCGGTCGCATTTCACCAATCCCCATGACACCCCAATTGCCAGTGGCAAGTGAATACTTCAATCCTTTTGTTATAGTATCTTTATTAATCGCCGCTGTAACGTTGATATCACGGCCTTTGTCGACACACCTTTGTGCGTATGCTCTAGCATCCTTCGTAAGTTTTCGAAACAGGCCTCGGAACAACCCAGCAAGCAACGGGCCTCCCAAATCTAGTCTTTTATTCGCATAATGATCTCTATCATCTTCTTCTCTACGTCCCAAAGCTACTAAAAGAAGGCGATGGATTACATACCCGAAGAAGTAAGCCTTTCTTGTCTCACTTGCTGGTCCAGTGCCAAGATGAGGAAGCAACTCTTTATGTAGCAATTCTCTGGCATAGTTTATTCTTTTTTCCCTCGTCGCTCCAACAGCAGATCCTCTCTTACCGATAAAATCCAATGCGACTTCTTGGCTTTGAATAGGAATCGCTTCCTCGATAGAAGACCGAAGTGCATCCAGCATCCCTGTGTCCTCAAAGTCATACACAATATGTTCCAAAATATCTTTATCCGCCACAAGTCCGAGAGCACGGAATACGATGAATATAGGAATATCAGATCTCACATAAGGAAGTGTTGCTCTCAAACACTGACCAGTTCCCCTCTTTGCACCGGCCCTGGACAACATTTTTACAGACATGGTGGAAACAGCATGTGTCGAATTCTCTCTTGTGCTTCTGCATTCTGCAGCATACGAGTATTTCGAGGGCTGGCTTTTCCTAAACACAAACACTTGATTATTTGCCATTCTTTCTTGGGCAATTAACACTTTTTCAGATCCGTTTATCACAAAATAGCCTCCCTGATCAAACGGACACTCTCCCAAATCACACAGTTCTCTATCAGATCTGTCGGCTAAATTGCAATAATCCGACCGAAGCATTATTGGAATATCCCCCAAGAATATCTTCTCATGAAGCACAACATCTTCATCTACAATAACGGGATCCTCCCCCGGTTCTTCAACCCTCTTTCGTATGTCCCTCTTCTCCAAGTCGACATAGAGAGGAGCAGAGTACGTCAGGTTACGCAGCCTCGCTTCCTTAGGAAACAGCACACTCGTCTCCCCATCAGGCTCCACAAATATCGGTTTGGATAGAAAAATTTGTCCAAATTTCAGTTGCACTTCCCGCAATTCATCATCATCCGCTTCCTGACCCGGTTGGTGCTGATTTTGAGGAGTCACGAGAACAGTCGAATTTTCGTCCACAATCTCTTGAAGACTTGTATTGATAAACTCATTAAATGAATCTAATTGCTGTCTCACTAAACCTTTCTCTTCGAAGTACGAACTAATGACAGCCCTGCAGTTCAAAACTCCACATCATCAGTTTCGTTTTCAGTAAGCCCCGGTTTAACTTTCTTGCCAGATTTCAACACTCCAGTGCAAATATAAGCACGCATTCATCATCTTAGCACTCTAATTCAGTATTTTCAACCCACCAAGCGTCATTTTCATCGATCTCGTCGTCCAAATCGACGTCTGCTAGCATCACATCCTCGCCGTCCTTGGCCATATTCACAGCACTTGCTTTCCTCACGTACAACACAGTGAATCAAAACCAAACTAGCGCTGATTTATTTTTTCTACAGTATGAATGGCACGATTGGATCGTATAGCTACAGACCCAGGAACGTGGGGATGCTGCCGATGCAACAAGTCTTTGCAGCGTATTTTATCCTAGAATCGGCCAGTCAGTCTATTCCATTTAGCATGAATAATTCATAAACGGATCAAAGGATCAAAGAATTCTAAATAATTTTTGAATTGGTTTAGGTATGTGCTGTCTCAATGGTTTTAAAACCTCAAGGTATCGTGATGAACTGACTACCTTTTGGCTTTGATTACGAGCAATCGCATAGATAAATAAATCCAAAACTCGTAGAATTGATAATTGAATTTTCAAACTGACAAGAGGGAGTGTTTGTTTGGATTTATCAGACACAGCTGCTTTTCAAAGCAATTGGTTCAAGCAGAACAGGACATGTGGGTTGCTGGCAGATGATATTTCCAGGTGGCAAAAGGAATGGCAAGGCCCGATTCAGTCAGTAATTTGAGATTTTGTGCCTGATTAAAGGATGAACTGGAAATCTGGGTTGCTTAAGGTATCATCTGGCAAGAGTGTACTCCTTTGCCAACGTCAAACACACCAAGTGTTCCTACTATCGTGTCCCGATACGTACAGGGCCAGGGTGGCGCATTATTGTTGGAGTATGAAGAAGAAAGGAGAAAAAGGTAGCTTTATGACCGAGACATTGAATAGCCTCGCGAGGTCAGGGTCTCATGATGTTGTGGGTCGTTGCCACTCGAGCTTGAGTGGAGAAAAAGCAACAAGCAGTGACAGCAGAGTGCTGTCCAGCCATGTTCATGAGCAGCAGAGTACGGGAAGAGCATTGTCGGTGGTACGTTGGTTGACAGTGACATCTCAATCTTTCTCTTAAAGGATAGAAGCAATGACTGTTAGTGCATAATCGGTAATATCATCATGGTGCAATCTTGCAGGCCATCGTAGGTGCCGGGGCTGCTGGGCTGATAACGGCACGTGAATTGAAAAAGATGGGTCATCAGGTGACAGTGTTTGAGCAGACCAATTCGATTGGAGGTGTTTGGGCATATACGGATGAAGTGGAGGATGATGTTTTAGGAACTGATCCTAATAGGAAAAAGGTGCATGGGAGTATGTATGCAAATCTTAGGACTAATTTGCCGAGAGAAGTGATGGGTGTAGCTGACTTCCCTTTTGATGACCAGTTTCCAGGATCCAAGGATTCTCGGCGGTATTGTTCTCATGAGGAGGTGTTTCGGTACCTTGTCGCATATGCAGAACAGTATCATGTGCATCCGAGTATTAAATTAAATACTAAGGTGATGGATTTAAAGCCACTTGATGATGGCTCTGGAAGGTGGCCAAAATGGCAGGTGAAAGTAAATATGGAGAATTCTTTGGACAATTATTCAGTCTTTGATGCTTGTGTGATATGCAATGGTCACTATTCTAAACCCCGAGTTCCCCAATGGCCTGGTCAAGAAGAATTTCCAGGAGTTCAGATGCACTCGCATAACTATAGGAGACCTGAAATGTTTCAAGGAAAGCGCGTCTTGGTAGTGGGGGCAGCATTCAGTGGCAGTGATATAAGTCAGGAGCTGTTGGAATATGGTGCTAAAGCAGTCTATCTATCTGGGAGGTCCTGGGAAGATCTTGCCAAAGGCCGGATGCTGGAAAACTCCAGAGAGGTTATCAGGGTCAATAATATTGAAAGATTACATAAGGATGGGTCTGTGACCTTTATTGATGGAACTAGAGTTGATGATGTGGACGTCATCATGTATGCAACAGGGTATCTGTACGACTTTCCATTCCTGAGCAACGTACCTGATGCCCCATCTGTCAGAGATAATAGAGTGTCTGTGTTGTACAAGCAGGTGTTTCCACCTCGTTTAGCCCCAACACTGTCATTTATAGGACTTCCGTGGAAAGTTGTACCATTTCCTCAGTTTCAGCTCCAAGCCCAGTGGATTGGTGCCTGTTTAAACGGCTCTGTGGAGTTGCCTTGTGCAGATGACATGACGCAAGACGCGCTCCAATGGTACCAAAGCTTGGACAGCCAGGGCATAGAGAAGAGGTACACGCATAGAATGAGCCCAGATCTGCAAGCAGAGTACAATACATGGCTGGCAGAGACATCTCATATTTCGCAGACTGGTTGGCCAGATTGGAGAAAAGAGTTGTACCTCGTATCGGGTATGAATCGACGGCAGCATGGTACCACATTTCGAGAGCACGATCTGGAGCAATTGGGTGCTGCACGTGCTATTGAAGAATTTCGTAAAGAGGCAAACCAAGTCAGACAGAGCTTGGTTTCGCAATACTCCGCAATGTCAAACGTATCATGATATTTACGGCATATTCATTTACTATCTTCTAGCATAGTATGATATCATATCAGTCTTCTTTTAATAACGCACCACATACATGTATAATTTCGTTCGAATCTTTCACCACCTCGATTGGACACAACATGAGCCCCTTGTGTTCAATGGTCACTGCAGCTGGCGTGTCATTCCCACATAGGTCCACATCATGAAGTGCCAAAAAGTCATCAACAATCATTGGATCCTCAAAGTCCTCTGCTCTAGCCTGCACCACTACGATATCTTCTTCTTCTTTCTGTCGTTGTTTTGTTTCTTCATTTTTTTGCTTACGTAAATACGTTTCACTTTCAGCATGGCTCCTTTCATCCATGCGTGCCTGTGTCGATTCACCATTGTCCTCCCTGCCATCAGCTTTGGTAGTGGCATCTTCCCCCCCCAGAGCAAGAAATTTCATTGCCTCTTCCACTTCAGCAGCGCTACCATCATCCGGCAACACCTCATTCTCTGGACACCTTTCAATAGCCTCTGGCTTTTGACGCCACCAATTCACCAAAAATGTTATCCTTTCATCTTCATTCCCAGAGTCTAGCACCCCATGCCCATAATTTCCTCCAAACACACAGTATCTATTCTCTTTTGGAAACACCATGGTACTGCTCGTCGGGCTCGCCGGCACAGTAACTCCTTTTAGTACGTCGAAATGCTGATCCGTCACTATAGTCGGACTCTGCAGCGCATCTCTCCAACTCTTGCTCTTCTCTCCGGCAGCACAAGTTCCACCTGTCCCAGTACAGTACAGGACTGACGACAGAATCGGCGTCCTCATTTCCCCCCGAGTCTTCATAACGTGCTCATCCTTATCAAAGTGAAACTCCAAGCCCCTACCTCCAGTGTACACTTGTGCCCAGTATTCGGCGCCGGTCCATTCCCCGGCCTCTATTTCTTCCTTCAGCAGCAAAGGCTCCACACACCTTTTGAACAGCACGTTTACGGCACGCTCAGCCAACTCTCGCAAACCACGATGGACATTACTATCCTCACTATCTTCGATTCCAATACATTCTCTCGGAATCCAATAGTTTGGTTTATCCGCCAGCGCACGAGCCACGACCTGCATGTCCCCAAGCAGTTCTCTCGTCTTTCGATTCGACCCAAAGCTGAGAACTCATGTCCTCTGCCTGTATCTCTAATAATCAACATAATCATATCCTTATATCATCGCGACATGAATAACTTACCTTTAACCACTCTATATCCCGTGTCTCAGGATCCAGCCCATGTCTGAACACATGCACCTTCCTTGACAGACAAACATTCTCTTCCCGATTGCCATGCATTCTTTATGCAATAGTCATTAACACGATTATTAAATTATATTCTATTTATTTGTCGTACACGTAGACATGTAGTTGGTGTTTTCTCATGCCCTTTAATCAGGACAACAGCAGAAATTTTGGATACCAGTGGTCAGGCCTGACCTAGGTCAGAGACCATCATAAATGGCTGCCATGTTTTATTGTTCTCTTCCCTTCAACCAGAAAAAGTCGCCATGGTATGCCAGATAATTCTAGACAAAGGGAGACACCTGGTTCAGATCAAACCCTCTTTCTATTATACCTATTCCTTTTTTCCCCCAAAAAAAATTCAGTCAGTACGGTACTAGTACTGCAGGATGAGCCGCGCGTCTGCTTTAAAGCACCCCAAATTTGGGGCGCGTTTACGTTATCAATCAATCATGCATGCTACATGTAAATCCGCCCTTTAACAGCTAAAAGATTGAATATTTTTAATATTTGATCGATATTTGTTGCATTTCGATAGAGCAACATGAACAAGTCTGTACTCATCGTGGTGGCGCAGCTCGTGCTCCTGTGTGCGTCTGCAAGAAGCGCGTTGGCGATGAAATGTCCTCTGCCTTCGAAGTATCTCTATTCTTTGGACCTAAACCCCATTGAAAACTACTGTGCTAAAGGTACGCACTACGCATTAAATTAAACTATCGCTTGTTTGCATCTGGTGCCATTGCTGTGATGGCAAGTCTCTCTTTTTCAAAAGAGAGAAAAAGAGAGAGAGCTACCCTTTATTTTTCTTGTCGTCGCCATTCAATACGCACACGCATCATGCATGTATGCACACAGGAGATCCAAAGAATACTGAAGACTGCGATGCCTGCGTGGCTGCTTTCGTCAAGACGCAGAATGCTTCACAGGTGTTGCAATACGTCTCTTTGTCTGACATTTCCAAACAGGGGGGAATAGTGCAATGGATCAAAGCAGTGTCTGTCAGCTGCAGCAAGAGAATTTCAAAGGCTGCCGGAAAGCAACTGGGTAAATCCTTTGCTAAAAAATCAAAGTGGATGTACAAATGTGGACGACAAGGTGGAGAGGATGATTATCCCAAGACGTCTGCTGCCATCCAAGGCCTTGTACTCGGGATGGTTGGATGACAACTGCTATGGAATAATTTTTATTAATTTCTTATTGACTAGCAGTAGTATTAAATACTGCGAATGTAAATCGAGATCATTTCTGATTGTCAGCGGTCCGGAAAGATTTAAAATTTGCTTGAGCGGGAAGCAAACACCCAAGTCGTGAAACCGAAAGAAAGGCAGATTTTTCATAAATATCTATAATAATAGAAAGTTTAGTATGAACGGACGACGCTCGGTCTGGAATCACTTGGATGCTGCTGAAGAGAAGTTGGCAAACGTCGACAGCCACTTGAAAACACCCGAACCGATTTCAACTCCTTTGAGTAACAGCGAGAGCAGTCAGATAGGAGTGAAGAGTTATCCTGTGTCGGAACGAGAAGGAAGGTCGCGAGGGCTGTTTGGATGGGGGAAGGGGAATATGGCGAATGCCGATCAGGGCGGACGGGGCCCTGTGCGCAGGAACCTGAGCAAAGAGTCTGCTTTTCATGAAGACGGCGATGATATTTCTTCTGAACCAAAAAGAAAAAGTAAACCTGTATTTTGGGCGCTTGTACGGCTGTTAATGGTGTGTATGGTTTTAGGAGCGATGGTTGTTTGCGGCATCGCATGTACATCTTCTGAAGCCCATAGTGCACTGGCGAGGACTGCAGCGGAGACTCGACTCGGAGCCATGGTGCTGCCGGATGATTTTGAGCAAGTATTTGTGAGTCGATGTTCGACAGTGAAGGACACTGTGCAGTATGCGGTATTTGAAAAGGGATACAAGGCATTGCATACGGCAAGAGAAAAGACTGTTCAGACAGCTGTATGGGTTGAGGCCTACGTGCAAGAGCTGTCATTCAAGATGAAGGAAACGTACCAGTCATCCTTGGATGCGGATCAGGGGACTCTGAGGTCTTCCGGTAAAGCTCTTGTCGCGGTATCCGCCAGAGTGGGGTCTGATGTGAAGCATGCAGCAGTGATTGGGGTCCAGAGTCTGGCCAACTCGCCTTTGCTCGCAGCAGCGGACCCCCTGGTGCTCCTCATAAAGCAATACATGCCTGCTGGCCTATTACAGTCTTTGGAAAAAAAGCCAGTGCTCGTTTCCACGGTTGTTCAGCCCCTGACAGTTGCAGTCACGAGCCTTGGAGGGCTGGCAGTTGCAGGCTGGGTAGCCTCCATGGCTCTCCAGCACAGCAGCAAGGCTTGATGAAGTATTCGGGAAGAATCTTTACTCTCTTCTTGTATTCAAGAACTATATATATATATATATATATACTGTATAGATACATATGGGAGGAGATGAAAAGAATCTGGTATTATGCATCATAGAGGGGGTCCTCATATATTCTGCGTGATTGTATTGTTGTTGTTTTCGTTGTTTCAAAATTGAATGCTTGTAATACCGCACTATTACCATAATGATCATTCATCTGCAGCAGCGCAAGCAAACTTGCTTTCTTAAAGAAGATGAAACAGGGCGTTTTAATCAATCTTCGTTATCTTCTGGCATACACACAGATGTGTGTACACACTCAGACACAAACAGCATTCGCTATTCAGGGGCATCAGTTGAAGAAATTCAACCATATATATTCCGATATCTTCATGATTTCACAATCATATTCAGAAGCGCGGATAAAACACATTCATCATCGCCACCACGGCATGCATTCCCACAAGGACATTCCACCTCACCTCTGCTACTTCCCTACCATGCATTTATTGTACCGAGCGTTAACAATTCATTCATTTACTAAAATGAATAAAACTAAGATGAGTTCATTTTGAGTATTTTGAGGTAGTAATGACAAAGACAGGCATCGAGCCTGATGATGACGACGATCGGATGGGGAAGGACAAATATTTGTGTTTGTTGATCGATCAATGTGTACCTTTACAGGTCAAATTTGAAAGGTGCACCACCTTGTGAATTAAGGTGGTTCAAGCTCGAACCGTGATCACGATTTCATGAATTCAACTTCGAATTCGAAGTTTCACAGACCCGCGATTGGATTCCAGGAGAAACATTTGTCGAAATCGACAAGCTGACACGGTGGGACAGTATTGAAATGCTCATCAGTTTCACTCACCAGTCGTCAGAAAAAAAAAATTTGAAACTGCTGATTGATTCACGGGGATTGATAAGTTCGACTTCAGCAACCTGCATACAGAACGTACGTACGAGAGGGGAAGTTTGTACGAGAGTTCTCGCCGTAAAGAAGGCGTTGCGTCCACAGATACGCGATATGGGACTTGTTAAAACGCTTATCGGGGTGAGTGATTTCATTTTATTCTTTGGGTTTATGTCCCGACTCTGAAAATTTCAAAACAATATGAACGCAGTTGTACAAGGGTGCTATTCTGCGAGTGTCGTAACACGTTCGTCTTGGTGCAGGTCTTGGTGGACGAGATTGGGGGAAAGGATAAAGGGCCCCCACCCAGTGAATCGTCTACTGGGCGTAGGACAGATGAGAAGGCAGCCGTAAATAATAATGCTGTCCCAGTCCCACCGGTGGGGGGAAATCCCGACGCTATGCTAGGCGCGCATGTGCTTGTACGAGGGCAGTCAGCTCCTGTCGTCCTTGCCCCTGCTGGTGTAGCTCCTGGTGTTGTTCAACCCAGTGCCGCTGCTTGTCCTAATGCTCCTGGCGTTGCGTACCCTGCTGCGAGCTATGCGCAACCTCCTGTATACTATCCTCGTCCAGGTGGGAATGGTGTACACATGTCTGCTCGGGAGACGAGAAAAGCTGAAAAACAGAGGAAAAGGGATGAAAAGAGGGCCGAGAGGGAGAGAAGAAAGGCTGAAAAAGAAGATAGGAGGAAAGAAGATATAGAAACCATTGTTCGCGGTATCAAAAATATCTTTTGAAAGAAAGAAGGGAAGAGCCTTTGAGATGAATCTCAATTTCAACACATTGAAATCGTCCTGCTGGTGTAGATGCTGCTGGTGTAGATGCTGCTGGTGTAGATGCTGCTGGTACGTGTGTGGAAAGATACTAAATAGGAACGGATTTGCAGCAGATACCATACATTGTAAAATTATGCATTAGTTTTAACAGAAAGCATAGAAATAATCAAATTTTCAAGATTGTGTATTATACACGTGAAATCACTGAACTCTGTGGTTTCATCATCACTGATTGAGGGCATTGTTGGCAACCAACTCATCTTGACGCACCAGGTGTGTCGGGTTACTGATTGTTCATGCTTACGTCTTTGTCAAAGACAGCACCATCCATCTATTGTTTGGAGCTTGGTATACGTGTGGAGGAGGAATGAGGGAGGGATTGGTGTGGACATTTGCGTTGTGGTGATCGGTAATATGGTGTTGAATCGGGGCGGTTTTACCCATCATGTCTCTCATATGATGATGAAAACTATTCACATATATGATAATACTGAACTCAATCTGTATAATGATGGCGAAAGAATGGTTACATTGGTTTCGACGGTGGTGCAGGTTGCCGTTGACTGGGTTTATGAAGGCGAGAAGAGAGAGCTAGCTGGGGAGATTGGATTGTCGCCGTAGCAGTAGTAGTATCATTAAGAACAGTTTTTTTTCAGAATGGAAGTGCCGGAGCAGCTGCTGATTCGAGACTGCCTGCACTGCTGTCAAGGGACTGGAGGAGGGAGGTATGTTGCCTACCTGGACGATGAGTACAGGGTGAAGGAAGAGTATGCACGCGCAGAGGTGCCCGGCGATTGTAGTGTTTCTGTGCCCAGGCAGCAGATGATTCGAAAAATTACGGAACTGGGGTGGCTGGTTCGCAAGATGAAAGAGATGATGGACCAGGTGGTGGGGAAAAGGCTGCTGAGTGAAGGAATGGATGATGGAGAAAGTTCAGTGGATGGAGGCTGGACAACAGGTGGTAGAGGGACTTCGAGGGCTGTACCTAAAAGTATCGTTCATGAAGGGCTGGTAGCGGCGTGTCAACGGGAGCTCAGTTCCTGTTACCGAATAATCGCTGTGCTTGAGAGTCAATGCCAGAGCCAAGGAGGGGATGAGCCTCCGTTGTCCCTGCGTAGAGTGCTGGTTTGGCTGCATGAGCCTCGACAAAGGCTTGAAGTTGTGGCATCGTGCTTGGATCATGCTGTTGGGGTACGAGGGGGTGAAGCGTTGAATGTTTTACATGCGATGTCGAAGCATGGAGACCCATTCGTTCGAGATGCAGTCAAGCCTTTGCTGGATGCTGCAAGTGCTCCTTACTTTGGCCAGATAGAGCAGTGGGTCAGGCTAGGGCTGGTTCCTCAAAACTCAACTGCTTATGGGAATGTCCTAGGTAACCGAGCGTCGTTCAGTGGAGCGAAAGGTATACATGGACAGCATTTGGGTGAATTCCTTGTGCTCAAACTGAGAACCCCCAGGGACCATCCCCACGAGGATTGGATAGAGGGGTTTACTATGGATCATACTGCTCAGCCGAAATTCATCGATAATTCTTTGGCAAAAGATATATTCAGCGTTGGAAAGACTGTTCATTTTCTGAGAAAATATTGCGACGAGTCGGACTGGAATGATGCTTGGAATGATATCTCATCTCTTGGTCTGTCAGCCAAAGTAGATGCACCAATATCACATCGTCTGGCGATACTTCGGCAGCTCGTGAGGGAATCTAAGGAAACTATGAATGCAAAAGTTATGTATATCATCAAAGAGAAAGAAAACTTGTTTCGTCGTTTGGATGCTATCAAAAGATATGTGCTGCTTGCTCAAGGGGATTTTGTCAGAACGTTTATCGATCTGGCAGATGAACAGCTCAGGTCATCAGTCAAAGTTTACAGCGAGTATTCATTACAAGGTTATGTTGTAAGAGCGTTCGAAACATGCGGTTCTGCTTATGGAAATGAAGATATTATGGATAGCATCAGGATACGCAGTATCAAGGAACATCAATATGTTGGGGAGAACGATATAGGCTGGCAATTGTTTGGTCTCACCTATGCTCTAGACAGTGAAAATTCACCATCTGCTGTCATTCTTGACCCTTCATCCATGCAAACATACGGAGAAATTTCCCAAATGCTATGGGCATTGAAGAGAGCAGAGCACACAGCAGGTTTATCTTGGTATCACTTGGAAGCTGTATCCCGCAATTTGGCGAGCCTGAGGTCAATGAAAGAAGAGCATGGTATTGATTTAGATAATAGTATGGGAAAAGTTCCCTTATTACTGCGATACTTGCATGCCTTGCGGGCGGATGTCTCCCAGTTTATCAACTCCATGCAGGCTCACTTTGTGTATCAGGTGATTGAACCAACTTGGAAACAACTGTTGACCGAAGTTGAATCTGCAAAAGATTTGGATGCACTTATAGATTCTCACAAGAAGGCGCTGCTGGCGCTTTCAAAAGGCACGTTCTCGGAGAAGAAGAGGTCCTCCATGGGAGCCACTAATAACTCTAGTGAGGTCAAATCGCTATTCCAAGCTGCCCTGAACGCAGCAATTGAAGTCTATGTTCCAGTAGAAAGGCTTTCAAGAGTGGTCCATGAGAGTATGGTGCAGCAGCGCGAGCTTCTGAATCGAGCCCAAGAGAGTGAGAGGATGGGCACATGGAATGAAATGGCCAGCGAGATGCCAGGGGCAATCTCAGAGGAGACCTTGGAGGATATTATGAAAAGCGCTGTAAGACTACATGGAATATTTGATCGACATAGAGAAGTATTTTTCTGCAATTTACCTTCAAGCACTCGTGAAAATTTAAAAAGATGATGACAAGCAGATGTTAAATTGTTTCTTTCAAACATTGTAATTCTTGCCAGTATGGATTTCTTTCAGATAAGCAATACTTTCCTTTTCCATCTTCTGCTTCTTCTCGTATATCTTGTATATGTGGCAAGAGATGGTGATGTATTTTCATAGTATTCGTGTCAACCCACTCTGCAACTTGATTGAGAGGGAGCTCAGGGTCAAGCAAGGGAGGGCGTAGCATTGCAGCAGCATTGGAGTACCAGCCAGGCTCAAGGAGGTTCTGGCCTTTCTTGATTTGCACCGGCTCATTCTTGATCCAATCCCAGTTCGGCAGCTATATGATAAAGAAATAGACAAAAAAGTAAAAGTCGACTATTGTCTATTGTAAAACAACGTTTATGCAACGGATAATTCAGATGGACAAGGCTCTTCTTACCAGAAAAAAGCCATGCTTCTGGTCATCCCACATGATGCAGCGCTTTCCCTTCTCCAGTGCCATTCGATCAAATTGCATTAACCTGGTTTTATCCCAATCAGGAACACGACCTTTGTTGGTGGTTGTCATTCGATGTACTACCGCATCAACTCTTTTCCGGTTTTCCTCCCTATCCCTTTGAACTTCAACATTGCTTTTCCTGCAGAGACACACAAGCCACAAATGGCAATCAGAAAGTCGCGGCACGCATCACAAGAAATGACATTTAGCGATGCATTTTTAGTTTATGTAGTTTACTTGATTCCATTCAACTTGACTCACAGAGCCGAGTATGGATTTGAGTCCAGAGGAACACTCATACTTGAATGAAATAGAGACCCTAGTTCTGTTGCCTTTGAGTCCCTCTCAGTCTAGTGACTATGCTTTATACAATAAAAAAAAACGGCCGATAACAAATGCACTCTTTATGTATCCTTTTGAGAAAAGGTTGGGTCTTATAGGGGAAAGTCAACGCCATTTTTTACGTTGACCGTGCTGATTTTAACAGAAGGCCATATGCATACGGAGCAAATGGGGCTAAGCGTTACAAAAGAGACCCAGGGATAAAAATAGTTCAGTAATTTTTTGTCTACTCTCAAAAGATTAAAATATACATGCAGAAAGATGGGAAAATGAATCTGATGTAGAGTATTTAACCAGTGTTTTGCATACCAGCTGCAATGCCCTTCATGGTGATGACCATTGTATCTTCCACTGCAGCCAGAAGAGGATGTTTCTGCGACCTTGACATCAATGCCAGAGCTTTCTCATCCGGTTTATATTCCTCCACAAAGTCCTCAATTGATTTTCCCTCGTCAACAGACCTTAACATTTGAAGTGAGTAGACCTGAAGTATATTCAATGGAGCAACATATGGGGCTCGAAGCTGCAGCTTTTGCTGCAGAAATGCGGTTGATTGTGAGCTCAGCAGCCCTGGGTGTTTCATCACATCCAACAAAGAACTCTCGGTCTGATGGAAGCGCTCCAGCAGATCATCTGCCATATTATGAAGGTGTTGAGGCACCAGATGCCGCTCGTACACCTTCACAATCCTGGGGTCAGCTTTGGCGAACACCATCTCAAGCATGTCAAGAGTGACTCTAAAAAACATCCAATTTTGGTACATATCTTGCAAAGTGGATTGGCCACCTTTATCAATAATTGCTCTCAGAGCTTCTCCTAGTCCTAACCATACCGGAAGATGGAATCTGATTTGCGTCCAGGCAAAGATCCATGGAATTGCTCTGAGAGTATCAATGGACCCAGCGGCACGTCGTTTGGCAGGTCTTGATCCAATGTTCATGCGACCCAGCTCGTTCACTGGTGTGAGGGTCTGGAAGAATTCAATGAATCGTGGATCACCCCGTACAACGGATCTATATGCTTCACATGATATCTCTGACATGACTTTCATGGTGTCTCTCCATTCTTGCTTTGGCTGTTTCACTGGTGCGAGAGTTGCTTCCAGAACCGCACCAGTGTACAGATCCATTGTTCTGAAAGAAATCTCCTTCTCTCCAAATTGTTGTTCCATGACTTCACCCTGCACTGTTACTCTCAGGGTTCCCTTGATAGTCTTGGGAGGCTGAGATAGCACTGCCAAGTGAGCAGGGGCGCCACCACGACCCACTGTGCCACCTCTGCCATGAAACAATGTCAAATGAACGTTGAATTCCTCTGCAGCTTTGACGAGTCTTTCTTGGACTTCGTACAGCCCCCAAGCAGCTGCCATTCGCCCAGCATCTTTGCCACTGTCTGAATACCCAATCATGCATTCTTGGATACCATTGATGTGTGATAAATACCACTCGCTAGTAAATAATTGACGCATGGCAGTCTCTGCATACTCCAAATCATCCAGTGTTTCAAATAGAGGTGCAACACGCAGGTATGGGGTCACCCCGCATTCTTTCTGTAGCAAAACCACGGTCAGAACATCTGATGCTGTGTGTGCCATGGAGATGATGTAAGCTCCCAACGAATCGCTGGGCAATTCAGCGAGCATCTTGAACGTATTTATAACATCAGCAACTTCATCGCTCATTGGCATATCATGAGGTAGCAATGGTCTATTGTTGTCCAGCTCCTTCAGAAGAAATTTCATACGCGTCTCCTCATCCCACTCCTTGTAAGAACCAAGGCCCAAATACTGGGTAATCGTGTCCATAGCTGCTTCGTGCTTGGTGCTCTCTTGGCGGATATCGAGCTTACACAAGTGTAGACCAAAAGTTCTTGCCTGACGAATAACATCCAGCAGCTTTGAATTGGCAATAGACTCATCACCAGTATCGTGCAGAGACTGGTAGCATAACTTCAAGATACTGATCAACTCCTCTGGATCCAAGTATGCCATGCTCTCCTGCTCCAGAGCTTCAGTAAGACGAATTTTTGGATGGCTTGATGCAAAATGCAGAATGTCTCTTGTACCTCTCAATTTATCTCTGATATCTGACAGGGCAACCCTGAATGGCTCATTAGAGGATGAGAATTTGATATCATGCACATTTTGCTTGTTCTCAATGAGTGAGCCCGTATCTTCTGGCTGTGCTTTCTGATGCATCTCAATCAATCCATCTGCGAATTTTTGGAGCTCGGGAGAAGATCTCCATAGAGACAATTCAAAGATCAGCCTCTCAATCTGTTCCAAGAGCAGATTGCATGCTGAAAGACGAGCCCCAATGACCACATCTCTGGTTGTTTGAGGGGTGACAAATGGATTGCCGTCTCTATCACCTCCCATCCATGACCCAAAGGTAAATGGTGTGGCATCCAGGGGCAGCCTTGGCTGTCCTATATTTGCTAGAGCAGTATCAATGCGTCTCAGGAATATTGGAAGCCCGCTGTATATTGTCTCATGAAAATACGTCAAACCTTGACGAGACTCGTCTTGGGGAGTGGGTTTCTTGCGACGAATTTCGTCAGTTCTCCAAGCAGCTTCAACTTGGCTCCGAATCTCATCCAAGCACTCAATTCGCTCGTATTGAGACATCCTTGTGTTATGCAAGCGTTCCATTTCACTTCGAATCTTGCTGTATTTCTTCAACAAACTCTGTCTTGTAGCTTGTGTTGGATGTGCAGTAAACACCAACTCCACATTCTGCTCGCAAAGAGCAGCATAAATCTCCTCAGGCGTTACTTTATTGCTGTTCACTAGCTTTTGGAGAGATTTATTTGTTGATCTTGTCGACTGTTCCACCTCTCCCAACCTTTGAGCTTTCTCCAATCTTGCAGTAATAATTTCTTCAGTCAAGTTATGCAAGTTGAGCAGCTGTGAGAAGGCCGAGGCGACTAAAATTCGCTCATCAGGCTTGAGGGCTTCAAGTCGTTTCTCCAACATTTCAAAGTCAGCATCAGATTCACTCATCGACCAAGCCTGCGCAGCCAACAAAATTGATCACATGTTAAAAGTACACCCATGATGTATGATCATATCATATATGATACACATATGATCATATCACCGACAGCAAATGTGCGTGCAAACTCAGTAGGGTTTCAACAGGAACACCTGCCAACACCCAAACCTGGCAACCCCGGCCTGCAACCAGCCCATAGCAAGTCCCAAAACCACCATAGCCCATCTCCGACCTCAGACCCTTAATATATATTTGTTAGTTGTAAATATAAATAAATAAAATACACACTATAGGCAGCATGCATGGGGTATATCGCTCCAGCCCGAGCTGTTTCCCCCATCACGTCTAGGGTTGCAGGAACCCAGCTTTGGACTAAAAGGTACCCACCTGAGCCAAACTGAAGATGACATCGACTTTGTTGGAAAGATCTGGATGATGATGTCTAAAAACCTGAGAAAAAATCTGCCGCAACAGGTCGTCATCTTCCTTCAACAAGGCCTGGTTCACCTCCATTGAGAACTTGGGCATGTCTGTCAAGGAGAACGCCGTCTCCATCTCAATAATACTCTGGGGGATGCTCATTTTGACGATATGATTCAACTTCTAAATTTTGTAATCAAGACACGCACAATTATGAAAGGAATTAGTCCAATTTTGTGCCAGAAATTGCTTTGTAAGATTGGACAATGTATATACTTGTCAAAGTGTTCGGTCCAATGAATACGTTGATCGGACAACACTTCTACAGCAGATCTTGCCCGACGCATCAGACGACTGTAGCCCGTGGTACACTGTTTGAAATCATTTGTGCGGCATATTGGCCACTGAGATCTATGGAAATTATTCGCAGTGAGAGTGAATATTGAACGGTACGCGGAATCTGCCGTCTTCTGTGTTCAGGCCAACAAGGAAATGTTTTGAAACCTAAGTGTAACGTTCTACAAATGTCAACGACAAAAACTGTGCCGGTGACGCTTCCCTTGAAAGCAAAAATAGCAGTGTATAATGATGAATGCACTTTAGTTGCTGTGACGGATGGTAAGAGGGTAGGCGTTCGGAGTTGCCGGCCAGAACAGTCATCACTCGTTTCTGACCAGTGCCCAGTGTGGGAGGCAGAGCGCAGCGAGAGCACCGGGTCCAGAGTGAGCGCCATGTGTTGGATGAAGTCCGAGTTTGGTCAGGTTTTGTGCTGTGGGACCGATCATGGGAGTGTTATGGTATACGCTAGGTCTCCCAGGACTAGAGAGTTTGTGCTGAGAACGACGCTGCGATATTCCCTGGCCTCTGTGATGTGCCTGCAGGCTGCTCCCCGGAGGATGAGCGTACATGGTGGTCCTGTTGTGGCTGTTGGATATAGAGATGGACATGTTAGGCTGTTTGAAGGATGCCAGAAAAGATTCGTAGATGATGGAGAGGAAAAGGAGGTGATGTTGGAGTCTGTGGGTGAGTGGGAAATGCACAGCGCTATTTTACCCAGAAATCAAGATGGAGGAGCGTGCACGTGTATGAGCTGGAAACCTGAAGAATTAGATGATATAGATATGCCTCCAGTCATAGTGGTTGGGTTTGAACATCAGAATCCAGCTCTGTACATGTATAAACCGTCAGTGTTCAGATGGCAATGGGTAGGGGAATTAGGCAGTGAAACCTTCTCTGATCACTACGTCCCAAAGCATGGAATATCGTCGATATCCTGGGCGCCCATCCTCGGTAGGCCAAAAGATTTGATAGCTGTCGCGTCTGGCCCCACTGTGACTCTATGGTCCCTGGCTGGACCACTAGATGCTATGGACATCGATACTGTAGCCTGTTTGGAGCATGAGGCAAATACCTACCAAATTGGATGGAATATGGTGGGAAATTGGCTTGCGGTATCTACTGAAGATGGTGAAATATGCATGTGGCGTCCTGATCTCACTGGGGAATGGATTATGTGCAACAAAATATGTCAGAAAGGCAAAGTACCAATGAGCTGACACATGTGTCCTGTACAGGCTGTCCTATGGGTATACATATGGAATGAATTCCAGTTGGTATTTAGCAATACAGTATTCAAGAAATTATTCTATATAATAGTTTGGGAAAGCATGCCCATCAAATACTCTGCGTCTGGTGTACAGCCTTCCAACTTTGGGCATTACATTCCAGGCTACAGTTATGTAGAACTGAGCACCAACTAACTCGCCTTCATCAGCCGAGATCACGAATGGAAACATCTTCTGCAATTTTCGAATCATAAGATTGGCATTCTCTTTGTTCTGAATGATTCTATTCCAAATAACCATTTCGTTGTGAGGATGCTTGTCCGTGGCATACTCGATCATAACATACACATACAGCTGCTTCGTATTCCAACTAAATTCCTTTCGAAGATCTGCATCCATTTCGATATCAAGTACGGCCTGCACGCTCAAAATCAACAGATCGCCTTTGTCAACACACTTGTGCGATCACAAATTAAGAGTGCTCAGAATTGGAAAGCTTCATGCCATTGACGCACCTTATCCTGACGCTTTTCCTTATTAAATGAATTTATTCCATTCATTTTAACCATTACATCGGCTCCTCCTACATGAAAATAATCTGCAAGCATTCGAAACAAGAGCACGCTTGTCAGTCCATCGGTACTGTTGCTGATCTGCGTTCAGGTGCCTTTCATTCGCCAAATCGGCTGCCGGTATAATTAAATACCAGGCATACTAATGATTATTATCGCATTCTCAAATGAGATGGTCCACGTACCGGTCATCGTTGCAGCGATGCACATTGCAGCTAAAACGGTGATGGCAAAGGTCGCCAGAGCGTTCAGCCTTTGGAAAAACGTGTGCATCTTGGCTGCTAATGTTCCCCTTAAAGCAGAGAGATTGTTCTAAACTAGGAGACTGTGGATTAATCCCACAGAAAAATTATCGACTTTCAGAAACAGTCAGACTTTTTCTCTGTCCACTCATGTAGGAGATTTCAGAATTCGATTTTCCTTATGCTCATGAGCATCTGATCAGACGAAGAAAGAGCACATTGCCTGTGCTCAATCTGAAATGTTACATGTGTTCAAAGCCTATTGAGAAGTTGAATAATCAGATGTTCGTGATGAATGGGCTCCTTGTATGTGTGTCTGGCTCCCTGTGGGACAAGATACATGTCAGTTCTTTTTCCCTCACTCAGGCCCTGCTGCATCTGGTATTCCATGGCCTGCAAACATTGGGGAACATTTGATCTTATTATGAACTCTTTCTAAGTTAAGTAATTTAGTGACTTCATGCAGAATGATTAACGGTTTATGCCAAACATTGTTTCATCCACAAGTCTTACCATGTCTGTATCAATCCTTTCCACGTGTTCCTCCAGCTTGGCTTGCAGTTTCTTTTCTGTAATGTCCCCAGACCTAACCTTGTCCAAAATGGACGATAAATCTTTTCCACTACAGATTCTCTTTGATGCAGGTTTGCCGGATTCTCTCTCGGCTATCGATTCCAAAACTATTTGTACAGCAGCAGCAACGTTGGGAATATACTTTGTCAAATTTCGCTTTCTTTGCTTTTGCTCTCTAGCTGCCTGCTGGCGAACAATCTTTTGCTTTAACTGCAGACAGCAATTCTGTATGGCGGTCTTGACAGCATTCTGAATTTCTTCAACATCATCAGCCATGTACTCTTTGCCTGCTCCTTTGAACGGGATCTTGGTCGAAACAACAGACACAAACACTCCAACCTTGTCACTTGATTGGTTGATCTTGTATGAACCCCAGTTTACCCTTTTCAGTGCCGTCCGAGTGATCACATCGGACCCCCCTTCGAACAATAATGGGATTCTGTTGGCATATCTAAATATATTGATGCCTGGTTTTACGTCTCGTCCTCCCATACTTACTGCTGCTTCAACAATGAAGGCATGGCCCTCAGAAACACCAACTGAACCGCCATAGGTTGCCACCATATCTGGGCGGAGCTCTTTCATGACTCCCAAGCGAACATTATATTCACCAGCAGGACTTAGATGACTACCATTCGGATCAGGAAATCGAACTTCATGCAGAAGCTGATGTAGCCTCAAAATATCCTTTTCCTCCAGCTCTTTTGGATCCATCATAGCACCCGTACCCAATTCTTCGGAAATTCTCTGGGCCAAGTCTTTCGATACACAATCAAACTCTTTGCATAAAAACGTTGATAACTTGTTATATTTTGTGGCATCGATTAAACGCTTGACAAGTTCCAGATCTACGGAAGACGGGTGATGCTTTGTTGCAGCAGGTGGAGGGGGCATCACGGATGTTCTCCTTTCAAATGTCGTTTCAAACGCATTCTTCTCTCCCTCGCCCTGAAACTTGAACCTGAACTGAGCATAAGGCGTGATTACAGCGATTTGCTGCAGGTACTTCATCACTTTGGCCCGATAATATTGCCAATGCCCAGAAATGATCACGCTCAGCTCTGCCCCGTGCCAGCCATCTTCGTTTGACAGCTGTTTTGACTTGTGAACATTCGGCAGATTCTTTCGGATATCTATATCCAGCTTGTAATAAGATTTCAACTTGGATCCTTTTCTCGCAGAATAAATTTCTATGGGCAATCCAGTGCTCATTTTTGACCAGATCAACGCCATCTTTGCACCCAAGCCAAACTTTCCTCTCGTCTGTTTCACACCATATTTTGTTCCGGACAGCACTCTCCCCAACATATCAGGAATATCCTCATGCTGCATCCCCATTCCATTATCTCTTACTGTTATTTTATAGAATACTTTTTCGTTTTTAGCTTGCGCCTGCTTCTGCTTCGCAAGCAAATCCTTCTTTTTCGTCTCAACAATATTTCGACTTTCGCCCTTCTTGGCAGCATTTTTCATCAGCCTCTCCATATCTTTCGTCTCTTTCGCTAGCCTTTTTGCCTTTTCTTGCTCCGTCTCAAAATCCTGATACAACTCCTCATCTATTCGATCCATATTTGCCACTCCACGGAGCGTATTCAGCCGTGCTTGGCTAATCTCTTCCCTGCATGAGCACAGACAACTATGATGATGATGCCGACAACAATTTTACAAAACCATTGATTCCGCTCATCATAAAGAACTCCATCGAACTCAGCAAGTTTCTCCATTCTTCATAAATGTTCATTCAAATAAGATCCAAAAAACTGCAAACAGACGTACACAGTCACATCTATATCTGGCAGTTTGCTGATACTCTCAGCAGAGTCCAACGAGTTTTCCACCAGCTCCCGAATTGTTGTGTACAGACATTTCCCCGGCTGCAGCATATCAAACATGTTCATCATTTACACTTCAAATAGAAATATTAGTAACAGAGGTATACACAAGAAGCAAAGAACCTCGGTATTGACTCGCTACCGTTGAAACCACGAAACGGTCGATTTCAAATTGCAACCACAAGTGAAAACGAGTCAGAAGATATGTACGACGCACGTTATCGAATCCAGCTATATTTTTGTTATCTGCAAAGAATTCTGCAGGACTTTTTTGCTGTAAACGATCCTTTTTTCCTTGACCAGACATGGCTCGCTATTTCAAATTGTACTTCCCGACAGTCTCATTCCTAGACTCTGATTCCACTTTTCAATCTCGTCTTTTCACTCTAATCTCATTAAAAAAGTAATAAATATAATTTCCAGTTCTAGTCACCCTGATCAATCTTTGCCAATGGGGCAGGTCAGATGAACCCGAGCTAGGACTGCCAAGTACATATGCCCTGCCAGCAGACTTTTAACTTTTAATTTCAATAAATATACTTTAGTCGTGGGAAATAAGGCCCAAATGAAGTGTTGATAGTATGAATATTGTATCAAGGCAAGACCCATGCGTTGACAGATAGAATGAGTAATCAAGAGGAAGAAGAGTCAATGGGAGTACAGGTTCTGGGTGCTCTGCGTCTCTCAGAACTGGAGAGCATGAAGGCTGAACTGAGGCTTTTGGCTCAGGAACACAGCAAAATTAAGAAAAAGATTCAGGTAATAGATCGAAGGTCGGTGGGATCGAATGGAGTCAATCCAGGAGCTAAGCGAAGAAGATTGGCAACATCCGTCGAACAGGAAAGTGGGCTGGATGCGGGCCAGGATGCGGCAAAAAAGTCAGTTGTAGTGCTTGTAGATGACACAAATGAAGAATATAGTAAGAAAAATAGGATGGTGAAGGATGATGGTGGGGAAATGCAAAAAAGAACGAAGCGACTTTTTGGTTGCCTGTTGGCTGGGACACTGAGAAAGGCCCAGAAAGAATCCGAAGAACTGGGGAGGACGGAAGCCGCTAAAAGGCGGCAAGCCGCGTTGGATGCAGCTGAAGCAAAGATGCAAGCTTCTCGAGCGGAGGCTATGGAAGAGGAGAGGCAAGCCAAAGAGGAACTGGAGCAACAAATTGAAAAGTATGAATATGAAATGGCATGCAAGCGGCTAGACATCAAATATGCAAACCTTATTTTTCATAGATTGCAAAGGAATGAGAGCATAAAGACAAGAACGGAGCCTGAAATATTGTGGAAGCCTGTAAAGATGGATGATGGACTGGAGAAATTGAGGCAGGCATCAATGGCTGAGATACAACCACTGATGCAAGCATTAGAAGCTGAGAAAGAGGCCCTCAAGGCTGTCACAAATTGAAGTCGTGCCCCTTCTTTTTTCTGTTGTTCGCTATAAGAATCTACGATATTCACTGTTGGATTAGACACATATACAAGTGTAACTAGCTGGATATCCAGATGGATACATCTACAGATCAATCGATTGATCATGTAAACTCACTCAATTGTTGATAGTTTAGCATCATCATCACCACTATTATATCATTCAATCTAATATATGTAAATGAAATTGGAGAAAAAAAGAAAAGAAAATAGCAATCTTAAGAATGCCTCAAGTTGTGCGAGTAAGCAAAGAACAGCTGGGTATAGACGCTGGGTACGTGCATGTGAATGATATTGAATCACAAGGAAGGCATATCCGATTCGATCGTCTCCAGTATAATGACTTTGATACAATATAATATTGTTTTACGAATGAACATCTCAGCATGCATTTTCATTGCGCTTCTCAGGGAAGAGTACGCTGGCAGTCTAGACTTCGATTTGGGAAACTTGGCGGCGTTTGATAATGCTCCTGTGGATGCTGAAGCGTTTAAAAATGGAATAGATACATCATGTCAAAGAATAGCGACCCAGATATTTCAATCAATGACCCATAAACTGTTTGACCTGCCGTTCGAAGTCTCTCAGTTGGGCAGAATTGCTGAACTACCTGCTCCAAGCACAGCCCTGCCGAGAGAAAAACCATTACCAAAGCCCCGACCACCGACAAAATGGGAGATATTCGCCCAGAGGAAAGGTATAACAAAACGAAAGAAGAGTAATCTTGAATGGGACCAAACAACGCAAGAATGGAGAAGGAGACATGGATACAAACGAGTGAACGACGAGTCAGATATTCCGATTATCGAAGCTGGGCATGACGAGAGCACTGGTGTCCAAGATCCGTTCAGCAAAGCCAAGAGCGAAAAGAAGGAACGGCTAAAGAAGCAAAGTGACAGGCAATTGGCCAACCTCAAGTCGATAGCAAAACAAGCTGGCCAGGATGCGCTGCCTACCACACTGAGGCTTGCTGCTTCTCTTCCCGAACATGGGAGAGGCAAGCCAACAAAAAGAAGAGAAATGCTTCCAGATCTCGTGAAGACCTCTCGACAAGTAGCAGTATCTACTGCGTCCATGGGAAAACACGACAAGGCACTCAAAGGAGAGAATTTAAAGCACAGGAAACTGTCCACAGTGAAGAGGAGCCTGTCAGCGACAGCAGAAACAGGCAAAGAGAGAGAAGCACAGGGCAAGCTAGTCGACCATATCCTACGCAAGAATGCAGATGATATCATGGATATTGGTAAAGCCATAGGCAAGTTTGAAGCCAATGCTAGAGAGCAGGAGGGTCCTAGAATGAAAAAGAAAGGAGCAAATAAAAAAGGCAGACTTGAGGGTAAGCAACCTCTTGGCAAGAAGAACAAGGCTTCTAGTTCACAGGCAGCCAAAACAGGAAAAAGGACAAAGCGATAAAGAGAAAAAGTTCGTGGTTTTCGTTCTTGTCGTTGCTGCTACTTTAAACAAGCTTATAGTAATTCAATACTTCTTTTCTGCTCTTTCGATAATGAAGACGAAGAAGAATGGCTTTTTAGAGCTTCTCGTAAACGCTTGGCTTCTTGCTGCAATCGCTCGTATTCTACAAAGTCAAAGCGAGCTGCCAACAATGCCTTCCTCTCATAATTCGACATGAAAGTATCAGACATGCCTTCAAATGTAAAATCCCTCCTCGTTCTCAAGAACCAGGCAAACGATAGCATTGTCGTAGCTCCGTTTGCAAAAAATCCGAGTGGTTCGACAATATCCCAACTTAATTCCCAGTAACAAAGTCTAAAAAATATCCCCCATTGCGCTGCCATGAGAACAAAGAATCCATAATTAAATGCCATTGTCCTGGCATTGGAATTCCGTCGAATTGAATCTTTCAAATCTTCCATGGGCTTCAATTTCTTCTCCACTCCATCTAATCTCATTCTAAGTACACTCACATCTACAGGCAGCAGCCCGCGCAAAGTCTGTGCAATTTCTTCCGGGTGCAAGTACACCATATCACCGCTCTTGATGATACTTCCACTCACACTAAGAGCATCGCATATGATAACTGCATCTCGCTCACTCGCATACGGCAATGCAGTATGAAATTCGTGCAGCAATTCATCATACGACAAGACCTGTCGTGATTTTTTAAGCATATTGAGATGTGGATGGAAATCTGCTGCCCTCACAGACTGTAGCAACTTTGACTCTTCTTCATACCCATCCCCTTGACCTGACTTTCCAGACGATGACCAACGATGACTGATTTTTTTTGGCAAGTATCTATTTCCATCTATATGCTTATTTGCTATTATGTAGTTTCTGATGACGCTTTTCCTTTCTTCCAACCCAGTAGTAGTACAAAGTGAACAATAGTCCTCAACAATTGCAGTTGACAGCAGGGCTGCACCCCGCAATTGGTCAATTTTGCTCAGTAGAGAATTCCATACCAAGCCAGACTTGGCATATCGACCAAATAATACCACAGCCATAAAAAAATCTTTGATTTGATTTGAACGCAGTGTGCTGTGCTACCAGGCACTGACAGGGACATGGACAGTATCAAAATTTGCAAAAACGTGACCTGCACTACCGATACAGTAGTACTAATAACATTCCATCGATCTCTGATGTAAAAATTTGAATTAATGGATTGAGTTGCTATTCCCCTATTTAACTCAAAATCAAAGTAAAATGGCGAGCGGGGCCTAGGCCCTAACTTAGGGTTTACTAAACAGGCCTGCAGGCCAAAACAGCTGTTTTGCTTTCAAAAGGCCCAGATCTTAGAGTTTGGACACGTTCGATTTTAAAATTAAATCAAATGAAAATCGACTTTTTCTGTTAATTCTGTGACTAATTATGACAAATGCAGAAACGAACTAGTGGAGCGTTGTTTTAAGTAATTTGTAGCAACAGTAGTTTGTAACAACGAACCATGGCATCGCAAGCGTTTCAATGGTTGGGAGCGAGCCAAGGCATCGATGGGACTCCCGATGCGGCTATTTTTGATGATGATGATATGAATGACTACCAGTTATTGAAGCGAGCGTTTATGAATGAAAAGGCTTCGCCAGAGATTCTTCCTTTCCAGGAGGATTTGGTGTCCCGATTGTATATGCAAATGAATCAACAGGTAGGTTTAGAATACTTTAGTTTATTGAGGAGGGTTTATTTATTCATTAGTGGCTTGGAAGTGAGTCACTACCAATGGTAAGTTGCTTCTGCTGTAGGAAGAAACACTTGCAAATACTGAAGAGTCTGGTGACTTTGAGCTCATACGGACAATGATTGTTGTCGAGCTGACTCGATTGCGGTATATGCTTCGTGCCTACCTGCGGGTACGTCTGCAAAAGGTTGAACGGTATGTCATGTTTTGTATCGACTCTCCAGAAGTGAAGGTGCGCTTGTCACCTTTAGAAGAAGCTCATGCCATAGAATATTTGAAATTAGTTGGATCCCATTTGAAGCAGACGGTTACGAGCAAATTCCCAGGTGCGCATCGCTGCTGTCGTTTATACCAGTATCAATTGGTTTCTATTCGTGATGATGCGTTATTAGTACAAGCTTTACATAATGATGCAGAGGCGTTTGGGTCTGTGACAAAGCAGGCCAGTGCACATCCTGCATCAGATATGATTCCGATGCCAGATCTGGGGCATCATGTCTTTGTTCGAGTGAAGAGAGACCTGGGTCAAGTACAGATTTACGAGGATGGGGCGATGCATGAGATGTATAGAGGGGATGTGTATATCATGAGGTACAGTGTTATTAGGCAGTTGCTGCAAGAAGGTGCTGTGCAACTGGTATAGTTTGTTTGTCTCTTCTTGGATGGTAAAATAACTGCATATTTATTATTGTTGTCCTAGTCAATAAAATGTAATACTGCACTATCTGTATACAACTGACTGTCCATTAACTGGTGAAAAAAGTCGAATTTACTTTTTTCTTTTCCAGAGTCTATGGTAGACCATGTAAATTCAGCCCAACTTGCAATCTTAAAACCTTGCCATCTGGCGTAGTAAACAGCATAAATATGTACCATGGTATACATGTAGATGTAGTGCAATTAATGATAATTTACATGATTTTTTAATCATTTATAGACTACTGTAGTACATGGTTTCAGCAATTCGAGGTTCCCTCATCACGTGGTATGAATGCTTGGTCGTCAATCACAGCGACATCTGTAGTTGTAGCCCCCTCACTGTCGTGTTCTAATCTCATGATTCACAACATTATCAATATGACAATGTTTGTGTTTTTCTGGTGCAGCGACCCACAACTCAAGGAGATTATCAAAGCGTTGAATAATGCCGAGGAGCCGGAGAACAGGTTCATTATTGCGGATGTTGCGGAGAATTGCTGTCTTATTAAATCGGAGAAGGCGTCGTATGTGAAGGAGAAGGTGAAGAAGTACGCAGACTCGTTGCATTTTGAGGTTCAAAAGGACCAATGATTGTAGTTTTGGTGCAATAGGGATTGTGGAAACAGTAGTAGCGGATAGAAAAGATGGGGAATACACACCCTTATGAGCATGTAGAGGTTGGTGACGCTAAATCTGTTATTTATGGAGCGCTGATGGTTCAGGAAGAGCGTGCAGCGGCATACAAGGAATTTGAAAATGCTTTCAAAAGGAACTGTGCTACTCTGGAAGACGAGGCCTTCAGGTACTTTTATCATGTCGCTACTAATTTCATTGCACCATAAAGATCTTATTTACAATATAATATATATAATGCCAGGGAAGCGATAGCCCGAGTGACCCCAGTGTTCCAAGATCTCAGCATGAAGATGCAGAGGCTTGAAAAGCACTGCAACGAAGAATTGGGAAGGCCAGATGTGGCGTGTATTCTGCGACAGATACAGAACAAGGAGCGAGAGAAACTCCGGTTGACGACCGAGATACAAGCCTTGAAAAGATCGGGGCTTATGGAGCAGGAGGATCAGATCGGGCTGGGAGATGTTTCAGAGTGCTCTTGTCATGCTGTGTTGCCCTCTGGGCATGACGTCAGGTCTGCAGCAGCAGAGGGATATCAGCAGTTGGAACAATGCATTCTAGATATTAACAACTTGATAGAAGAATTATACTATTTAAAGATGGATATGTAATACTAGTTACAAAGTTCTATTTCTCATTTCTTGTCACCGTAGACAACAAAGAATGGATTCAGTGGGTTTTCCTTGTTGTACTTCACTGATACGTCTCTGGCTAAGGCCTCTCTCCAGTCCTCCAAAGCTACTCCCTTGTTATCACACCTTCCAGCTTGAATGACAGAACCTCCGGCCTCCGTCACCACAGCGTGGGCGGCAGCAGTGTCCCATTCACATGTGGGAGCAAGGCGAGGATAAATATGGGCAATCCCTTCAGCCACCATGAGCAGCTTCAAAGAGCTCCCGAGTTGTTGGAACTTTGGGTTTTGGAACTGAGCCACGAATTCTTCTGTAGCTGCAGTGCTATGCGTCGCAGAGCCAACAAGCGTTAACCCCGGATCATCCATGCTGAAAGATGCAGCTTGTATCTGTTTGGGATTGCTAGATCTACCCTCCTTAACAAAGGCGCCCTGTCCTTTCGCGGCATAATATACTTTACCAGAAACAGGGATCTGGACAACTCCCATAATGGGCGTGTCACCTTGGATCAGCGCGATATTGACGGTAAACTGACCATTCCTTTTGATGAATTCCTTGGTACCATCAAGGGGATCGACACACCAAAAGTATTTGTAATTCTGCATTAATTAATGGAACTCCATTAATTCTATCTGTGTATCAAACAACCTTACCACTAGTTGCATGAAGAAATAACATTATTTATATAAACGGTTCGTGCACTACTTTTCAAGATTATTTAGCATGGCATGTAATACAATTGTAGCCTGTGTCCTTTGGGCACACACACGCACACACACACACGCATAGAGGGCATGCAGTATAAAAAATTATACCTTTCGTATTTCATAAGAAAGCTGCTTGTTTTCCTCAGAGACAATCGGCACATGAGGGGCTGCACAGCAGTAAAAAAATACAAGCTTATCGATTTCGTTCCGTCTCTTCACTTGTGAACACGACGCAAAGAAATGCCAAACAAGGGAATGCTAATCAAAGCCACCCCGGATACACTGACTGCTTCAAGACACCCCAACAACAACAACAATAACAACATACCCAACGCAGCCAAGCCATCGCAGATAACAGCATTAGCCTCTCTATCAGCTCTTGTCAAAGGAGAATCGTCCGCCTTCATCTCCACGTTCCAATCTTCATCCTGCGTCAGACACTCACCATTAGGACCCTGATCAAACACACAAAAACAGACCAGCACCCAAACGGCTATACTTACTTTGGAATCATACACGGCCAAAATGACATCAGCTGCTTTCTCAGCTATTTTAACGACATCTTCACATTGAATAGTCTGTGGGATCGACAATTGTATGGACATATCGCTTACAAGTGTATCTCAACAAAGAGATTGTTGGTGATCGTGATCGCGGCTGAGTCTGTCAATAGTGTGGCACAAAGTTTCACTGATTCAGGTCTGAGTTCATCTATTTAGTCAATGATACTAAATAAATATACTAAAAACACTGCTACCAGTTGTAAGTCTTTTACAATTAACATTTCATCTGAAGAAGGGCCAAGCATGCGTTGTCGTAAGACAAGACATCTCATGAGATCTTCATCAAGATGCAGCACAGGCTTGTGCTCTACTCGATCTCCATTGTAATATTACAATACACTACTAGCTAGTAAGCAAGATATTCGACGGACCAACCATGGGGACTTTGAATTTACAATCATCAAACATCAATCATCAAATCGTATGCATTTTGATTTCATGCAGCATCATAACATGTATGTTTTGTATCCAAACAAGTATATAGCAACTCAACCAACAGAGCCCTCGAGTTTCAAACTCATGAGCTGATTCACTTCTGCTGCAAATTCCAGAGGAAGTTCATTAAAGACTTCCCGACAGAAGCCAGAAATTATCATTCCTACAGCCTCTTCCGCGTCGATACCACGCTGTTGGAAGTAAAAGAGCTGATCCTCGCCGATTTTTGAGGTTGAAGCCTCATGCTCCACTTGGGAAGATGGATGCCTCACCTGGATATAGGGATACGTGTTCGCCGCAGCGGTATCTCCAATTAGCATAGAATCGCACTGGGAATAGTTTCTGGCACCCTCAGCGGTAGGTTGCATCTGTACAAGACCCCTGTATGCATTGCGGCTGTTTCCTGCTGAAATTCCTTTGGACACTATACGAGATCGCGTTCTTTTCCCCACATGTATCATCTTGGTTCCAGTGTCAGCCTGTTGCATGTTATTTGTAAGTGCAACAGAATAGAATTCCCCGATCGAATCATCTCCTTTCAACACTACCGAAGGATACTTCCACGTGATTGAGCTACCCGTTTCCACCTGAGTCCATGAAATCTTGGATTTGTTGCCTCGGCAAATACCTCGCTTTGTCACAAAGTTATATATACCTCCGACGCCTTGTTCATTTCCCGCATACCAATTCTGAACGGTAGAGTACTTGATCTCTGCATTGGCTCCAGCACTCAGTTCCACCACAGCCGCGTGCAACTGATTTTCATCATATGCAGGCGCAGTACAGCCCTCCAAATAGGACACATACGCTTCATCTTCGCATATAATTAGTGTCCTTTCAAATTGCCCCGTTTCAGATGCATTGATACGGAAGTATGTAGACAGTTCCATGGGAGACTTCACCCCTTTGGGGACATACACAAAAGATCCATCAGAGAACACTGCAGAGTTTAAAGCAGCAAAGTAATTGTCTCCAATCGGCACGACTGATCCCATGTATTTTTTCACCAGCTCGGGATACTCCTTCACAGCCTCAGAAATTGAGCAAAAGATGACCCCTGCCTTGGCAAGCTCTTCTTTAAACGTGGTAGCAATTGACACAGAGTCAAACACAGCATCCACCGCCACATTCGCTAGTCGCTTCTGCTCTGCAAGAGGAATACCAAGTTTATCAAACGTTTCTAGCAGCTCCGGGTCCACTTCATCCAGGCTCGCCTTCTTCTCCTTCTGCCTTGGAGCTGAGTAGTAGGAATACCCTTGGTAGTCAATCGCCGGGTAGTCATTATCCGACCATTCCGGTTCATCCATCGTCAGCCACTTTCTATACGCTTTCAATCGAAAGTCTAAAAGCCATTCAGGCTCATCCTTCTTTGCCGAAATCGCCCGCACAACGTCCTCACTCAGCCCTTTGGGGAACACATCCGACTCAATCATAGTCTTGAAGCCATACTTGTAAGGCTTACTCAACATTTTCTGAATATCTCGCTTTTCTTCTTCTACAGCATCTATAGAACCTCCCTCTCCATGTTGTTGCACTTGAGGTGCAGCAGTCGCGACGATGACGCCCTGTCTCCGCGTGGCCGTGAACCCCTTCCTAGACATGACGCTCACACTAGGCAACCCACGCCCACTTCGACTCGACAGTCGCATTGTTCCCTTGTTATTCATAAGGAAAGCATCGTGGATCGTAGAGGTTAGCATGGTTTGCATCCTTCCGCGTGGGCCAGCCACTATCTTATCACACTTTTCGGTGGAATGTCAGCCAGATACTTTTCGTTTATCTCTCTGTGCTTAGCTTTCACAACTGATCATTCGAATGTTATAGATAGGAGAAGACAAAATTTGAAATGATAATTTTTTCTGGAGTGGAGAGCAGAGAGCGCTAGTACTGCTACTCCTGCTAGCTAGCAAGCGCTTGAAATATTACAAGTCATCCATGACTGAAGACAAAGGATGGATCCCGGTTCTTCTGCATGTGGCAGGGCCAGTTAATCATTGTAAATTTACAGAATATATTTCTATGGTCCATTATTTATTGATGCCTATCATACAGTGCCAATAGAATGAACAGTGAATGTGGCTGGTTGCACGTGTTGATTACGTGCCATTCCTTTTCTCTTAAAGGAACACACACTTAGTTGGAGTGATACGATCGAGCATAACGACGCCATGTCGATATAAGTTATTGAACTTTCATATAGTAGCCAGTAAATAGATTGATCGATACAGCACTAAAGATCAAAATGTATGTCCGTCCTTCAGCCATTCTTATTTGCCAGGGGCCAAGCTCCTTCAAGACGTTTGCGGTCTCAATCGTGCGGGAAATGGACCACATGAATTCCTCCATATATCCACGGACCAGGATATATACGAATACCTGGAGTAGAGAAGGTGAACTTGCGGCGATGCGTACTTTGCGTAGAACTTTGACCAGGAGTATGCCAGAGACAATCAAGACGAGCGACTATGCCCCAGGAAAAGACATGACTGCGGATGGTTCTCGGCGGGAATGGCAGCGGGAAGACCTTCATGTGGTTTTGGTACATCCTCAAATTCCTCAGAATTCTGGAAATGTGGCTCGCACGTGTGCTGCGACATCAATTGCACTCCATTTAGTTGGCCCTTTAGGCTTTGAGCTTAGTGACAAGAAACTGAAAAGAGCCGGGCTAGACTATTGGGATTGGGTTGCTGTTACTATTCATCAAGATATTGATGCATTTATCGAGTTTTTTTATGGATTAGAGGGTGAAAAGGCATTGGTTGCGTACAGCAAATTCGGGACAAAGTCTTATGCGGAAGATGGGCTGTACAAGAAGAATGCAAGATCCTTTCTCATGTTTGGCGCAGAAACTAGTGGTTTGCCAGAAGTAGCCCATGATACCGCTGTCAAACATGGACATGTTGTCAAAATTCCCATGAAGAACTCTGAGCATGTCCGGAGTTTGAATTTAGCGACATCTGTTGGAATTGGGGTCTTTGAAGCGCTTCGTCAGTTAGATGGGCCCTGTTAGGTGACTGCATTACAGTTCTTCGTTTCCGTCATCGGCATAAATTTAAGGCTATGTTTGAGTACGCATAGGATAATAGTTTCCGTTGCTATTGGATACTATTGGAATGTAAAAAATGGAATCATGGCAGGTATGAACCACATTTGGAAGCGAGACAGAAATTGCCTCCAAGTCCAATTGCAAGAATGGCTTGTTCCATAGACTCTTGTCTGGGATCCCATGGTTCCGACATATATCTATATATAGAAAAATTGTTATTTATAGTAGTACTAGATTCAGACGTACTGAACCACAAATATTGCGACCTTGAGGCTATCGTGAGCTAACCATGGCAGCGACTCATGCAGCACTGGGACCTAGGAAGCTTGGGTCTTTGGGATTGGGATCCCAGATGGTATCCAAAAGAATGGTAATTCTTATGAATCATTAGTTCATAATACATGCAATGGTTGATCTTCGGGTGGTTGTGCCCATTGTTCGATATTCGAAAGCCCTAGTGCGTGCTGAAAGAAGTGCTTTGCTTTTCCATCTGTGCAGCGATTTGGACTACCAAACTCTCGATCAAGGCTTTCAAGGGTACGATTATGACTGAAAGAGGGATTTATTTCTTTTTTGTGTTGTCACCGGCCTGGCCGAAGAACAGGGGCTGGTCCCTGTTGGTAGCCCTTGAACTGACCTGGGCTCATGTATTGGGTGTCATTTCGGATGACGGTATTCTTGGCAGCTTAATAGTAACGTGTATGGTAAGTTTGCAGAATGAGGTGGTGGCTACGGCGACTGAAGAGCCCAAAAAGTTGTGGGGAGGACGCTTTACGGGGGAAACAGATCCCCTGATGGAGAAGTTTAACGAGTCTCTTCCAATGGACAGAAGGATGTATGCAGAAGATATAAAGGTGATTCTCTTCGCTTTTTACTGTAGTTTACCATAGATATTGAATTGGATCGTTAATTTAGGTTCAGATCACACACAGCATAATGGATATATTTACGGAATGCAGGGTAGCAAGGCATATGCAAGAGCTCTTGCAAGAGCTGGTGTCTTGACTAATGACGAAGCTGCTCAAATTATTCAGGGCTTGACCATGGTCGATACTGAGTGGGCTGAAGGATCATTCCAAGTTAAGAAAGGAGATGAGGACATACATACGGCAAATGAAAGGCGGCTGTGTGAGCTGATTGGTCCTGTTGGTGGGAAACTCCACACCGGCAGAAGCCGGAACGACCAAGTTGCGACAGACACGCGTCTGTGGCTTCTTTCTCAGCTTCTCGAGATCAAAGCATGTATCAGAGACCTTATCAAGGTTGCATCAGATAGAGCAGAGGCGGAAGTTGACGTCATCATGCCTGGGTTTACGCATTTGCAGCCAGCTCAGACAGTGAGATGGTCTCATTGGCTGCTGGCTCACGCTGCTGCATGGCAAAGAGATGATATGCGCCTGTCTGATTTAATTCCTAGAGTAGCTACGCTTCCCCTAGGATCTGGGGCTCTTGCTGGAAATCCTTTTGGACTGGATAGGCAAGCCCTTGCTGAGGAATTGGGATTTTTTGGAGGTGTATGTCCCAATTCAATGGATGCTGTTTCTGACAGAGATTTCGTTGCTGAGACTACATTCTTTGGAGCCCTGCACTTGACTCATTTATCTAGATGGGCAGAAGACTTAATCATATATTCCTCAGGCCAATTCGGTTATGTACAATGCAGTGATGCATATGCTACCGGCTCCAGCCTCATGCCTCAGAAGAAGAATCCTGATGCCCTCGAGCTAATTCGAGGCAAGGGAGGCAAAATGATAGGAAATGTGACAGGTCTTCTTGCCGTGATCAAAGGGACACCATTGACCTACAACAAAGATCTTCAAGAAGGATGGGACATTATGTATGAGACAGTCGACACATTGCAGGACTGCATCAGGATATCTATCGGCGTTTTGAGTACAATCAAGATCAACCCTGATAAGATGCTCTCTGGTTTATCTGACGATATGTTGGCAACAGACTTGGCAGAGTATCTTGTCCGCAAAGGAGTGCCATTCAGGGAAACCCATCACATTTCGGGTGAAGCTGTGAAAATGGCAGAGGATAGAAGTTGCCAGTTGAGTGACCTTTCTGTGGAAGATCTGAAAACAATCCACCCTTTGTTTGAGAATGATGTTTCTGATGTGTGGGATTTCCAGCGATCTGCTGAAATGAGGGATACAGAGGGCGGTGCTAGCAAGAGATCTGTGTTGGAACAGGTTCAAAAACTGAGAACATATCTGGAGATGTCAAAATGATGTGATTGCGATGTATTATGCATGTGATATTTTGGCTCCATCTTCGACACAGCATTATCTGTCCTTGACAAAGCAATATGCAATCACATTTGTACTATTTTTTAGAATTGAACAGATCTAGATGCCCCACAAAAAAGCAAGGCAGATAGATCCTGCCATGTCCAAATAGTTGAAATCACCAAATTCATATTCCCACAAACATCCCGGTCTGATTCAATTATTAATATATACAATTGCATTTACAATACTCATACATTTCTATAGCAATCAGGTGAGAATTCACGGATCGAGCATCTTGGCCTGAAACGTGCATTTCGAAACCTACAAGGGTTTGTCTTGGAAGCTCTCAACAGGAAAAATGCTGCAATATCATATCACGGTTATACTTTTGTTCGCATTAATAGTCATTGCAGATGCTGGATGCAAGAAAAGGCGGGCAACTAATGTAAAACCTGACGAGTGGTCGTTGAATGCGGCCGCATACTCCGACAACCTTTCGGGCAAACTTCCCAAAGAATTTTCATGGCTGGATGTAGATGGTAAAAATATGCTTGCTCCTTCTTGGAATCAGCATATCCCGCAATACTGTGGATCCTGTTGGCTTCATGGAACCCTCTCAATGATTCAAGACAGGCTTAAAATTCAAAAGCAGGGCCTCGGTCCTGACGTGATGCTCGCCAGACAGTCACTCTTGAACTGTGCCGCGTTCCATGATTACGGCGCTGGTTGTGATGGTGGGGATGTGATTGATGTATTGCGATACATGGCACATTACGGCCTACCTGACGAGTCATGCATGCCTTACTCAGCAACTGACCACACAAAGTACGGCAAGCATGCTAAAAAATGTCCAGCAGGAGGGTACTGCACCAACTGTATGACAATTGACGATGAAGATACATGTTGGCCTGTTAGAACGCCAATTAGGTACAAGCTGGATGCTTATGGTAAGGTGTCTGGACCAGGTGAAGATGCCATGATGAGGGAGTTGCATGCAAGAGGCCCCATCACTTGCAGCATGGCAACCCCTGAGACATTTGATTATGGATATCACGGAGGGGTATACATGGACCCTTTCCATAACAACACTGATGTAGACCATGATATTGAGGTTGTAGGATGGGGCGAGACTGCTGAGGGGCAAAAGTACTGGCTTGTAAGAAACTCGTGGGGGACATATTGGGGTACGCTTGGCTTCTTCAAGCTTGAACGTGGGACCAACGCTCTTCAAATCGAATCAGGGGATTGTTGGTGGGCCGTGCCTACCTGGAAAGATGAAAAAGATATAAGAGATGGAAAAATGGTTGGCACAATGTGGGGCATCTTCACCAAGGAGGAAGCAGCCCGAATGAAGCCCGAAGCGGGAAAAAAGCCACATGAGGATGGACAAGAGGATGTCATTATTGAGACGCAAGAGCGTCCTGTGCGAGACACTGGCAAAGTAAGACCATTTTTGTAGTGATGCTACAGTACTATTGAAATTTTTTTTGTCCCTTTTTTTTTTTTTTAAGAAGGGGAAATATACATCTTACAGCACGGCCATCCCCAAATAACAGTCTACAAGATTGAGCTCTCCGCGCAACGCTTTGTGCATCACTCATCCGTGGGTAAGATGGTGCCAAGTGATTTGGACGCCTTTGTCTTGTTCTGTGGCTGTTGTTTCTTCATTTTCGTGGAGCACCCAACGTCCTTCACTCCAAACGTGTGTCGGTCGCCCTGCATTGAAAATTAGCAATTTCACTTGGTACAGCAGTTCGTGGGTACACGCACCTGTACATGCACCTGGTAGATATACAAAGGTAGATACGCATCACTCTACTCCACGTATAATTGGCACTGACCTGTCGAAGCTTACTCCGAATACTTGGCAGCGTGTAGTCGACAGGCCTCCTAGTCCGCAGAGAGCTTCTCCTTGTCTCTGTCAGCGCATCCTCGACAGCCACCGCTGTCTCGCTGTTGCCAGCAGGTGTTGGCATTCTCAGTGTCCCCACCACGCCCTCTGCATCGAACCCATATCGTACGGGTGTCACATACCCGTTACCTATTTCTTCGATCTGATTCAAGGTAGCCAAGTTCAACGAGGATTTTGAATCCACTACGTGCTCCAGTTGCACCATTGGCAAAGGAAAAAGCTCCTCTGTTCCAACAGCCCTGCCCGACTCTCCAACACTCACAGTCCCATACGAGGCCTCTTCTATCTCACCATCCAGTCGTTTCATAACTGGATTGATCCATTCTTTTCCGTGGCCAGCCATCTCGGTTGAGTGTCTTTTATTTTCACTCCCGACTTCATCTTGATCCCCGACTTCATCTTGATCCCCGACTTCATCTTGATCTGACCTGACTGACTGATCTGCTGAACAAGGACTCGAGTTCTCTTTATTCGAGTCCTCTGGTACCGTATGCGAGCTGTGAAACACCATTCCGCCATAGCTCCAGTGAATTTCATGCACATCGCCATCGCTCTCGTCTTCATGTGCAACAAAACCATCCGGCCCCACGGTCTTGAGTATGCTCTCCCCACCGCCCTTCTTTTCAGCAGCAGCAGCAGCAGCATGCGACCCTCCATTCACTTCCTCCTCCTCTGACGTACCATACTGCCGAAAATAATATTGAGCAGATGTACAATCGTCTTCCTGTACCTGCATGCAATGCTGACATCGAGCCCGATGCATCCTCCCAAAGCCCGCTTCAGACTTGGCAGCCACATCCTCGACAGGCCCTCGCCCGCCAGATCTAGATCCGGGTCCAGACCCAACTGACAGAGACCCTTGCAGCAGTTTCCATTCCGAGTACCGACGCATCTCATCCCGGGACCCGATTTGTTCCAGCAAGCGCGTCCGCTCGGCTTCCTCTTGTTTCAGTCGCCGCTTTGCTTCCTCGAGATGCGACCGCAGGTCGTGCTCCTTGGCAGAATGAATCGCCCTCTGCCCCCTGAGCAGATGCACCACCGAGTCGTGTTGAATTTTCATAGCATCGTACTGACTCCTCAGGATGGCATTTTCCCTGGCTAAACTTTGATTCACTTCCAAAAGCCTACACATCATCATATATTCAATGATAATAACTAAACAGACTAGTCTCGAGTCAGAGTACTCTGAAGCTCTCTAGAGAGCAGAGAGCGCAAGCGTCCGCACCTTGAAATTTTCAAAGCATTGCCTGAACATTTCATTTTTTGAGGCGACTGTTTCCTCATCTTCTTGCCTTGGTATAATTTCTATCTTCTGTGTCTTTTAGATGGGAGCACTCTTGGTCCTCGGAAATAGAGACAGCAGTCGAAAACGTGCTACCTTATTGTTGACGTGCTTTCTGTTTCAGACAGACAGCGATTTCTCTAGCAGTCATGAACAATAACACTTTGCGTAAATGCCATGAATATTTAATTTACATTCAGAAATCAATAGTACTGTGTGCATATAGTACGCACTGAAAATTTATTTATTTAAATGTATAAATAATGGTTCTGCCCTCGGACCGATGCAGCATGATCATTATTGCGCCATGCATTACCCAGCAGTTGACACGGCTGCTATCACAGCTGAAACCTTTCAGGTGTAAAAGACATAGTCCCATCTCGGTCGGGTGTAAATCGAGAAGGGTGTTTCACAGGGTGGCCTCGTGATCATGGCTCCCCATGTATGCGCGTATAGAGCACGTGTACACGTGCTTGTACACAGTGGTCATTATACACAAGCACACGCGACGCGCATGTGCAATCTCGTGCCAGGCAGGATGACGTCATCAAGAGTGTGACACAAGAGCAAGGAATGTTCTACTGGGTGGCCTTGATTGAAATCAAAAGTATTAAAAATATATCGTGTATATCGATGTATACTACAGCAGCAAACGAGTTATTGCAAGGAAAGATACATCGTGTTGGGTTTGGGTGGTCGCGTGGACTTCGGTTGCAGCAATGGTTGTCAGCGTATACGCATCGCCTGAGCGCTACGTTCAGGGGGAGAATGCCACATTGCAACTAGGCGAGCAGATGAAATTGATTGGTTTGTCGGGTCCGATATTGATTGTCGGAGATCCTGTGATCGTGCCAATGATGCAGGACATGTGGAAGGAATCTTTGAATCGGTCGGGGTATTCCGAATATCACATTCATATATTCGGGGGCGAATGCTGTAAGAGTGAGATTGAGAAGATTGGTGGTATGGCAAAGGAGCGTGGTTGCAAAACAATCGTGGCAGTGGGCGGTGGGAAAGCAATCGATGCAGGAAAATGCGCTGCTCCTGTAGTAGATGCGGCATTGGTTTCCTGCCCGACAATTGCGAGCACGGATGCGCCGTGTTCTGCTCTCGCCGTTGTGTATACAGAAGGAGGGGAATTCGAGGAATACGTGTTTCCAAAGAGGCATCCGTCTTTGGTTCTGGTGGATTCTGCCATGGTTGCCAAAGCTCCCAAAAGATTGTTGGTAGGAGGTCTGGGCGATGCACTTGCGACGTGGTTTGAAGCCAGAACGGTGAGAGAAGCTCACTCGAACAATTTTTTGGGGGGGAAACCTACTTTGACGGGAACAGCGCTGGCAGAGTTGTGCTACAAGACGCTTATTCAAGATGGGGCAGCAGCATTGGGGGCTGTGGAAGCTCAAGTTGTTACTCCTGCCTTAGAACGAATTATCGAGGCAAATACGCTTTTGAGCGGTCTCGGCTTTGAGTGTGGTGGACTGTGCTGCGCACACTCTGTCCATAATGGACTGACTGTGTGTCCTGGGACACATTCGTATACCCATGGGGAAAAGGTTTCTTTCGGACTCTGTACGCAGCTGTGGATGGAAGGCAGACCTTCCTCTGAAATAGAGACGGTACTCAAATGGCAATACGACATGGGGCTTCCAGTCACCTTGGGAGAAGTAGGTCTGGATTCCTCTGATGTTGATTCTATCAAGATGGTGGCAGAAAGAACTGTTCAAACAGGAGAGACTGTTCACAACTCTCCCTTTACCGTTACCTCTCACATGATTTCACAGAGTATGAAGGCTGCTGACTACTTTGGAGAGCGATTCAAAGATCGCCAAGGATTATGAATTTCTCGTTTTGATGAATCCGTCAATTGACTGCATTGTAGTGTCAATATGAAGACGAATCAGGGAATGTCAAAATAGGAATCTCATACGATTCGAATCCAAATTCAATCAAAAAAATGACATCCATCCTGTACAACCGGCTGAACAGTGATCGTCATCCACACAGTCCCTATGTGACCGGTCAAGAAAGCGGCGAGGTCACGTGCGCGTAGTGAATATAGTTCCCATCCAGGCATTGCCTCGACCGGATACAGAACAAGCCATTGCCTAGGCAGCCTGCTTCGCCTGTTCATGGACCCGGATGTGGCCGATACATTAATGACGACGTGCCACTGCGATACCGCAGTGTGAAATAATACGAATTCTATTTCGACAGGAAAATTGTAGTCGAAAATTTGACCATTGGTATAGTTGCTCTGTACGTTCGGAGACTTGGATTACCCGGTGTTTCGCGAAACGCCCGACAGAACGTTTGGAGAGTTGAATTTACTCAAAGTCAGTCTGGTAGGTTGCATGTTGGATTTTTCATATATTTTACAGAGGCATATGAGGAGAAGAATGTCATTGTAGTGTGTTCCGCGTCTACGGTGAGGGTCGGGCACTGTTTCCAGACGCGGAGGCGGGACTTGGACCGTATGTAGTAGAGACACGACTCGCGGTGAAATGCGGTCAAATAGCGATTAAAGTTCATATGTAATAATATAATGACATGCATTTTGCAGAAATCTCACGGGAATTGCGGAATTTTCGAAACCTATCCTACCACTAGGTCTTGACTTTGTTCGAGGATTTGCCTGGACTCAAAGTAGCGATATTTCTGGCTGCCTGTTCAGTATTACTATATATTTGTACAGAGTTCAAGTCAAAAGCAGGACACAGGTCAATTCACCGAGAGAATCTGGAAGATAAGGATAATGGCGCTGATGGAACCTCCGACGGTTGACGGTTTTGAAGAGGAGTTTGATGAGTTCGAATTGTATGATGATCATAGAAACGATCATGTAGATCACAAATCAATGTATGGAACCAAGGATAGAAATGGTAAGGGGATGGGAGTAGTTGAGCACTCGAGTGAAGTTGAAGATGACTCTGGTGTGGTGTTGCCGTTCGATGACGAGGAAGAGGAATTCTTACCTCTACATCCAGAAACGCTTAAATCACACGATGATGACGCGGAGAGCACAGAGGGGAAGAATGAAGGAAGTGTTGGCGTGGACATAAAATACGGCTCCAGTGCAGGAGTTGACATCGCAATGCCTGGAAGTGCCTCATATTCTCAAGGAGGCTCGAGTCAAGTTGGCTCGTTAAAAGAATTCGCACCACTTTCTACCGCAGGCCAAGGAACAATAGCAGCGTCTCTTCCATCGAAGTCTTACATGTCTCATTTTGGACGAATTGAAGAGAAGGAAATTTTGAAGGAACCTGATGCTGGACTTATGGGTACCTCTATGCCAATTCGAATACCCAAAATGCAGAGAAGAGATATCGTAGATGGCTCTCCCGGAGCCGCAAGAAAAGGCTTTGGGGCCGACTTCATCCCTCCGCATTTATTGGATTCAGATGCTGATCTTCAGAATGATCTTGGCTTGTTCTCTCCTTCAACATCAATCAAGAGAGAGAAGCTCATGGCCAGAAATGCAATTCTCAGATCCACAGGTTTCATTGAGGTCAGATCTGTAACGGCTCCCACTGGAGAAATCTTTGATGCCGTGAAAGAGAGCGTGCTAGCCAAGGAAGAAATTGAATCTGTCCGTGCTGTCCCCACGTCGACTATATCAATTCCCAGGACCACCTCTGAGCCTGCAAAAAGGATGGCATCTTCGCTAACAGCATTATTGGGATCTTTGAAGGACTGAGGGTTTTAAGGTATCTCACGATGGGACCTTGAAAGCAAGTTTGGGACTCTATTTTCCTTGTCTCAACTTCAGCAGTGGATTTGTTGACAGGCCCACCTTCGTGTTTCAGGCACATAATTTATAAGAAGTTTTGGCATTTACTCTATTAAAGTTCCAAAATCTAAGAAAATGAACGTCACAATGAGGAGTTCGCTCGCGAAATTCAGATCCTCAGGTTCAATATGAATACTGCTCGTACTTTTTCCCAAGCATCGCGACAAATGCAAGAAACGGTTCAAATACCATGTGCAGTCGTGTAAGTTTGTAAGTTTGTATCCTGGCAAGATACATCTGATCTTGTATAGAACTGGCAGGCATATGTTCAGGTGATCAATCTTTTCTGCCAGTATCTTGGTTGTATGCAAACAAGTGTGTCTGCTTTTCTCATTCACCTTTTGCCCACATTCTTTATCAGCCCTATACAATGTAAAAAGCAATTTGTAACTTGGCCCATATCGGTTTCATCTCAAATGATCCCTATGGCATAAGTAATGCATAGTGACTAGATATCCAGATGTTACCGGCAAAGAACTTCCATTAGATTCGAACGAATTTTAGGATGAGGTTGGCCGCCTCGTAACGACCTTTCGCCCCCCCCCCCCCCGTGGAGGACATTTGGAAATAAAAGTAATGCGATAAGCTTTGTAGAGATCCTGATGCTGTCTTGAGTAGGTTCTGCAAGAAAAGCTTCGGTTCGAACACACGGAACAAATAATACGGAAATGTATTTCGAACTCCGACCCAAACCAAGGTACGGTTGCACTTTACGGACAGTACTCTTTCGTTTTGTGCACATGGGAATGTTGATTCTACATCTACAACTGAGGGAAGCCGGGTTGCGCTGTTATGGTAAAGAGCGAGAGAGTCAACAACGCGAGGCAACGCCGACCCGGCAACCTTTTAGCGCGGGAAGCCCGAAGCACAAAGTGATTGCATGGTCCGATTGAAAATAAACAATATATCAGGGTGATTATCTGGGCTCAAATGATGGTGATAGAGGACGGAAGAGTGCGCAACCGATCAACTCGCAGAACCACGCCGGAATGCCCGACATGTCGTTGACTGTGGCGGCCATCTTGGAGGAGGGGTTGGGTTGTTGGATGTTTCTGCTCTTTTTAAAAAAATATACTTCTTCCTCCGTATAAAGATGTGCACATGGGTTCTTCGGGATCGTCAGTGTGGCTCAACTTTGGTTTGAAACGCTTCCATCTCATCAGGGTTTTAAAGCAACTTTACGCTAATCGATTTATTCTTGTGCAGGTTGATTGAGTAACAGGACCGTAGTATTGGAGTAACTATTTCTCATCAGGGATCACTGTTTCAGGTTCGCGTTGGAGAAGATGACTCTTGCAGTGCAAGAAAAGATTTTGCAAGCGACTAGAAGTAGAAGTGGTCGAGAAGTGAAGCCCAAAGTGTATAATGATGGAATGATTTCGTCAATGTCGCTGGGAAGGATAGAATATGATACTCAGGAATACATGGAAAGCAAAAATTCAAGGAAACGAACGCGGGTAGATAACTCTAAAGCTGAACAGGCTGGTTTGGACCAAGCCCCTCCTGCAAAGTGCAATGGTGGCATCTTCAAAGCAGCTGCAATTGAGGTGCTGCGACAGGAAATGAGATTGATGACGACTGGGGAGATTACAAAACTGGCTCTGATGAGAAATCTAATTAAGTGCTCGGGTAAGACGCCAGACGCAACCATGGCATCTGCCCTGTACACAGATGTTAAGAAGAGAGAGCATAATTCAGCGTTTGTTCGGCCAAAGGAAGGTCTCTTTGGACTTCGGGAGTGGGCTAAAGGAGGTACCATGGTGCCATCAATTGAGTTTAAAGTCATGAGTGCTGCTGAAAATGTGATTCAATCTCAGGAAGAGGCTGCACAAGAGCCCGGGCATATTGAAAAGCAGTTTCTGAATGAAGGGATGCATCTCGAACAACAGCCTTGTAGTTTAGCAGCGTCTTTTGCGACTTCTGGTAACAATAGAAAACTAAAAGTCTCAAATTATCGCCGAGATGGTCTGATTGATCTGTTATCAGCCGCAGAACATATTGGAACTCCGCCAACAAAAGCAGTGAAAGTGGACGCATTTGAACTGACTGGCTCGTGCAACAGTGCCAGAGAAGAGGAATTTTCTCGTCTCGTGAAAGGAGACCAAAGCGAAGAAAAGGAATCAAACTTTGAGAAAAAGGATGATTCTCCAAGCCAGCATTTTGATGCTCTTTCTGTTGGGCGAGAAAGGGAGTGTCATCTCATCAATGCTTGCAGTACAGAGCTAAACAACAACAATGCTCTTGGTGATGGCGGAGAGCCTTGTGTACAATCTCCAGAAAGAAAACGGCCGTTATGTGCTTGGATGATAAATCTGGAATCTAATTTACGTTTTCTGAAATCTTTTGTGGCAGCCCCTAGCACTGAAAGCAAGCAAAAAGCAGAAGATGCATTATCTGAGGTTGAGAATTCCATCAAGACTTTTCTTTCAGCCTCAAACGGCTCACCGTATGACGATGGATTGAACCAGGCCAAGATACACCTAGGCCAGACCTCTAAGCCTTCCGAAGGATATGAGCTTTTGCCACCAGTTTTAAGTTTGGAAATCTTACCGCTCAAAACCGCTTAAAGTCGTGATCGGCCGAGTCCCCTTGGCCAGTTGGTTACAGACAATCTCTTGTAGACTGAGACCAAAAGAGAGGGTTGCTATCCTCTCATGAGACAATGATGATGAAACCAATGCAATGACTTTTTTTTTTTAATTTTTGCTCGATCGATGGGAACAGTAAATGAGGAATCGGATTTTCTTTGCTACTTGCATGAAGGCACACTAATGTCATAACAAATGCCAAATTTTCGCTTAATATGTTAAAGTCTTGTAACTAATTAGTAATCGACGTTGCAAAATTAAGTTGGCAGTGTCTCCATCGCAGTAACAGTAGCTAGAACAAGTTTCTTGACATGATTCAACTGGCGCAACACCTTGCTTCGATCATCTTGCTTCACATCCATACTTCCAATTGAAGATTCCACATTTGAAATGAGAGATAGCACTTTTAGCTCGAGTATGGTTTTTAAGGCATCTCGTTCGCTCAGCCATGCTTCCTCTTTGCCTTTTTCTGAAGATTGCGGAAAATTTGTTTGAAATGCCTTTTGTGGTGATGCATGTGAAATATTCTCCTTTCCATTAGACTCGTCTTCATCTTCCTCACTGTTCTTACTGCTTAATTCAGCGGTTACTTCCATAGGACCAGGAGCATTTGATTGATTTCCTTGTGCTTTTTCCCAGGCTCCTGTCACTGGATTAGATTCGCCCTCCTGTGAAGTATCCAATTGATAAGATACTTCCAAAGCACCAGATTCGCTCTTGCTGTCTCTCGACAGTGTAATTGATGCAAGTCGCTTTCGAATAGAAATCAATTGCGCAGTTCGGTTATCAAGGGCATCTTCAGCATCTTTCAACTTTTTTTCTGTCGCCTCCAATTTCGACTGGAGCTCCAAAACCTCTTTATCCCTTTCTCCCAGACGTTTGGTCAAGGCTACCATGACATCTCTCTGCTTTAGAAGAAGCCCCTTTAGCCTCTCAGTGGCAGCTTTATCCTCCGCAACGGCTCTACGTTCTTCTTCTAATTCAAAAAGTCTTTTCTCATACTCTTCTCTGATTCGTGTTTGCTCTCTAGCAAGCAGATTGCGGAATGCTGGAGTATCTTGAACACTTTGTCCACCAACTAGTAGCTGGCTTTGCATGGATGAGATTCGGTTTTGAAGAGATGCCATGGCGGCCTTCTGCCGTGCTATCTCTGCTGATTGACGCTCAAGAGCTGTTATAGCTGCAATTTTATCAGCTTGCTCTTTTCGTCGCGCCTCTTCCAATTCAAGCAACAGCCTTCTGTCCACAAGATCTTTGCTTCTTTGCTGCAATTCAGCCCGAAGCCTTTTGAGCTCCCTCTCATACTTTTTCAGCAATGTTCTGTGATTTTCGTCCTCATTGACCCTTGGTTCATTTTTTACGCGCTTGGCTCTATGAGCAAACTTTAATGTGGACAAGGACTCGGAAAATGATTCCACAGCTGGAGAAATCACAGCAACAAATGTTGTCTTACAGTTCCCTCCAAGGGAATCCTCGAGAATACGCGTCAACTTTGAATCTCTGTAAGGAATGTGAGCCTTTATTCTTCTTCTTTTAGGATCTGTCAAAGCCCCGATTACATTACCAAGGGCACTCAGGCTCTGATTTATCTTTTTGCTTTCTTCCAGACGAGTACCTTTGGCTCCAGTCAAGTGAACTCTCTCACTCCCTGCAAGATCTACCAGATTCAATTTACCCATTCGAACAGTTCTTTTTGTTCCAAACCGTACAGGCTGAAGTGCACCTCGGTCTTCCCCCATCATAATGCCAGCATCGGATTCACTTTCAGATCTCATTTCCCATGGCCTGGCACTAGAATTCTCTTGTTGTTGCTCAAGGGAACTTTTCTCAACAACAATAATAAATATTGCATGGGACCTAGAAGAGACTTCATTTAAGCGAGTTGCTCCAGTCATTCTTGCATTTTCTCCTCTTTGCATAAGGTCATACACATCAGATGGAGTCCGGACAACCCATTCACTCAATCCTTCCACATACACCCCCCTCTTCTTGTCCTCACGAATCATCAAGTTCTTGTTCTCAGGCTTCAAAAGATCCGACACTATTTCATTATAAATCTGCAAATATGATGCTCTTACCAAATAATTGCACTGCTCTGTACCGATATCATGGACAATGTGCTGAAACACATCATCCACTGCTCTAGGAATAATACCTCTCTGCTCCCCATCCAGATCCCCTGTCATGGTATGGGTTTTACCAGCTCCCGTTTGTCCGTATGCGATAATTGATCCATTGTATCCTTGCAGTACTTTGGCCACCACATCTCTTGCAGACTCGTTGTATACTTGAATCTGGTCGGACCCTGGTCCAAAGGCCCTGTCAAACCCAAACTTGTATGTATTATATACAATCCCATTCTCTACTCCTCCATTGGCTGCCGCATGCAGATTCTCGGACAGCGTCACAGTTTTACCGGATGTGTCCAATGCCGTAGCAGGGGCATAGGTATGATATCCGTTCAGTTCTCGGTCTAAAGGAGGACGAATTCTCACAACCACCTGAACACAAGCGATTTGCTCCATGTCACATGGGGACAACGTGGTAAAATAAATGCACACAAAGCAGCCAGTGATATTAATCAAACGTACCTTCACCGAGTCATCTTCCTCTTCGCGCCCATGACCCTCGCCATGACTCACCAAATCGCCAGCCACATCTTCCTCAACCCTCTGCTCCTGGATGGCCCCCTCAACTGGAGGATCCGTCCTCCTCACTGCCCTTTCACTGTTCACTTCCGCTCCCTTTGCGATTGCAATTTTCTCCTTCATTTCAATTTCTAATCTGTCGAGATCGTAATCATCTGTCGGATTCACTCCCATGGTATTTGCGTATCCCACCATAGGAAAAGCCTGCGCTGGGCCTTCCAACTGACGGTCAGCCATTCCCTCCAACGTCGATACCTCAACGGCATCACTTGATAAGCCATTATTATCACTAAGAAGAAAACCATTTATCGGTCTACACCCTTCAGCACCGACTCCCCTCGCAGAGTCATCTCCGTACGTCGTTGTTGCCATGTCGTTAAAATATGACGGTGCAACGACAGGCTTGGCCACAGCCTCTTGCGATTCCATATAAATATATTGGTATTATATTTTGATTGGTATTTCTATCCTCTCACCGAGCCTTGAGCAGAGACGCAACCTGACGATTCACCCTTGCCGTTACTCAACAAAATTTCTCCCCTTCTTTGCAAGCCTAAGAAAGGTCACAAACGCCGCGTCAACATCAGAACTCTTTTTTCTTGACTGATTTCTTCGCGATTCGATGAATAAAGGAAAAAAATTCATTACAGTTGACCACCGAATTCTCAATCTTGCTGAATAAGTAGGCCAAGCCTTGGCACTTAAGGTCCTTAATAAAATCGAAAAAGGAGATCATCATTGTAGATGAATTACATTAAGAATGATTTCTATCTGTAATGCGCCATCAGGCATAGAGGTATGGGGACAAGATGGGCACAATACTTGAGGAAGAAGAAGAGACTGGGCACATTGTCCAGTGGGTGTTTCAAGGTTCTCAGACGATAGAGGGTGCTAAAATTCAGAAAAGAGATACCATTGGTAATGATTCTGGTTTGTATGGTCCAAAGGATGTGGATTTGAGGGAGAAATATAAGCCTTGTGAGGAGCATGTGAAATGTTTGGCGTGGTGGTTGAGGAAATCACTGGGCCACGATAATAAGGAAAGGCCTGATGGTAAGAGATATTATAATTAGATTTTATATTGAATCTTTGTTATGGTACTTGATGGATTCAGTGTGTTTGTCCCGAGGACAGTGTCCTGTGACCAAAACTTGCACTGGTGTCTTCCTCACACCAACATAGCAGGGTCCAGCCTGAGAGGAATGATGTCGCTGTTGATGGATCCATCCATTTCTAACGTTATAAATATTTTGCAGGCAGTATGGATGGGGTTTCCTGTTGTAAAACAGAAACAGCAAGCAGTTTGGATGGGAGGATGAGAGTGGCTGCAGTAATTGGCAGATTGGTGAGCATGGAGGTGATAGAATCCATTCTAGGTGTAGTAGGGTCTGGCATGGTGGCTGCTCCGGTCAATTGGAGATGGAGTGTGGATGAAATCGTGGAAGCCTTGTCCGAGGTGGGTCCGGAAGTGATTGTGGCCGCAATTGACACAACTGGGAGTTGGCAAGTAGATGACATGGAGGTTGTTCAGCGAGTGTGCAGTCGACTGCCCTCTGTTAAACGTATCTTGGTAGTTACTAGCAGAAGCGATGGTCGAGAATCGCTGTCGGAGAGGGTATCCGATGGGATAGTGCTGGAGAGAAAGGATGTGGTTGTCATGGATTATGCAAGAGTGTGCCAGAAAATAAAGAAACAAGATCATCGGATATCTTTGGAATATAGTAAATCAAAAGAGGATGTAGCTTTCCTGATATTCACCTCTGGAACAACTTCGAATCCCAAAGGTGTATTAATATCCCACAGAAATATGATATTTCAATGCAGGGCAAAGGAGAGGTATTGTGGATACTGTGCCACAGATGTCTATCTGCATATGGCACCATTATTCCATGTAGGCGGTCTATGTAGTGCCCTATCCATGGTGTCTGTGGGAGCATTTCATGTTTTTATGAGTGGTTTTCATGCCAGAAGAGCTCTGGAGATCATCCAAAAACATTGTATTACTGCATTCATTGCTGTCCCAACCATGCTGATTGATATACTTCGGGAATCCGAGAGTATAGAGTCGCGATTGCAGGATGTAGTACTTTCGAGTGTCAACAAGGTCCTGGTCGGCGCGGGAAGCTTATCCAACAATCATGTACAAAAGATAGCAAGGTTGATGCCCAATGCTACTTTGTCCAATGCGTATGGCATGACCGAGGCCTGCAGTTCGCTGACATTTTCCACCTTGATCGCTCCCAATGCAAGAAGCCATTCTATGGATAGAAACACATCGTCACTGGTGTACGTGGGGCAGCCCCCGGAAGGTATAGAACTGGCAGTCTTGACCAAGTCTGATCAGATTTGCAGAGAAGGTAAAGGTGAGATAATAACGAGAGGTCCTCACCTGTTTGTTCGATACTGGGATATATCCGACAATCAGGCATCAAACTATGCCGCTGATAGCCTAGGCATACAATGGTTTCGAACCGGGGATTTAGGGCTGATACAGTCAGGGAATGTTTGGCTGTTGGGTAGAGCCAAGGATACGATAAAGACTGGAGGTGAAAACGTTGCAGCTGCAGAAGTGGAACGGCTATTAATGAACCATCCAGCAATCATGGAAGTAGCCATTGTAGGCATGGCTGATGCAAGATGGGGCGAGGCAGTCTCTGCAGCAATTGTTCTCACTCCCAGTTATCAGGCAACGATGAGTTTAGACGACATGTCAGCAACAGGATTGAGCAAAAAGTATGGCATTGCAGATCCTGAAAGTGCAATTTTAAAATCAATCAAGAATTACTGTAAGTTGAATGGCTTGGCTGGTTTCAAGACGCCGAAATTGGTATGCATTTTCAAATCTTTGCCTCGTAATGGAACAGGTAAAGTTGAAAAAATGCAAGTGAAACAAGTGATCCAATCAGCCCTAGCAAGATCAAGACTTTGATAAGCCAACAGTCAATCTCTATATTTATTATTTATTTATTTTAACACAACATTGCTATATCTTACATGTATAGATGCTGTTACTCTTTGAATGCTTGCTTCCCAGAAAGCCCAGCCAACTTGCTGCTGCGAAGCGACAAAAATGCTTCCAATCTTTCAGCCATCACCGGGGGCCATCTTCTTACGCGCACTAGCCAGTCTATATCCTGATATTTCGAGCACCCCACGGTTATGTTTGAACAGGCGAAATTCCACTCGCTCTCTGCGTCTGCTTCCAGGCCTTTACTCCAGTACATTGCAGTGAGGGCTATACGAACATCAGCACTACCCGGTGCACGTCTGGCAATTCCTTGCATTTCTTTAATGGCACCGTCGTCATCTCCAATCTGAGCGAGCATTAATGCTGCATTGCTGAATGCATAAATAGATCCATCCAGGCGTCGCTGCATTCGACCAGCTATGCCATCTTTGGCTCTTGAGTTTTGAAAACTAGCAGCACTTTCTAGGTAGTTTTTGCGAGCTTGCTTCCATTCTCCCATTGATGCTCGGCAATTTCCTAAAGAATTAACAACATAGGGGTCTGCAGGGCTCCCAAGACGTTTAGCCATTTCTATGGATTCAAGATATGTTGAGGATGCCTCTTCAAAGAGATTGATCCCTTCTAGAGCAAGAGCTTTCCCAGACAATACTCTTGCTTTATCCAGAGAATCTCCACGACCTAGCAACGTTGTACATTCATCGAATTCAGTGATTGCGTCAACAAAATTCTTTCCATCCACCAGTGTTGTGGCTCTCATTTCTCTCCATCTTGGATTTTTAGCATCCCTCTCCACCAGTTGGTTGATATATTTCAGAGCCGATTCAAAGTCCCTCTCAGAGTATGCCGACAGTGCTGCTCTTTCTAATTTTTCAATCACCCTGAATTCATCCTCTGCCGACATTGCATCCGTAGCAATGCAACTTCCCGGGAACCATAGCAGTCCAGCGCTGACCAGGACCAACCTCTTCACCACAGAACGTCGCCCAGTATCGACTTGAAAAAATTTTGTAATCCATCCATCCAAGCAATCATCGGCTTTTGTCGTTTCTATTCTTGAGTCCAAGCACGAATTGAGATGTGAGATTTTCCTGTTTGTCGCATGTCTACACAAAGTAACTTTCGACAATGTCGTCTCGTTGTACCTTGCTGGAGCAGAACAGCAGCTTCTATACCCATTAAATATTGTCATTTTACATTTAAACTCTGAAATTTTGAGACATCCGACGACTGCGGCTCCCATCTTTCCAATGCAAAGATTAACAGTACTAACGACGAAACCGTACATGGGTACCGGTTGGGGTTGGCAGGCCTCGCAATTTCAGAATACCAAGGTCATTATCAGGGGAACGTGGCAAGATGTTCCCATCATCGTCGAATCTGATATGCCTTCTGTCTGTCCAGTAGCCAACTACTCTGTCACATCTTTGATGCTGATCCTCCAGCTCAGTACATTCATGACTCAAAGATGTACACGTAACATTGGAGTCAGGATCTTGCTTGTCCCCAAGAAGGAGACTTTGCAACATGTTTTGCACACCACTGCAATCTACCACAGAGGTGCTCTCCTTGTCCCCACATGATCCATTGCCATTCAGAACCCTAATTTTCGATTTGACTAATTCTTCTTTACACGTCAGAATTCCCTGGTGATGCTCTGTTGCATTTGCCTGAGTCAAATCCTGCTCACAAGCAAGGTTGCTGCTCGTCTCAGAAACTTTACCACGGTTGTTCTCTTTCCCGCCAGCAGGCGACCGCTTTGTTGCTTCGCCAGGCTTCTTTCCGGCTCTACTTTTTTTTAAGCTGTTGCAATGATCATGGACAACGCAGTTGGCTGATTTCTCAACAGATGTCGGTGCCAACCTCTCACTGTCAGTCAAGGCTCCTCTGACAAACCGCTGTGCAGCACGCTGCTTCTGGCCCTTCTTCTTTGCAGCAACATGTTCGACTGATGCTTTGAATTCACTATTCTCATTATTTTTTTGACTAACTAGCATATCTAGAGGTCCTATATCATTATCCCTTTTCCCCGGCTCTTGTGACGGTTGATCAACCTCTTGGGATTCGCGAGCCCAAGAAGGTGTCGAGGCCATGCTCTCGAAGCAAAGTGAATCTAACTCGTTCTCATAAGTCAAAAGTTTAGCCAAATCTGGTTGCCTAAGTACGCCTCTACCAAACATCTTGGACTTGTCGTTTATACAGTAGAGAAGGAAAGTAAGTAAGTTTCTATTGCGATAAAAAGTAGTGATCAGAGCATGTAGGCTTCTAAAAACACAAATATTAATATTGAATATAATTTAAAATGAAAATGTGGGCAGCATCCACCATTGGATGAGTAAAATAGTACTGTTAGATGTTGACAGTTGTCCGGGCGGATCCGTCATAGTAGGTGGTTCATAGACAGTTGGAAATGTGACGTGAGAACGACGGGCAGCAGCAGGATGGATTCAGATTGCAATGCTTCTGATTTAACTGTAAGTGTGTGTGTCTAATAAAATGATATTACATTTATAGTCTGCAACTTGCAGATTTTGATCTTAGCTAGGTGCATTACATATCCCTGAGACGAGCTTGTCAGTGAAGATCAGGGTCAAAGGCCTCTTCCTGGTCCGTGCTAGCCATGTCAAGTTCGTTGTACAAGTCCCTAAGAGTTGATATAGATGTATTTTCCTCTACGCTTATCTTGAAAAGCATTCCATCTGAAAGGTTCAGTTGCTTTGCCACTTTGGCATCAAGAGAGACTGGGGTGGAATCCTCTGGGCCTCTCCTCTTTAATGATGACGCAAAGACAGCCTGCCTTTCTGCGGAGATAGAGTAAGCTTTCAATAAAAATGCCTTCATTCTAGAGATGAGACAAAGGATCTTTGCACGAGCACCGCATTCTTTAACTGTTGGGTGCTCTTCAGGAACATCAGACTCGATCAGCTCATGTAACTCTGCCACAATGGATGACATTCGGAACGCTAACATGGAGTCAATCTCATTTATAACGAGGCACACCTCCTCTGTTTTCCTAAAAGGTAAACTGCAGATGAGATGACCCAGCCAGACCCAAATAGTGCTACTGTAGTTTTTTCGAGGCATTCCTTCGTCTCCAGGGGTCCTGGGAGGAGTCGTTTTTGACTGACTCGATGATACAAGCTCTGACTTGAATGAACGTGTAATCAGCCGGAGAAATTCATTTCTTCTTGCCCTTGTCTGACAGACGATACCCAAGTAAAGCCTTCGCAATTGTGTTTGTGCAAGCTTTGTGTCAGCGTTGCGAGACTTTTCAAATTGGAAGTGAGAGTCTTTGACTCCCTTTGCCAACCGTCCAGCATCTACATACTCCATGTATTTGTTAGATAAGCGTTTAAGGAGCGTAAGTGCTTTCCCACTGATATCTTGCATGGTATCCATGGAGAAAATCACTAGTGTTGGTACTGTAGACCATGGCCCAACCAATCCATCCCTTTGAGCAAGCTCCATTAGCACCAGTATCCGGCGCCTTAGAAGCACTAGATGCTGCTCTTCAGACTTTTGAAGAGGGGGGATATCTGTTGCCAAGGCCAAAATTGCATCCCAGTGATTCTGCAAGATTGAACTGCTGTATGACAAGTCCCCTTCGCCATTTTCAGTCGCAACAGCAGTTCGAGATGAGAAACAGATGTTGTCAGATGCCATTGACTTCCTCTTCTTTCCTCTTTGAGCAAGTCGAGAATCTTGATGCTGCAGGCTATGTAAGGCATTTGAGTCAGCCTCCACGAGCTCAATCAGCCCGTTTAGAGCAGTCAATTTCAGGGTTGGAGAAGAAGTACTACTGAGTGCTGCAATCACAGGGAAAGAGAACAATCAAGTTGATGCTACGTGGGGTTATATCAATAATCTACCAGGAGCGTACCTTCAGCAAGGATATCTTGTACTTTTGACTCCTTTGCCATGGCCACAAGAGGAGATGCAATCATCACCTGACAGATCCCCTCTAATGCATTTCGCTGGATTTGGGCGGCTAAAGCCGGTGCTCCTTTGATTTTCATATCCCAGTAGCTTCCAAATAATTTCAAAACTGCGGGAAGGGCCATTTTCTGCGGAAGTTGTGAAGAACCATTCACTGCCACTGGCAGCCTCTCAAAATGACTTGCCCCATATCGGTAGAGTTGTCCGACGATAAAAATGAATCGAGGGAGGTTTTGCAGATGAAATTTCGGTTCCTCAAGCCAGCAGAGATATACGGCTGCAATACTAAAGAGTCGTTCGCATGCAAACTGGCTGACTAGTGCACAAGCTGCCAAGCACATGCATGCAGAGGAAAAAACAATAGTAAACCTATGCTGGTTAATTATACTGACGAGATCGTTTGAAATATCAGTTGCGATTTCCATTGATGCTTCTGAGTACTCATTTGCGCTTTTCAGAATATTGGAGATAATTCCCAGCAAACAAAGAGTCTGTTCAGCTGCGATCTTGGCTTCCTCAGCAGATTGATCCACATCCCCCATTTTTAAATAAGGAGCCAAAGACCTCAAGAACTTCGTAGGATCAGACTCGGGTATGCAATAAGATGCATTAGAAACTGATATAGCATATATAGCATGCAGATACGGCAATATGCCATCAGTGGAGTTGGCTGTTTCGCCCGACATGTGTGCTGCTGATTCTAGCAATGACAATGCAATGCCATGCATCTCTTTATCAAAAGAAGCTTTCAAAGATTCCCCATCTCCATCATTTAACAAATCCTTCATCAGAATAATTAATGGACTTGAGTTTTGTAGTAGATTTCTGGTTGTGCCTGTGCTTCCAGAAGTATTCACAACTGACATGACCAAATTTGCCATTGAAGTTGCCCTTTCTGAGACAGAACGGTTATATTTAACTCCATTTTCACCTTCAAATCCTGGTTGAAGCCAAAGAGATTTGAATATTTTGCCTACTAATGTCTTCACACTCTCCTCCTGGTCAGCCGAACGGCCCAGTATAGCTCTGTATGCATCATTCACTTTGCTTGACTCTGTCTGTGGTATGACTACTGCACATTCTTTTAGAATCCTGATTGCACTTCTTCTAACACTGGCACCAGGATCATCGGTAGCCTTGACTACAACGTGCAGCAGGCTTGAAGCAAGATTTGCGTCTTGAGCCATGTGCTTGCCAACCAAAGTCAAAGCTGCCTCCCTAACTGATATAGAATCATCCTGCAAAGCATGCTCAATGGCATCATGCATGCTCGTGAGCTTGAGCAAATTGCTATCAGCAGATAAGATGTCACCGATAGCTTTGACGGCTTTGGCACGAATAGTGGAAGCTTGCTGCTTTGTCTCCATAATTTCTAGGATCCAAGATAGCATTGCAGGAGCCGCTGAAGAGAACTGCTCATGGACCAAGATTTTCACCATCATTTTGCCATCTTCTTCCTTGGGCAAATTTTCATAAACTAACTTCGAGTGCCGTTCAAGATCTTCCCGTGCCCTTTCCAGAAGCTCCACAACTTGCTCGCTGGTTTGCTCTTCGTCTTCCTCTGATTTGCATACTGAATCAACCTGCTCACAGAGAGCTCGAAGTATAAGGAATCTCCGTGCTGATTGAACTGAAGGAAAGTCTAAATCAGAAAGCATTTGAAGCACTATGTCCGTTGCAGCTTCATTGGCATTCTCATACCCTGCAAAGCAATATTGTCCAACAGGAAGTCATGTCAAAGTATCCCATACGCGAATTTGCCAAATAGATACATTCAAAGAGCTCACCTCTAGATTTTGAAACTTCATCGAGATGATCTGCTGCCTCATTTAAAGAATGACTATTGCTGTACACGGTGACCAGGATCTTTCCTAACATATCTACACATAATTGCCTAACAAGAGTCTCTGCGATCAAATCACAAATTGCTATCTAAAATCAGAACCAGAACACATATTGCACCTCTAAATTGTCAACTTTCGTAATATTGAGATAATGTGACATACCTGAGCTCCTAAGTCCAGCATCTGAATTCAGGATGGAGACCAAGCGAATGAGCAAAGTGGCTATCACAGGCCAATGCAAAGCCGCTGACAGATCCAGCATGTCGTCCACAATACCAAGCATAACGCAAGAAAAATCAGCATCTGTTTCCATTCTAGTTGTCTTTAATGTAAATAAACTGCAACAGCTAGTTAGTCGAGTAAGTCAGCCTGCATCATATTCCTTACACCTAGAACCAAACAGACATACCGCTCCATGCATAGAATCCAAAATTGATCCGCCACAGATATGCACTCTGCATACGCCTGCTTTATATGATCTATCGAGCTAAGACTAGGAATTTCAGCACACCCCTGTGTTATTTTCAGAATGAGGGCAGTCATTATACTGACACTGCACAAGGTGCCATTGTCAGAGGCAACTTGTATATCTCTCCTACACTTCCTTCCACTTCCAAGAACCGGGGTCATGGCCGTGAAGATATCTTCTATAGTCTGCTGTCTTATTTCTGGAGAAGAACAAACGATCGCAGATACCAAGTTGACGCTGTTGTTTTTTATTTCTGGCAGATAGTCAGTTGTCATGGACTGAATGACAACTCGCAGCAACGGTGACGATAGAGATACAGGAAAATTAACAAGTGGCGCTATGTCGCCAATTAAATTAATCAATACCGACATTCTATCAACCACGTGGCCCAGAATAGCCGGAATCCTGCAAACAAGAAACGTCTGTTATCTAAAATAGAAGCATCAAATGTAAAAGAAAACACAAACTTTCAACAGGGGACTTGCTTGACTTTACTCGTATTCAAATTTCCTTCGCACATTTCTACATCTGAATCATTTCTCTCCACTTTTTTCAAACTTGGTCGTATAGCCGCCCGAAGACGAGCATCATAAAATGGTAAAATGTTCTGCTGCAGTTGATACCGAGACGTTTCCACACACATCTCCAAACACTCTTCCGATATCACCATGGATTTGGCCGCTTTTAATATCAAGCGAGACAGTAACACTCCACCACCTAGCGCTATTTCAACCTTTCGTGCGGAGATTGATGAACCTTCATCTCCTTCATAAATTAAAGCCTTTGATCCAAGCCCAACCAGGGTGCACAGATGCTTCATTGTTGCTGTCATTACATTTTTCTCCACACTCTCAAATGCCTCTCCGCAAGTCAGAAGTGGTAATATCGAAGAGTTTAATGCTTTCATCAATTGCAAAGCGTTCTTCACATCGCTCTCCTCTACATCAGCTCCCTCAGCCATGTCACAATCCCAGCTCTCCATCTTCTCGTTGAATCCATTTAATATTCTGCTCAGAGAATCTGTCTTTTTTCGTATTTCATCCTCCACGCTAGGGGCATGTTCTTTTTTCTTCTGCGTGGCATCCAGTCCCCTCGAAACCCTTGTGGCATCTACCTTCCTCTTCTGCTTTTTCAAGGAACGAGATTTCTCAGCAGATATAGGTGAGTCAACCTTCACCTTGCGAGGAGTTTTTGTCTCCACGACATTATCTACATCCTGTAGAAAAGGTTCCCTTTTCTTTTCATCTATATCCCACGCTCCGTTAACACCTACGACCGCAACGAACAAACGAATCATCACACTGAGAGCAGCAAGTTTTCAGAAAAAGCAACAAGCTGTCTCATCACCAAACGCACCTGCCGGCTCCTTTACCGGCTTGTTCGGATCGTGTAAAAATATATCAGTTCTTCTATCTTCAAACAAGCGCATTAATTCGGTCATTTCGGAAGGCCTGTCCTTCCCCGTGACCCGTCCATTTCTATGCCTTCTGCATACAAAAAACAACACGCTGGACACAACACTCTCCGCACCACCTATGCCAGCAGAATTATATCCATTGTACGTATTTATATTCAATACTATAGCGGACGTCATTACGTACATTATAGAAGAGTCCACAGACTCGATCACTTTCAAAACTTCCCGAACAGTTGAATCCGAAATATTTTCGATTGCCACCGTATCTACGCTCGATAGAGCATTCATATCCTCCTTTTCATCTCTTTCTTTCCTTTCACTGCTATCCCGGCCACACGGCCACCCGGGCACAGCGGTAGACAGCACTACAGCTGTCGTCGGTTGGTGGACATCGGTGAGACGGTACCGTTCTCTCGAACAACCAGCATCCAAATTCCCCGCGTTAAACATGATCTAACTCTTCATATTTCACCAATGAATCATTACGAAGGGACGCATCGTCTCATGTGGATTGAACTTTTCAAAAGAACTGCGATAGTTGGAGCCGGGCAAGAGCTCTTGACATCTCTTCAGGTCCATTTTTTGATTCCAACTCCGGGGTCAAGATTGACGTAAGCCACCGGTCAAGTCGAGTAGTCGATCGATCGATCGATTCACCATGGCCACAGAGAGCCTGGCCTGGCTTCAAACTTTGGCTGGTAGATTGGTATCCCGAGTCTCTCCCACTACGAATGGCCATTAGTGAACAATTTTCTTCCAGAACTACATTTATCCAGAGTGAATTTAGGTGCCGTGATCACGGACATCATGATCATGATGTCGATTCCCATATAAATATGGGATTGCAAAGTGCTACACTCACGAGACAGGTGGCCGGTAGTTGCTTTTGAATTCTCGTCTTTATTTACTTCTACGTTTGTGGTAGTGCGTCGGGATCCTGTGAAATTTCAATGTTGTGTGAGATACATGCAAAGGAATGAATCGATAAATGCAGCTGTCTACGTTGTTATGAGAGAGTTGGAAGAATATGCAGCGGTAATCTCGCGATCTGGCTGTTGATTCTTGCAATCAGGGGAAGAGTGCGCTATGATATCACACTTTTATTGGTGGTAAAAAGAAAAGACAGATAGGTACTGAAGACGGGATCCTGAGTCGTTGGCGGGCTTGTCGGAGCGTAGGACTGATGTGCTTGTTAAAGTGGAAGAGGATAGTGGCGATATAAGAATGGTAGAAATTAACATAAAGAGTATAGATGTTATAAGAACTCGGGGGTGCACGGCATGGGAGTTCTCAGAGGAAGAGGTCGCCTGTATTCAAGTGGAAGAGTTGGGGTGGGAAACTGGAGTGGCTGGAAGTGAAGTGCCAGAGAGCAATGAGCCAGCACATGAGATGGGCTTAGGTTCATGTCAGGATTTTGTGCAAGGAAATGGCCTCAAAGATGGCGTGAAGTACGAGGACAAGCAAAAGCAGGCAGTTGGTATCCCAGAAGAATATGATGTGGATGTGGATGTGGATGTGGATCACTGCATTCCTCTGAGTCCTGGGAAAGAGGCAGGATTCGATTATCTGGCATCGCTGGCCGCGGAAAGGTCTCCCGATCAGGATGATGCTGGTGGAATGGCTTGGGCCAAGGATATTTCTCCAGAGGTGTCTAGGCCAGGGTTGATAAATACTTTGAACTTCGGTGGTAAGGGTAAGGAGGAGGGAGGTCTTGAGTACAAACATTGCGTTGCCATTGGTGCTACAGCTAGAAACGTAAAAGAGACACCATTGAAAGATGGATCTCTTACATGCACAGAGAAACCCAGTCCAGTCACGACTGCAGCTGGGTTTATGACTGGCAGGGGTAAGGAAATGCATGTATCAGAAATGCAGCTGCAGGCTGCCAAGGTCCTCCTCCAAGAAGAAGAGAAATCCGTTTGCAATACCAGTTTAGGCAATGAGATGGATGTAACTGTAAGTGGGTTCAGGTCTGGCTCGGGAGCGGCTCTCAAGGTTCCCAAAAGCAAGCTTGATGCAGCAGCAAAGCTGTTTGACAATCTTGAATCAAGAGAACAGCATGCTAATTTTGATGCGTTCCCAAAAAAGTCCTCAAATGTATCGAGGAAAAGGTCTCTTTTGGAAATAGAATGCCTGTCTGGATTCTCCACAGGTTCCGGTATGAAGGTGAAAATATCGAAAGACAAAATGGAGGCAGCAGCACATCTGCTAGCCGGAGATGGTGGTTCTGATGCCAATGAGACACCAATCAGGCAGCAAGAAACCCCGGCAGCCAGAGAGCAGAGCATTCGTAAACAATGTTTTGTTACCCCTACTCCTATCAGGGTGGTACAAAATACTCCAGGAGGAGATCATTTGGGCACAAGGAGCAGATTTGCTCCAAACTCAAGGCAGTCTGATCCCCTTGGTCCAGCGGCCTCTTTTAGGACGCCAGGCTCGCAGTTGCCAGTATCTGCGTGTAGAGAGAAAGAAAATCGACAAATTAAAGCTGTAAGGACAGATGAAGACGGATCATCCGAGATGGCTGTCATGGGTGGCAATAGGGTCTATGGATCAATGAAAAGTGATGAAAGTGGAGCTCAAAACCACAAGCTATCCAAAACCCATCCAAACGTGATGCGGAATGAAAACCTTCCACTGAATCCAACGCAGACAGAAACGTATATATTTGACTCCAAATTTGGAGCCGGCGACGTTCGTGCTCATCTGCTTTCCTCTGGAGCAAAATCTGATTTTGTAACAGATGATTGGGTTAGGTACGAAATATTGCCCTGACAACGCCATCCTGATCGGTTTAATTATAAATATTGCTGATACTTTTCGTGTAGAAACCATTATAAATGGGTTGTTTGGAAGCTTGCCCTGATGGAATACTTTTCAGCTCCAGAGGCAATAGCAACTGTCCTGACATTTTCCAATGTTCAAAGTCAAATCGCGTATCGCTATCACAAAGAATATAATTTGGGACATAGATCTTTTCTGAGAGGAGCACTGCAGCGGGATTTTCCAATGGCTGCTCCCTGCATTCTAAAGGTTTCAGAGATCAGAAAGCACCAGGTCACTGCTGAGCTGGAGCTAACAGATGGCTGGTATTCTATCACAGCTAGGTGTGACCGACGATTGACCCAGCTCGCCAATCAAGGTAGACTATTCGTTGGGTTGAAGCTCCGAATAACCGGGGCAGAACTTTGCGGTGGCAGTCCAGGGCAGCCCCTTGAAGCAACTAAATCAACCTTTATCATATTAAATTACAACCAAACGCATCCAGTCAGAGGACCGGCAACAACTTTGGGAAAGCAACGGATGATCGCGATTCCAATAACAGCAATAAGTATCGCAAGGCCAAAAGGAGGGACCATATGCAAGACAGTTGTCACTATAATTCGAATGTTTCCTCCGTTACTATGGTCCAAACTTCCCAGTGGAGTAACCACATTCCAAACAAGCAGAGCTGCAGCTATTTCGGAAAAGATTTTCGACGCAGAGATAACAAATGCACAAGCAGCTGCAGAAGAGGAGCTGCGCGCGAAAGAAATTGAGATGTGCAAAACGTGGCTAAAGATAGGGAAGCAAGGAGGTATGACCAAAGGTATGGAGGCTATACATTTCTGTCTGAATTTTGTGATCACATATATTATTATTGTATTTTACTGATGATTGAGTTTGCTTCTGCAGTGGATAGACTATATGCGTCAATAATTGCAAATGAGGATGAAGAGCTTTTACAAAGTTTGAATGAGAGTGACAGAGCAGAGCTGGAGAGATACATGTCATCAAGACAGCAAGCCTTGCAGGACAAGCAAAAACGGATGATAGAGGAGAACCTAGGGGCTAGCATGCCATCGGCACCAAAAGCTAAAGACATCGAGACTCGAACGCTTTTGGTCGGCGAGGTTCGAAAGTCAGGCAAAAGCGGCCATCTAGATTTTGACTTTTTGGCATCAAACACAGCTCAGCAGAAGACTGCCCTCGTAACGTAGGTTTATCGCCGTTTGTTTGCATCAAGTTGACATTAAGGAACCCAATAGACATTAAAATTATATCTAGAAGATGCTTGTATGCAGAATCTGGAGGCCAAACGAGGACCTTGGCAAGGCGAGAGAAGGACAGATTATATCAATCACGTCACTTGACACATTTGGCCCTGGAGATGCTCTCTCCAATGGTTTCCACGGGCATTTTTTGTCAAGCCTCCATCACTTTCAATCGACTTCAATCTCAAAATATGAATTGATTGAGATTGATAGAAGCAAGTTCGAGATTGTCGAGAGCAGGCCTCGTGTTACACAATCAGTACAAAAATTGCTCAGAACATTTGAGCTAGCCATGTCTCCACCACACTTATTTGATTACATGGGACTGGTCATCAAAGTCGGACCTGTATACATGTCTTCTGATTATAAATATCATTATCAATGGATTTTCATGATTGACGATTCCCAAACAGTATCAGACGGAGAACTTCCATGGTTGTTTGCTTTGCAGCTCTGTGGACCAGAAAATGCAATAAAGTGGCTTGACAAGACTTCAGAAGGAAAAGTAGTCCAATGCGAAAATATTGAATATTCCGGAACAGATAATGCCCATTGTGTGGTACGAACCGTAGGGAGCATGGCAACATCCATTACAAATAGCAATTCAGTCCAAAACTGTTCAGGCTCTGACCATGGAAGTATTCAAAAGTGGATAAAAAGCCATTCTGGATTCATTACTGCCCAGACAGAAAGAGCTCAGACGCTGATGAGATAATGTAACGAAATCAATAAATATCATCACAATCGATGCATTATTTATGGGACGACGTATGCCCCAATTCCCGCGCTTTGATCCTGTACAACTCTTTATCCCGAATCACGCCCTTGTGAAGGTTCTGTAAGAACAAGGGCAAGATTTAGAAGCATCGCTTGCTAGATGCACTCTTAAAGGCAAAACACACTTTGAATCAGTATAGAATTTGTCATTCACCACTCACCTCTCGTTCAACACGTTGCCCGTGATGAATGTAGCCAATTGCTATTGCAGTTACCACCGAAACACCAACCAGCGCGATACCGCCTTTTCCTAATACAGTTACTACCATACGATTTATTACATACTAGAAAACAAAAATACCGATAAGGAACAAAATGCTTTAAAAGAAATTGGAATGAGAATGATGTGTGAGCTGGGCTCTCGTATCTCGACATGTACATGCATGTCGAAGTCCAATTGCAATTGACAATTTGAAGATTATTTTCAACCAGAAAGTCCTAATGGAGATTTCAATGTGTACATGGATGAATCTGTATATGAACGATCATCAGTTTCATGAATGATTTTCAAAAGAATGTAAAATCGAAACAACAAAAGGCTGCTTTCAATGAAATCAACAGCAAGTAATACAAATGTATGCTATCAACTATTGGGACAGAATAGGGCCAATATAAAATATTCCAAGGCCTTCAAGTTAGTATCCTCTTGACCACAGCACGCCGTTGCCTGGTTGATCTGGGGCAACATATCTACAAGCCGAATAGTCTTGCCACAATGCTTTGAAAATAAACCTCTCATCCTTTTGATAGTACTTTCCAAGAATGGGCTTTAGAGCCTCGGTGGCTTCCTGTGCATGATAGTGGGGAATGTAGGAAAACAAATGATGCGCGACATGTGTATCTGCAATGTGGTGATGCAGTGTATTCAAAAGCCATCCGTAATTTCGATCCACAGTGGCTAGGGCTCCCCTTAGCCAATCCCATTCCTTGTCTGTGTAGTGCGGTAATGCAGGGTGCGTGTGCTGCAGCAATGTAATCATGACCAGCCAAAAGTTCACAATCACATATGGAATGCCATACGTCTTCATGAGCCACCCCCACCCCCATGACTGTCCAGCCTGGTATAGTCCACACACAACACCCAAAAGAGCAGCATCGCTGACTGCCACCTCCACTCTTTCTCTCTTGCTGAAGATGGGTGACCATGGGTCAAAGTGGTTCACCCATTTATGCCCAGGATACGGTCTGGATTTGACATTAAATGTCAGATACAATGGCCAGCCGAGAAAGAGTGCCCCGGCCAGATGCACCAGGCGAACCCATCCAAACTGATCCCAGTCAAACCCTTCTTTAGCAGGGGCATCCCGGACCCTTGGCACGAACACTTCGTCTTTCGCAACGGAGCCTGTGTTCGAATGATGCCTCCTGTGCGAGTGCTTCCATGAGTAATAAGGAACTAGTAGAAGCGAGTGAAACACCAATCCTACTCCGTCGTTCACCGCCTGGTACTCAGAAAAGGCCTGGTGGCCGCACTCGTGTGCCACGACCCACACCCCAGTGGCCACCGCTCCTTGGAAAAACCAATACATGGGCCACAGAAGCCCCCACGTGACATAAGGAGAAACATTTGCATCATCAATATACGTAGATGCTACATACAGCCCCGCAATCATGGCCAAATCAGTGATCAAGTATGATGCCGACCGCCAGAGAGACCGTTTAAAGCAACGCTCTGGCACCGCCTTTCGCAGCTGACCAATCGTAAACGGTGGTTTTTCAGTAGGTTGACGATCTTCATATACTCTTTTGCTTTCAGTACGAGCAGCTCCCCTCGTTCGTACAGCCATGGCCCTCTCGATTTCAGTGGCCCAACCGCAGCACCAGTGCTTGATCAACCTTTCCTTACAATATATCAGACTCCAAAAACACCTGATGAAACCAGAGTCGAAAAAATAAATGAAATAAAGAAAATACTTTAAATCAAGCCTGTCTGACGCTCCTCCACATATTTGACAGCATTGGCACGAAGCTCCGTGTCCTAGTCGAGCTCAATTAAAAAAAAGGTGGGAGCCACGTGCACCTTGGGAGGTGATAGAGCTTAATCACGATCGATCGATCGATCGTGACACTATGCATCGCTCCCCATCTGGGGTATTCGAATTGTGCAGCAGTGCCAGCATTGCACTTGTATGGTTCCAGCCAAACATGTTTCCATGAGACGAGAATCAAAGTTAATCCAGCAGGTCAGGCATATCCTAGGGCGCTCCATATGCATACGGAGACGCATGCCTCGAGGCATGATGGGCTCATCATGATCACCTTGGTCGAGGTGTTGTGCCGCCCTGATTTGACTCGGTTGTACAAGGCTTGCCACCGACAACTCTCCAAGGTTGGATCGGTAAGTACGCTGGTTGACCATCACACAGGTCACGCAAAGCGCAATAGAAGGGATGTGATGGTAAGCGATTCACACATTGAACGCATGGAATCAGCCATGTTCAAATTCAAAAGGTGCCACCTGGAGCACAGGTGTGGATTCAGCGCTCTTGATCTCGGGTCAACTCGCATCCAATAGTCCAAATATGCAGAGTCTACTGGTGTGTTTCTCACTTACAATATTTTAAATATTTCATGCAAATATTATGGAGATTTTAGTATGCTACATATCTAGAGAAGGCTTGAATTCAACACTTTAAATAGTCAGGCAATCCTAGGCCTGTTGACCACAAGCGCTTGTAGCGCTGAGCCTTATTCTGTTGGCGAGAGGTTTGGATGGGATTAACCGAGGTACGTTTTCATTTTGGACACAATAAATGCATTTTTATGATTTGGTCTAGATATTGAAGGAAAATTTGTGTTGAAAAATTGGTGCGCAGGAACAAAGAAGACGGGCCGAAACCAACCGCCTGGCTGCCCTCGGGCGGAGAAGGCAGCTGCTCGAGCGAGCAGCTGCTCTGCATGCAGATGCCGTTGCTCCAGGGCGAGAGTCCGGCATGCCTCTGGGGACAACTGGGTCGTGGTATCAGTTTACTGACAGTCCAGGGAATGGCAATGGAGACTTTCGGTCTGGTGGTTTTGTAGCGAATGGAGAGAGCCATGGTTGTTTCAATCAAAATATGCTGCACCGACAGCATGCTGGCACTGGAATAGGCAAGGCGTTTGGCTCAGATTGGGTCCCTTGTGCTCAGTCCAATCCAATAGACCGGATGTCCTTGGAAATAGGTAAAGATACTTACATGGTGGATGCGAGTGTAGAAGAGAGTATTTTAGGCGATGCATGTTCGGGGCCTGGCATCATGACAACAGGGTTGGTGGGAAATGTTAGTCTCATGGAAGATGCACGTCCCATGCAACAGCGTCAAGATGAAGAGCATAAAAGCGGGAGGCGGGATAGCGGTCAAATGGATAAATCCCCTGTACAGCCGAGGCAGCTGATTCAGGCGACTCTGAGGCAGACGATGCAGCGTTATCGCAAAAAATCTTCCATGCGAAAGTCGGCAAAGGAGCAACACCGGGCTGTCAGCAAGGGAAGGGGCTCTGACATATCGTTTGCTGACGCTTTGAAGGGAATCGAGGAGGAATCTCGGAAATCAGAAGCACTTGTGGACTTCAAAGGATTCAGCATGCGCCCGTCCAAGGGCAATGGCCAAGAAACAGGCTCTGTTGCTGTTGCTGCTGCTGTTGCTGCTGCTTCGAGCTCTGAGCGACGGGCAGGGCAGCATGCGGCCTCTGGTCCTCCTGGCCTGAGAAAAGATATTAAAAAGGAGCTTTGCAAGCGCCTGGATAGTCAATCGTCTAAATATAAAGCTGGTAGATGGCAGTGGCTGAAAGAAAAACGGGATGGAAATGGTAATATTCCTTCAGATCCAAATTTTGATCCAAGAACACTGCTCATTCCAGAATTTGAATTCGAGGCTTTGAAAGGCTTCAACAAGCAATACTGGTCCATCAAAAAGGAAAATATGGATCTTGTTCTATTTGTTCGTGTTGGTGCTTTCTACGAGCTTTACGATATTGATGCAGATGTTGGTCTTCGAGTAGGACTTAATCCCATGGGAGAGAAAACTGGGAGCCTGCAAGCAAATATGTGGAGAGTAGGCTTTCATGCCAGCTCCTTTGATATTTGGTGTCACAAGGTGCTCATGCTGGGTTATAGTGTGGGCAGGGTTGAAGAAGTTATCTCTGGTTCGTCGGAGTGTTGTGCATCTACGGGTCGCAATGCTTTGCGGCTTAGGCGTCTGGAGCAGGTGTATACTCCAGGAACATTCAGTCTGATGGCATGGTCTGGCGAGGAGCATTATGCCATTAATCGGCCGTGGATGGCTCTTTGTGAGGGAGAAAATGGCTTGCTTGCCTGTTGCTTGGTGGATGTAGTGAGAGGGTCCTTTCAGGTTAAGGAATGGCAAGAAGTTGACAGCAACCGCAGCATTCTGGAGCATTTGATGCTTCACAGTAATCTGATAGAGGTTGTTCTGCCTTATTGGGGACATGTCAGCATTGATACGAAGAAACGTTTGAAGCGCTTCAGACCTATTGTGTCAGATGGCATTGACAGGAAGCTCAACGTCTCCTTACTGAGGTTGGGAGCAATGGGAAAAGGGAAAAGAATACCAGTCACAGAAAAAGAGGCTCGGCAACAGATTCTCCAGAGCGTCAACGAATCAGGGGCTAAATCCATTCACAAATTTGTTTCAGAGGACAAAGGGATCGGATATTTGTCTCTCCTGTCGCTATGGACGGCGCTCACCCATTTAAAGTCAACTTCCAGTGGTGCTGGAGTTTTGAGAGTTGCTTCGGTCTTACCCTCCCTGAACACGGATAGTGCACTGGTTACTGGGAGGCTCTTCATGGATACAGCCTCACTAAAAAGTCTTGACATCATTCATGGACCACTAGGCACAGAGAAGGGTAGTCTATATCAGGTTTTAAGCTCCAAGATTGCCACAAAGAAAGGCAAACATTGCCTGTATGACTGGCTGCTGAATCCACTCTACAGAGAAGCAGACATTTACGAGCGATTGGATGCCATTGGTTCCATTCAAAGACGAATTAAAAATGCAAAAGATTTTCAGAAAGCTCTGTTGATGCTACCTGATATGGAGAAAACGCTGCCATTTATTGCCAATCGGTTTGCAAAATTGCTCCAAAAGAATTCTTGCATGGATGGCACAATCTCGGATGATGGGTTTGAACAAAGGGACGCATGCCTGAGAATTGGAGATTTTAGAAACTTTGGTATTCTTATTGATTGTCTTTTCAGGTTGGTAGACATTTGGGAAAGATGTTGTGCAATTCGTGCCCTAGATTCTGATCTTTGTGATGCATTACAGGTTTGCTGAGCAAGCAGAAGATTTTTTTAACTGCATGCATCCCAAGGGAAGCGATTCTGTAGAGTTTCTTTCAATCTTTACAAGAGCTTATCATCATCTTTGTGTGCTTGAGCACGCAATATCTGAGATGAGAGGAGTCTTTCTGATTTAGGGATCAGATAATGATCCGTTGATGATCAGACGAGGCTTAAGCTTGGATGTCGATGAATCTTCTGATGCCCTGGAGAATCTTGAATCTAATTTTGAGAAAGGGATAAGTGCGTTTTTTGCTAAAATGGCGCAACAAACAAAAGTAAAACTACAAAAAAAAGTTTCAATCAAGGGCAATGGAGCCAGTATGGTTGTTCATTGTCCTGAGGACCTGGGTCCTCTGCTGGAAGCTCAGGGCTACTCGTGCTTGATGCGATCCAAAAAGTCATTGCAGTTTAAGGTCCCTGAGCTAAGCGAGTTGGCTGAGGCAGTAGAAGAAGGGAAAAGAAGTCTTCAGCATGCGGTATTTCTTGTGACCGCCAAGCTGATGGAGCTGTATTTAGGTCTTTATAATGAGTTCGTTCTTCTGAGCGATTCCCTGGGGGAAATTGACGCTTTGATCGGTCTTGCTTTCGTAACCCACAGTCCTGGAGATAGGAAGAGATTCAGCGGACCTATACTCACTAGAGCTGACCCTGCGAGAGGGCTCTTCCATGAGATCAAGCTATCGAAAGTATGGAATCCTCAGCTGTCCCTGCCAGAAGTTCAGGGCCTGTCGAGCAATACATTGATCCAGGCCAATGATGTATGCCTTGGGGGTCTCGAGCCCAATGCTATCCTGTTGAGTGGAGAGAATTCTGCAGGCAAGAGCACTCTCCTGAGGTCTGTATGCATTGCTGTGATCATGGCGCAAGTAGGATGCCATGTACCCTGTGAGAGGGCCGAAATATGCCCTGTGGATCGAATAATGACGAGAGTGGGTACGTCCGAAAAGATTTGGACAGCATTGACCAGTCTAGTTGCAGTTATGGGATGTTTGTCTTGCTTTGCAGGTGCTAGGGATAGAATATCTGCAGGAGAAAGCACTTTTTGCGTGGAGATGACCGAGGCATCTGCCATCTTAAGGCATGCCACACCAGAATCACTGGTAGTGATTGATGAGTTGGGCAGGGGCACCTCCCCTCTGGATGGGGAAGCAATCGCTGCTGCTACTCTGGCTTTCATTGCTACCCGATGCAGAACACTCTTTTCAACCCATTATCAGAAGCTCAACTCATATTTCGCATCCTCACGAAATATTGCAATGTGGCACATGTCTTCTGGAGTCGAAGGCGAAGAGCTCGTTGCTCCCACTTTCCAGTTACTGCCTGGTCCTACGAAACAAGGTAGTGGTGGCATACAGTGCGCACGCAGGTCTGGTATACCTGATGCTGTCCTTGTACGAGCTTCTGAGATTTCACGAAAGAAGGAATCGCAAAGGTATATATCTCCTCTAGAAATGCAAGTACTGCTGAAAGTGCATATCCGCCTCCAGCAGTTGACAAGAGCCATTGCTGGAGGCCAGCCAAGGCAAAACAGCCTCAGGAACCAAATTCGGGAAATTCAAGATCTTGTTAGACTCTCAATCTTCAATGAGATTTAATTCAGCCATATATTCGTTTTATTATCTTTTTTAAATGTGTGTTTAATAAATAGAATCCAAAAATTGACTGATATCCCACAATCTTACGCTGCCATCTTCAGCACAGGACAAGAGATGCGTAGAAGACACCCAACATAACTTGCGAATGGTTCTTGTATGCCCATGCAGAGAGCAAATTTGTTTTCCTTCGTCAACATCCCAGACCACTAAAGTATTTTTACGCGTTCCCGCAGCAGCTAATAAGCCTCTATGCGGTGAAAACTCCACTATGTTGTGAACATGAGACGCATGTTTCAAAGATGAAGCCCTCCAGGGTGGCAAGTCGGCCTGATTCTCGTCAAGGTCGGGATCAAGATTAAACGAAATCAACTTCAAAGGTGCCTCAGAGACATCCCACACATGTACAGAGCCATCACTGCAGCAGGCTGCCAGAAGACTGCAGCTATCATCAGTGTTTGTGGATATTGAGGTTGGCCTTCCCCTGAGATCATTAATCGCATATTTAGGAGCTGACAGCCTGCCATCAACCCACCCCGTCTCCCTATCTAAGACATCCCATAGCAGTATTCGTGCTTCTTGCTGTACTAGCTGCGCATGTGCTGTCAAGAGGTATTGCTTTGACGAACTGATCTCCACAAAGTCACAAATCACTACGGGACCAGACTCCCACTGAACATTTTCAATGCAAGTTCCATTTTGCAGATTCCACAAGCGAAACGCTGCATCTCCTGATGCTGAAGCAATCATGTGATATTTATCTGATATAGATATAGAGCTCACGAGGGAAGAGTGGCCAGAAAGCGTGTAAAGGCAATCTCCAGTCTCCATGCTCCAGATTTTGACAGTGCTGTCTGTTGATGCTGACACCACTAAAGCGCCATCACCCGAGAATACAATATCACACACCCTATTATCATGTCCTACAAGAGTAAGATAGCATTTCAAAGCATTATTACCAGTATCACACAAGGCGTCGATTGACGTTTCTACATTCCAAATCCTGACTGTCCTGTCCAGAGACCCACTTGCCAGCCATAGTTTATCCCGTGACAGGCTCAAGGTCGTCACAATATCAGTATGACCTTCAATTTTACCTATTAATTCTCCTGACTGTAAATTGGATACATAAATATTGCCATTTTTGGCTGCGCAAAATGAGTACTGGCCACTTCCACAGTCAACGACCACAACATCATATATGGGAACAGAATCCGGCAAAAAACATAGCATAGTGCACGCCATTCTGGAAACTTTTGCTCTCAATCGTGTAATTTGTAATTCAATATCTTCCATCAGCGACGGCTGAAGTTCCAGGGCTCTTTGATAATGAGCCAATGCACCTTTGAGATCGTCCTTGCTTCCAATAGCCTCCAGACACCTTGCTACTTGGACGTGCCCAGCGGACCACCTTGGACGCATCCTTACAGCATCAGATGCGAGATTTAATGCACTCTCTCTTAATTTAAGATTATGCTTCGTGTCATCATCAACACTGTTCAATAGCAAGATGGATTGCCGTACGCACGACTCGGATGTGTGTTCCCCCCACAAAGCCGAGTCACCGGACATAGATATCGTTTATCAGGCTGCTTTTATCCCAGGTAAATCAATTTACACATATAACAGAAACATTATATTGCATCAAAGTAAACTACATTCGTGTTTCTCTTACTACAATAAAAAAATATGGTGGGTCAACGCCCTGCGATTGGTCAAGTGCCTTGTGGCCAAACCAGTCACAGGTACTGCCGCAGTAGTGATCTTGATTGCATCTCATTTTAAGGGATAAAAACAAGTTTCAACATGCAGTTCCACACATCCTTCCAATCTTCTATGAACAGGGAAGTGGAGTAGATCATTCTGATCCATCAGGAAACCTTGTTAGTGCGTCTTTATTACCATCGACATAGTACTCAACTATGGCCTTCATCCTTTCAAATTTGTTTGGATGGTAGTTGACATGAATCATGACTGGCTTGGTTAAATCCATCTTTGGTTGGTCGTGACGAAGATGTTTGAATAAAACCTTTGAGTTCATGAACTTGTAAATATCCATAGCTCTCCTTGTCACTGCAGGGTCCTGCAGCAAAATCAATGCAAACAATTACCACATTGTGGTTGCAAGCTGTCAATAAAGAATGGTTAGCAAGGTGCTGGGCGAAACGATTCCGTTGTGTGATTGAATAGATAATTTAATAATTTGGTGATAGCGTATGTCATACCTTATTTTGAGGGCTGTTGGGGAAAAAGATGCATTCATTGAAAAGAGCTTGATCCCAACCGTTCTCAGTTTCAACCCTGTGAATAAGCTTATCCAATAAATCCATAGTTGCCTGTGATGGTCTAAGATAGAATAAGCCAGAGTTGAAAACGAATATTCGCATAGAATGGGCATAACGTGCCCAACCCATCGACTCGTCATCCTGTATCGAAATAATGTTTGCACTGGTCAAAACGTTCATTCCTGACAAACCAACACATGATGAGGGATCAACAATCACTCACTAGCACGTCGTTGTACCCGTATGCCGTCCCTGCATCCCAGCCATCGCTCATTGACTCAACATCGCTATCCCGCACCAAGTGCTCGAAAGGATTCCGAAGAGTAATGATGTCCACGTCAGAAAGAAGCACAGAATAACCCAGCTCCATGAAGCGTTTCAAGATTCTAAATTTAAGAGCAGACACGGCGTGATTACTTCCTGTATTCTTCTGGGATTCGGGGATCTTAACATCCATTCGAAAAACGTGAACACCACGAGACTCGACGTTCCTTTTGGTCTCATCATCAAGGGCAATAATCAATGCATTTTTTATTCCCACCCTTAAAACACCATCGATCCAGACGTCCAGCATGCCGCCCCGTTGCGCATAATTCTTGTTCGAGACAGCGACAAGTACCTCATTATTTATCGCTATTTTCTTCAAAATGGAACCAAGATCGGGATCTGCCGACATTCGTTGCTCGGAGGGCTTCCACACGGCGTGCCGATCACCTGCCATATTCAAAGAAGCCTCTCCACGCGAACGCTGAATAGTTGTTACCAACACTCCCAACACAAATCCGGCCAAGCCAGCAATCACAATCACTTTTTTTCTACTGCTCATTAAGTATGATTCCCTTTTCATGGCCATCGTGCTCATTTCTCGCTTTAAAATTCCTCTCCCCGACAGCCCATGGCCAAGTGAGATCTATCAAGATGGCGGCAGGTTTTCTATTGTTTTCTCAGCTACTCTATTATTTCAAACATACCCGTGGTACACATCAGGGATTTGCCCGAAAATGAACAAAATAAACGAAATGAGAACCAAGCAGTCTGAACTGGCCATTCAAACCTTGATGGATTTCTAGATTGGCAATCGAAGGGATTTTACACCGATTGCGAGACGATGGGCATAATATATTTAAAATGATTAGATTTGTCGGAAATGCAAGGCTGCAGTTGATCTTTTCCACCTTTGGGCATGGAACAATACCATGTTCACCTGGAGTCACTGGAGGATTCAGTCGAGGAATGGCGCACGGTGTTGAATGGCTCAACAGCCTCGTGAATTATGAGCAGATTGGAGTACCTAAAAGTGCTGGAGGAGACTCGGATCTGGGCTTTCCGATGGTATGTTTTGTTGTGTGTGGATACTGTAAACTGTGTGCTGAAACCAAACTGGAGTCCAGGCTCATCAGTCCTCTAATGACTGATCTGTTACATGGATACGAATACCACATCATGGACTGATTCTGGAAATTTCGTTTATGCCTTAGGATCGCATGAGGCTTCTTCTGGCGAAACTAGGGTCGCCTGAGAAAGCATTGGGCAAAGTTGTTCAGGTTGTCGGGACCAAAGGGAAAGGTTCTACAGTTTCATACTTGGAGAGTATTTTGAAACACAGTGGATACAAGGTGGGATCCTATACAAGGCGAGTCACCATTATTTTTATTGAGCATGTGCATATTTTCTTAATCTATTCTTGCCATTCGGCTGCCATTCTTGAGCTATCTGTGAGCCACAATTCCTTTAGCCATTTTATGCTTGTTCCTTGCAGTCCACATATCCATAGCTTGTATGAGCGCATACGAGTGAATGGGAGACCTATTCCAGAAAATGATTTTGATTCTCTTGTGGAAGAAAGCAAATCAAGCATTGATTTGTGCCAAAAGGAACTAGGATTGGAGGGCACTGTATCTCATTTTGAAGTGCTGACAGCATTGGCATTCAAGTATTTTGAACAAAATGGAATAGATGTTGGGGTAATTGAGGCTGGATTAGGAGGCGTGCGGGATGCGACAAACGTTTTTGAGCCTTCCCAGATTCTTGCCACAGTCGTGGCTCCTATTGGTATGGATCACGCTGCTGCGCTCGGAGGCACCATAGAAAGCATTGCTACAGCAAAGGCAGGAATCATCAAGCACAAGGTGCCTGTTATTGTTGCCAGACAAAGCAGCCATTTGGCTGAGGCTATTGTATTACATGAAGCTTCGATAAAGGAAAGCATATCAACAAAAGTTGCATCGAGTGTGATGTACCATATCGAGAGCCATGAATATCCTTCTCAGGGGCAAAGTAAAGATATGCTGAAGCAAAATGTGATTTTCCAGGTTTCTAGAGATTTAACAGATGGATTAGTAGGAATTAAGGGTAATCAAGATGTTGAAATAGAAGTTTCATTAAATTTGGTGGGTGCCCACCAAGCAGAGAATGCTGCAACTGCAATCACCTCAGCAATTTCCATGGCCACGCATGGAGGGATGGAGAGGATAACAATTGATTCAATTAAGGATGGATTAGCAGCAACCAAGCTTGAGGGTCGCTTTGAAGTTATAGAAAATGAATTGGATCAAAACGATCTGCCATTGTATACAATTGTTGATGGGGCACACAATGAGGACTCTGCAATGTGCCTGTCCCAGACAGCAAGATCGTACTTCCCGGATGCTCAGATTGCTCTAGTGCTGGCCATGGCATCTGATAAGGATCACTATGGCTTCTGTCGTGAAATTCAAAAAATGGAGCCATCTATTGTTGTGTTCACTGATGTAGCCATTGCAGGGACATCAAATCGCTCTGCTGCACCAGGGGTACTGGCAGGAGCATGGCAAGCAGCAAAGATGAATTATGCAAGGAAGGGATGGCGATGCAGAGAACTGATTCAGGCCTCAATAAAGGCTGCAATTTCTAAAGCACGGCATGAGTTAACAGGTCCAGGAGAGGGCAAATACAAATCAAAGGTAATTTTAATCAGTGGGTCATTGCATGCAATTGGAGCTGCAAGAGACATCTAGAATGTAGGATTTTAATTAGAATTAGAATATGATGCTGTCTAGTATTTACATTTGTGCTTCAAATATTAAGCGAATCTAATTGTCTTCTGCAAACTCATCATCATCTTCCAATCCCCAATCATCATCCAAGTTAATGTCATCAACATCTCCTTGGAGTTCTTCTTCCAGCAGCTTTTCTTCTTCAGCAGTAAGCTCAAGCACATCATCCTCATCTTCAAAATCATCGCCCTCTGGTTCCTGACTTTTAGGAGCTCTGTCTTCAGAAACATCTTGCAAAATTTCTTCATCCTCAATCTGAAACTCTGGAGCCTCTGTATTTGCCTCAGGTATGACTTCTTCTTCAACCTGCTCTTCCTCTTGGAAGTCTTCTCCATCAGGCTCATTACTTTCTCGAACATCTTCTACCGTCAATTTTTCCACTTCTTGGTTCAAGTCCACGGTATCATTAATGTTTTGGGAGGCGGTTACTACTCCATTGCTAGATGCTTGTTCACGTTCAAGTGCAGAATCCCAACCAGGAAACAAGTTTGGGTAGTCATCCGGATTTGCTAATGACTCAGCAGCTTTTGGATTTATTTTGATTAGATCTGATTGCCATAGTTTCACGACTTCTGTAACTCTAGAAGGGCAATATGTACGGGCAAAAAATGCAGCCTCTGGTAATCTCCCACATTCTACAAGTAAATCAACACAACCATGCTTGTCTCCTACCATGTATTTGCAAATGAAGGCAATATTGTCTTTCCCATGCTCATGTGCCATATCAGATAAGGCAGATGTGCCCTTGACATTTCCTTGTGCAGAGTACAGCATTAACAAGCCACTCCAATCAAAAGCTTTATTGAAACACGACTCCGCAAGCTCCATGTTGCCTGATGAGAAAGCAAGTTCACCAAGTTGCCTCCATTTTGCCTCACTGTCAGCTTTTTTCGCCAATGATGAAGCAAGTTCCAGATGGCCCAGGGATACTGCAAGATCGAACTTGTAATCTTCATCCGTGGCAAGCTCCAGGGCCTTTTCTGACTCCCCTCTGACTTCTAAGAACTTTGCTAGTGTGTTGTAATGCTCTTTTGGGATGGTTTCCAAAATCTCATTTGCAGTCTCAACATCACCACGAAGAACAAGAGTTTTGTACTCGACAATGGACAGTAGGAGTGAGTAAGATGTTACTCCAAATTCTCGATCAACTAAGTATACTCTAGACTGGGCTGCAAGATAACCAAGCAAGTACATTGGACGGTCCAAGTGATGCAAAGTTGTGACTTCACCTCCAACACAATAATTCAGTCTCCAAGACGAGTTGTTATAAATGAAGCAATCTCCTACCCAAACTGCAGACTTCACTATCTCTGGAATTTCAGCTTGAAGATCAAAAGCATCCTCGATACCATCTTCATCTAATTCCTCCCCACTTTCAAGGACAGAATCCACAATATCCTGCTGATATGAGAGCAAGAAAATAGACTCATCCGTGCAAATAGCCACCGAACCGCCCGACTCGGACCAGTAAACAGCTTTAGCGGAAACATCAATGCGCCTGATTGTTTCTCCAGTCGCCCAATCCAGAAACATGATGAAGTCTGATGTCCTGACACCAAGCAGCGCACCACCATGAATGCCTTCAATCGAAAATGGCAATTTAATGGGAAAGGCTTCTTTGAAATTTTTATGCACCTTAATTGTCGTTGAAGTTTCTCTTGTTGCAAAAACATTTGAGTCCTGACTCCAAACGAATTCAAGCGCAGAGCCAAAAGCCTTGTTTCTCCAGGCCAATGCGGTGTACACCACATATTCTCCATCACCACATACAGTTACAAATCTTCCATTTGGAGAATGCGCTAAACTTTGAGGATAGACATCAGACGATCCTAGATCTTTCACAGCAAGAGGTAATCGTTCACCGACTCCAGCAGCTTCCGCAGCTTCAACTCCTAGAGCTTTGATATTCACTGTCTGGATTTCATTATGCCGAGCCCATATCACTTTTCCTGATGCATCCATGGATGCCAGGGGCTCTTCCCTACCCATAGATATCAAGACACATCCTTCGTCATATCCTAGTGCAACATTATTGCTTCCCCTCGCGGTAGCAATAGCCCAAGCACGTTCCATTCCATAATTGAGTGTATTTTCCAGCCTGTAAGTTGTCGAGTGCCACATCTTGACAGTTCCATCTTCTGATGCTGTCATCACCAACGGCAGCTCAGGATGGAAAGCCACTGATGAAATATTGTGAGAATGCCCATCGAGGGTCTGAATGCATGCCTTCGTCTGGTAGTCCCACACTTTGACGAGGCTATCATCAGCTCCAGAAACCAGATATGGCTTGTCTCCAACATAATAATCCACACAGTTCACGCCCCTCTCATGGCCCTCCAAAGTAAAATTTGGCACGGGGGAACCTAAGGACCACACTTTAACTGTACGATCAAGGGATGCTGAGGCAAACGTATTTGTATCTTTTGGATTGAACACGACATGCATCACGTAATGGCTATGCCCTTCAAACAACTGTGTGCACACCCAACCTCGATCCCAGTCCCATAACTTGATAGTCATATCGTCAGAGCATGTCAGAAGAAGAGGAAGCGTCGGATGAACAGCAACGTGACGAATATAATCTGTATGTGCTTCGAATTGCTGCACTTTATCCATCGTGTTGTAGTTATAGACCCTCACCAGCATGTCATCGGCACCGCACACAAGCCATTGCTTACGAGGAACAAACTTCACCGTTCGCACTGGCAACTCGGTCACCTCGAACGAATTAACCAAATTTTGTTCAACATAGTTCCAAATATACACATGCCCTGAGTAAAGCGATGCCACAATCCATGGCTCAGTTGGATGAATATCTAGTCCCTTCACTCGCTCTGATCGTTGGGAGAAGACCCGCTGCAAGACAAAGTCCATAATTCACATTACAATCACCAACATTCCAGTATACATTGCGTAAGAAGAGATCGCCAGTCCAGCCACTGTCAGCAACCAGCCCGGATCATGAACAACAACCGCACGTACCTTTGCGTCCAATCGCAGCGGCTGCAATCAACAACACATCACAGGTTAGGCAACGTATAATTACAAGATCTATAACAATACTAGTGAGGAGAACATGAGGAAAAAGAACAGTGCCCGAGCCAAAATCGCGTCAATCGTGATGAACACGCACCATGACTCCACTCCTTGCAAGAATGACCGATCCACCACGTAATCGCAACAACAAATAGACAATATGTCGTGAGAGACCTGGTTAAAACATCTGAAAATTTAGCATGAGGTGGACTCGTTGCGTGGTACTGTTTTTGGTCCCAGTGTAGCAAGACATGGCCCGATATATCTATTATGGATACCGTCCGATTAAAGAGTATGGTTGATGGGTCTATGTGAAATTTCCTAGATCCAGACACGTCAAACGCTGGTCCGTTTCATTCCCAGAGTCAGAAAAATTTCCGCTCCTTCTTTTTTATCATACTAATAGGTGTAAGCACACAAAGGTACGACTGTGATGGTCATATATATTCTGTTTGGCAAATTTTACTCGCTGGGACGGCTGTTTTCTTTTTCGTGATCGAACCCAGCCGGTAGCGGGCCACGTCCATTGCATGACTCGTTTTTCTATATTATATTATCACTTCGATATTAGAAATAAGTTTGGTGACCATTCTTGCAGAAACAAAGGAAAAACCAGACGAACAATATATGTCATCCGCTGACCTTGGAATCCCGCTGCCCTCTGGACCTGCCCTCGGAGGTTTCGACCCTTTTGCAGAAGAGGGAGAGTCCAAAAAGAAAAAGAGTGAAGGTAAAGATAATGTACATATCCGCGTTCAACAGCGAAACGGTAAGAAATCATTGACAACTGTCCAAGGTTTGCCCGCCGAATTCGATTTGAAGAAGATTCTTAAAGCTCTGAAGAAGGAGTACTGCTGTAACGGCTGCGTTGTCGAAGACGCTGAGGCAGGAAAAGTCTTGCAACTTCAAGGAGATCAGAGGAAAAACGTGAGCACGTTCATCGTTGAGAACGAGCTGGCAAAGAAGGACAACATTAAGATTCACGGATTCTGAGAAAGAAGTGGTCCGCGAATCCAGGAGCAGAGAATTTTTTGTTATCATTTCAAAGTTGAAGTCTGAGTTGGAGAGATAGCAATTGATCAGTCGCATATACACGCAACCATACAGGGCAAGTTGGAGTAAGGATAGGTGCCCGGGCAGTGCTGGGAACGATTCACATGCATGTGCATTTACACAATATTGTGCATTAATGCATTGTGTTGCAATCATGACTCATGGGCGCTTTTTGGGCACCGAACCTTTATATAGGAGTTTACAATAAAGTTAATTTTAGCCAGACTAAAATGTATGACTTGTGTGTGTATGTCCGTACTTTCAGCTATTTTCCACTTATACCTTTCTAAATTCTCTGTTGTGTAAAGAAGCATGCGCTTTGTTGGAAAACGAAACGTAGGATCCAACAGTCTATGCTGTTTCTGTAACAGATTTCATCCCAAGAGCAGTGAGGACATCAGTGTAAATGCGCATTCTCCACATCAAACATGAAATTTTCCATGTAGTCGTCCGACATTTCCTTGCCAAATGCCTTCTCCAGAACATTGCGTGTTCTATCATTCTCTAGCTGCTTAGCACTAAACTTGGAATGCGCACTCTGAATCTCACGTAATTTCCGATTGATTTGATCTCCGGTTAATCTCGAGTTTTTTTCCACTGGCGTAGATAGTTTAGCAAACTGAACATGAAAGTCGGCAAGGGCCAAGCCATATTTCATAAATTTTCCAACATCCTCTGGATTAGTAGGACGCATAAGCACACAAAGTGGAGAAAATATTTCCTTTCCCCATTCGGGTATAGATCTATTAGTCTTAACATTATATTTCTCCTGCAAAGAATTGACTGAATTTGCATATAGCGATGGTAAGTTCAGGTTATTGCTTACTGGACAGGGATCAATTACAGCCAATGAAGGCCTTCCATTGTATGCTACCAAATCCAGAGAGAGTATTGGCAAGTCAAAGGACACCCGAGGGTACATGACACAATGCAGAACCTGAAGACCGTCTTGTTTCACAGCAACCTCGAGATGCAATTTACGGAAGCAGAAGGACTCATATACCCTATTTTCAATCTGCATTCTAGGGTAGGCATTACTTCCAACAGGAGGATCTTCCAAGTTGTGTCCCATCTGACGTTCTCCAGTAGGATCCAACGTATCAACATAGGCGTATCTCTGCGCAAAATTACATTCATAATCATCTCACGTGACACTTCCACATAGGTTTTATAACAACAGCACTCACTTCAGGAATATGGCTCGGTTTCAAGTCGTTAAGATATTCCCTCCACATCATTTCTATCTGCGAGACTAATAGTTCAATTTGAGGAACAACTGATCGACCAAGTCTCCAAGATCCCATCTTCATAATGTCAGCAATCTGACTTGCTGACAGGTTATCTGCAATCATAAGAGCAATGATAAACGATTTCCTTATCGGAAAAGTTCATTGTAATAGACTACAGACCTGGTATATTTTCAGGTCTCTCAGCAGATACCCCACTTGAGCCCATGCCATAAAATAAGTCGTGTATAACAGGATCCTTCATCATTCTTGACCATTCCTCTGCTTCCTCTGGACTCAACCCATCAGGTACGGGAGAGCCTTGCGAGGCAAATATCGCAGTATGCAAGGACCTGACAACCATATTTTCACTATTTCTGCGATTGTGACTGGAAAATTCTTGAACAATGCACCTTTCCTTCACAATTGACTGCAGGTAACGCCAACCTCTTCCTGCAGAACTCGGACGACTACAGTTCTTCTCCAGCGAATTAAAGCGCATGGCTGTTCTACATTCAGGTTTCTAATTCTTTTCTATTAAAAAAAAATTGCTTACGATTGAGAAGAAAGATTTTTTTCGCTTTGGTGATTTGGCCTGCTCACAATGTGCAAAAATTAGTGAAAGACAGATCCTGCACTGCGGCAGTACAGCTGTACTCAGTACTGAGAACTACTAGTAGTGATTAGGATGCACAAATGCAGAGGCAAAATCTCATTTGATCATGTCTAAATTCGGTCTTCTACTTCGAAAGAAACCTCAAGATTCAGATCAAGGTACATGATTGATGCAAGATATAGAATATACAGCGGAGGCTTTCATTTAGACCAGCACATGCATGCCCCTTTGGAACAGGCGAAGTTTTCCATTTGCCGGTTAGAGTCTTCAATAGGCTGTTGATTAGAAACTATTATTTTATTCAATCATATAGATTGCTTCTATGGCTGAAGAGAGCTTTGAGTCCCTCGGAATCGATACAAGACTTTTAAGGGCACTAAATAAGCGACAATTTGTGAGGCCTACGCCAGTTCAATCTTCATGCATTCCAAAGGCATTAGAAGGCCACGATATAGTTGCCAGAGCTCGAACTGGTAGTGGTAAAACAATGGCATACTTGATTCCTGGATTCCAGCGAGTTTTGCAAGTTGACAAGGGGAAAGTTGGTTGGCAGGCTTTGGTTTTAGTACCGACGCGAGAGTTGGCTGAACAGACCCTTGAAGAGGCTAAATTTCTCGCTCAGGCATTCAAGAGTTCTATTTCAGTATCCCTTTTGACGGGAGAAGGTAGAATTCTGCGACAAACTGCAACTACTGCGGGCCAAATTGTTGTTTCTACTCCTGGTAGAGTGGCTGAACTCATCAGGGCCAAAGTCATAACTTCTCAGATGCTGAATGCGAATTTATGCTTTCTTGCGTTGGATGAAGCTGATCTTCTTTTTAGTTACGGATATGAAGAAGACATGGGTGTCATCGCCCCATGTATACCTCGTTCGTGCCAGTGCATGCTCACTTCAGCCACTACTTCCGAAGAAGTTGAGAGACTGACAAGGTTACTGTTCCAAAATCCAGTTGTGTTAGATTTGCTCCCAGTTTCAGAGGATATCAATTCAATAGATCAAGATAAAAATAGTGGGGGGGATATAGATCATAGGCTGGTCCAACTTCCAGATTCTTGTGGACCACCTGGCTCCATGGCTGAGACCACAGAAAGGCTTTTGAGGCTTTTGACCATCCTAAAGTACGGTTTGGCACAAAAGAAAGTAATACTTTTCGTCAATTCTCCTGATTCTGGTATGCGTTTGAGGCTTTTTTTGGATGCCTTTGGAATTAAATGTTGTGAATTACATTCCGAGATGCCATTGAACACTCGAAACCATGTATTACAGCAATTCAACAAAGGTATCTTTGACTACCTTATAGCCACAGATGATTTCCATGGCCATGTTGAAGGTCCAAAGCACAATAAAAACAAACGTTCTCATAAGAACATGCTTGCTGCTGGAAAGAAAGATGTCGAGTCCGGAGTCACCAGAGGAATTGACTTCAAAGGTGTCCGGACAGTCATCAATGCAGAAATGCCAGACAGCGTGAATGGTTACATCCATCGAGTAGGCCGCACCGGGCGTGCAGGATCGAGTGGCACAGCTATATCTCTCACTAGAAGGGAAGATGATGATCTGATTGGTCAGGTAAATGGGGTTATCATGTCTGAAGGTGAGGGTGGAGTTAAAGCTTTTGACAGAATAACTAAAGTTGCTGTGGAGAGTCTCAGATACAGAGGGGAGGATGTGGCTAAAAGTATCACGAAGTCGGTTATCCGAGAAGCTCGAGCCAAAGATTTGAGAGCTGAATTGTTGAATTCTAAAAGATTGGCGTCATTTTTTGAAGAGAGACCGGCAGATCTCCAGCTACTTCGCCATGATCGCTCAGTTGCAGCATCTTCTGCAGGTGCTGCTGCACCTCATTTAAAGCACATTCCATCGTATCTGCGTGATCCATCACTCCAAGGAAAATCATTCGTTGGCTCATCAGATCTCTCAAACAATGGTTTTTTGCCGTTCAAAAAGAGGAGAAAGACTGAAAGGGCAGATCCTGTCAAAGGCTTTGCCAAAGCACCTAACAAGGGTGCAGACCACCTGTACGTCAATGCTTTAAGTTCCTGTGATTTAGATTTCTTTATGACTTTTTCCTTTGATGCAGAGAAGAACCAACAGAAATGGAATTGAGGGCAGAAGCAGCAGCCAAGAAAGAGAGAAAGCGGCTTGAAATGTCAGGAAAATACCCAGGAGGCACAAAATTTGTCCCGAAAAGAAATGTACGTAAGAAGAAGGGGAGAAAAAGGTAACAATCTCCTCAAAATGGCGATTATTATATTTTCGATTTTTAAGAAAAAAAAAATTGAATTGCACAGTTTTAATCTCTATTAGAGGTCCTCTAACGATCTTCAGATCCATCTTGCAAGATGCCAATTAATTGGCCATTGGCACAGTGCCAGTAGTGGCAACATGGGCAATGTCTGACAATCAATGGATGTCGACAAGAAATTAAAACAGGTGGCCCTAATCTGTAAACCATTCAACTTTTTAGATTCTTATATTTTCATTCTTTTTTTTACACCATGGGAAGGTTCGGAGGTAAGACTTTTTGTCCAAACTTGCGTGCAAACTGTGTTGCATGCAGAATTCCAGGTTGACGAAACAGTGGCACAAGGGGACGGAATAAGTGCTACGTCTGAGATATATCATTATTCAATTCATCTTAATTACCATCCAAATCTATTGACTGCTGATCGCAGGCGGTACTAACAATTCTTCCTTCAACGGGAGGACCACCAACTGGCAAAAAGTGAAGCGCATCAAAGAGCGGGTCTCCAAGAAGCGTGCTGGGGTAAGAGATAAACATAAATCTACAGCAATTGAAGGAGTGAGTGGTAAACGTACTGGTAAATCACAGCGTAGACAAGAGCGACGAAGCAGAAGGCTAGATAAAGAGGTTAAGGAAGTGGAGTCTGGCATGGACATTGATGGGTTTTCGAAGAAGAAGGGGACTCTAAAGCAGGCCTTGAAAAAAGTAGGCGTCTCTGGTCGGAAATTAGTTTCTAAAAATAGAGAAAAAACTGCAATTGCGAGAAAAAGTGCTCCTGATGATCCCATGCAGTCATAGTAGACAATATCGGCTCCAAGAAAAAAATTATATATCCCAGGACGAAGCCAGCGCAGGCATAGTGATTTTATTGTTGTCTTCTGTCGCCTTCAATATAGAGTATGGATGAAACTTTTCCAGGCAGATATCGGCAAATGGTAAAGAGTGTATTGGATGTCTTTGCCAGATTACCCAAAAAAGGAAAGCCACAACTGCATGAATACACTACGTTAGCATCTGTGGTGCTGAGCTTTGAGGTGGATAATTCTACCAAACAGTCTATGTCCCACTCCAACTTGCAAGTAATTGTCATCTCAACAGGTACCAAATGCCTACCGGCCAAAGACAGATGTCTTGTTGGGACATCATTGAATGACTGCCATGCTGAAGTCCTTGCAAGAAGACTGTTACTGTATTGGTTATACAAGGAGATGGAAGTTGCCATATCTGATGAATCGAAAGTCCTGAGGAGGGTAAATAATTCTTTTCAGATCCAAGATGGTATCAAATTCCATCTAGTTATCTGCTCTCCACCATGCGGAGATGCAGCAATAGTTGAGTTCGAGAAGGTGTGTCAGGGATTGACACAGCAGCCCACATGCAAGCGTGTCAGGACAGGGGCCAAGCCCATTCGTAGAGGAAAAGATGGTACTATATATCTACCAACTAGTGCGGATGTAGAAAAGTATGAAATGAGACAGACTAGAGGAGAAGTCAGGAGAAAACCAGGGCGAGGAGAGCCGTCTTCTAGTGTTTCATGCTCTGACAAAATTGCGAAATGGCTAAGAATTGGTTTTCAAGGTGGCTTGATGCTTTCGCTGCTTACAGATCCTTTGTATTTTGAGTCTATTATTCTATGTGGAGACTATGAAGATGAGGAAAAACGCCTTGCAGCGTGTGTATCCCTTGATGAGGGTGTCTGGGGCAGACTTCAGGATTTAAATGAGAGGCTACAAATGACACCGTTTAGCACATCAAAGAAGCCAAATTTTGAGGTTATACATGTTGATAGTGCATATCTACATGGATTGGGTCTATCGCAAGTTGGATGCCCATTATCTGATAGAAAGGTGGCTAGTGGATCATCTGGAATGTGGTGGGCCAACAACTCAAACTCGTGGCATCCCAAGAAAAGTTCAAATATACCTTTAGAGGGACGAAATTGTGAAGTAGTGATCGGTAAATTTGGATTTAAAGCTGGGTTTTCTGCGGCAAGATTCCACAAAGATATTCCAGATGAAGCGACAGTGCCAGAACAGGCCCGATCAAGGATCTGCCGCAATTATCTGACATCTGCCTGTCTTTCCAAGCACGGCCATAATAGCATTAAGGCATCCATATGTACCACTTATGAAGAATTGAAGAGCTTATTATCGCCAGAATATTCTGCAGCCTGGCATTCTTTACGCAAGGATCCATCAAGCCTTAGCAATTGGCCATTGAAAGAACCCACAAAGTTTGCAATGGGAATATTTGATCCCTAGTTGCGTTTTGCTTGATCCAGTATCCTTCTTGTAATCAATTCAAGGGATGACATGCTTGCTGTCATTTGAGTCGTTGAACTCGCGTCAAACAAGGACCTACCTTCCTCTGCAGCCTTGCTCATCTCAATATCTAATGGAATTTTGCCCAAATACGTCACACCAAACTTCGATGCCATCAATTCGACTGCACCTTGTTTTGCGTACAGAAGCTCTCCTAATGCCCTGCCACTAGAACCTAGAATTTTGTTGAGAGCCTCTTGCGATTGCTCTGTGACATCTCTCCCATCAGAATCTATAAAGACCAACGACGATATTGGACAAGTAAAACCAGACATGTTCTCCACAATTCCAAGGATTGGCACTCCCGTTTTGAAACAAAAGTTGATCTCCTTACGCACATCGATTAAAGAAACCTCTTGAGGCGATGTAACCACAATTGACCCAGCCAAGTTACCATATTGATTGTGGCACGGGAGCAAGAACTGGACGACAGAGATGTGCTCGTCCGAGGTTCCGGGGGGAGCATCAATAACCAAATAATCGAGTTCCCCCCAATCTACATCTCGCAAAAATTGCTTAATGAGTCCATTTTTCCTAGGGCCTCTCCAAATGACAGCGTCATCAGGATTGGAGAGCATGAATCCAATGCTCATCACGCCCAAGTTCTCATCCACATACACAGGAGACCATCCTGAGCTACTTTGGTGAATTTCTTGCCCTTCTAATCCCAACATTCGAGGGATGGAAGGGCCACAAATATCGATATCAAGTAACCCAACTTCTAGTCCTTTGGACGCTAGAGCAAAAGCCAGCTGAGCACTGACGGAACTCTTCCCAACTCCTCCCTTGCCTGAAAGTACTAAAATGATATTCTTTACATTTTTCAACCTTTCCGTGATCAGCATTATATCTGGATCCGGTCCTTTGGGAGCGGTAGCACATATTGTTTGGTTTGGACAACCAGCACACTGGGCCGCTTTGCCAGCTTGCTCACTTTCTGTACCCGGGCAATCTGCACATCAAATTAAAATTTTGATTCAATCATCCATGCGTACTGTCACGATGACTGATATGGGTGTCATGAGCCCTGTGCAATGCAATACATAAACTCACGTTCGGGTGCATTTTCGGGTACGGTCTTGTTGTTCGACATATTTCATCTATTTATATTTATTTCCAATTTAAACAAGCCCCCAAAGTTCCACGGCCCCTATTAGAAATTCCTCCTCGTTCGATAAACTATCATTCCCAAACGTCAAACTCGACCTAGAAATCCCATGGCAAAGTTCATTGTCGAGCCATATTGCATAACCTCCAGCACCGCCAACGGCGATAGCTTCGTTGCTACCCCACATGAAATAATCATTCTGAATCTCCTGAGATTTTTTATGCCACCAGTGCCACACTGCTGCTTGAGGACTAACCTTGAATACAAACGTTTCGCCTGTTCCATAATACCTGTTGGATATTTTCCATGGTTCAGAGCAGAAGGCACCAAACACATGCTTCGACATATCGCGCACTACTAGGACTGTTGGAGCCCAATTGGAGCATTTCCGTAACATTGTCTTCATGCTTATACCATCTCTCTGGGTGCTATACAACAGGTTCCAAGACTTTTGGCGATGCCTTATGGGCATATGTGATGATATTCCTTGAATGTCATTTTCAGATAAGAGCCCACTCTGTTCACTAGTTGAGGGAATTTGTAATTCTAGTACATCTATGGGAATGTTTCTTAATGGCAAAGGTTCCGTTTTAGATCCCAGCAGAAGACCTCCCTCATTCTGTTGTGGCTTTTCCAGTTCAATGCCTGGAATAACTGAATCACTTATGCCAGAAATGGAAGATGCGTGCCGTGAATGAAACCCTCTTTCAGAATCTTCATCATCATCTATATCCACAAAATCATTCATAGCGTCAATGAGCTTTCTAGCCCCTGTCACCAAGGAAGACCATGGACCCCTCTTCTTTGGTGAAGCTCTCAGACTGCTCATGCTTGAAGATGGAGTCAATTTGCCTTCACTTGGTCTCATCGATGGCGCTGGAGACGGGTTGAGACCTGAACCAGGTCCCAAAAAGTCCCCTTCCGATATCTGTTTCTCATCAGCCGTGACTTCAGAGAGTTCTGCAAAAACGACAAAACCCGTTCACCTCATGTCAACCCGGGAGGGGTAACATGCCAAAGGAATTATAAATGATCATATCTATATGTGCAAATAATGATCAATAACCATTGCCAAAACAAACCTTTAATAAACTTCTTGAACATGATTGGCCTAGGCAACAGCCAAAGTTAATTTGAAAAAAGTTATCGTGGCCATATCTTTTGTCATTTATTCCCTAGCCTTGCTTGTTTGGTTACAATTATATATATATATATATATATATATATATATATATATATGAATTAGAAAATATTATCTAGGATTAGAATAGAGCCAAAATATCAAGGTTTCAGCCCCAACGCACAATGGCTGAAGCCCATGTCAATCCTGCTCCAAATCCTGCAAGCCCCAAAATGTCACCCTTCTTGATATCACCCCTCCGAACCGCTTCATCGAGAGCAAGGGGAATTGAAGCAGCTGAGGTGTTACCATACTCAGAAAGATTGGATACGACTTTTTCTGCCGGTATATCAAGTCGATCTGCTGCTGCAGAGAGTATTCGCATGTTGGCCTGGTGCAACACAAGCCAATCAATGTCATCTTTTGTCAGTCCTGCATTCTTAAGGGCGCTTCCCAACACCGCAGGCACAGCTCGAACGGCAAACTTAAATACTTCTTGTCCGTTCATACTTAAATTACGGAAAGCACCCTCCTCTGATGCTCCTTCACTGGCAGGCTTGTTGCCAGCACCACAAAATGAACAGTTTAAATGCTTCATGCCCTTTCCGTCGGAATGCATGTCTATGCTAAGGAGACCACATTCAGCTCCAACCTCATCATTGGCTCTTAGGACCACAGCACCAGATCCATCTCCAAAAAGAATGCATGTTGAACGGTCTCTCCAGTCTATGTACCGTGAGAGTGCATCAGCACCAATCACAACTACATTCTTGTAGGTCCCAGCCTTGATAAATTGGGCTCCAGTCGCCAGCCCCATGACAAAACCACTACAAGCTGCAGTAAGATCGAAAGCAGCAGCTTTATTTGCACCAAGAGTCGCCTGGACCGTTGTTGCACTCCCAAAAAGATCGTCTGGGCTGGAGGTTGCAAGGATAATTAGATCCACCTCGCTTGGATCCATTCCCGCCATATCTAGGGCATTCTTCGCAGCAATAGAAGCATGTGATGCTAGTGTCTCGTCTTCTTTAAGGATATGTCGCTTCTTGATGCCTGTTCTAGTGGTTATCCATTCATCACTTGTGTCAACATACTTTTCAAGGTCTTCGTTCGTCAGGATCAAATCTGGAACCGAAGATCCACAACCAGCCAGTTGAACGGCACTATTTACATACATTTTTACTCTTAAACGTCCCAGTATCGCCTGATGATGATATTTAGGGCGAATTGATACTCTATCTGCACCCAAGAAGCTCACGGGACTCCTGGTTCGGAAGGCTGCGCCCAAGATTTCCATCATTCTGAGGCAATTATAGGGCAAAGAGGATTAATAAATACACAAAATAAGGAAATTTTGGCCAAGAAACGGCCGATGGGATAGAGATTCAAAGAATCGAGTCGTCGACCTATCTTTTCCAAATCCAAAAATTGGCGCAAGTACAGTTGAGCCCAACGAAATACTCTGTCCAAATCTATGTATATATCGATTCAGAAATAAAATTACTTAATCTACATTAATTGTACCAACGTAACTTGCTTCTTCAAGTACAGAAGCATTCGTCAACAGGATTTGCAAGGGGCTCTGTAGGCATATATGCCCATTTTCCATACATGCATGTATTCCATATGGAATGCATGGAATGCCAGTGCAGGACTGGTCGACATACTCTATCTATGTCTGAAACAACATTCTGCCAGTTTTCCATCAGAACTGGGACATGGTTAGACTGGGGCTGGGGGGATCCCTCCAGAAGCTACTGCTTTGAGGTGGTCCCTTCTGTTGCTTTTGGGATGGATAAAGAGTCTGATCTTCATCACGAGAGTTGACAACGACACATATACATGATATATGCCTTACAAGGGATGGTAGACGCCGCTATTTGACCGAGAAGGAATATATATATAAGTATCGTATCGTGTTTGGAAGGTGATGTTGTCTGTTAAACCTTTAACTTGTCATGTCTTAGAATCTTACACCTTTAACGTGCTCTTACGGCCAGTCTTTTGACAGCCTCGCCGCTTGATTTGTAACAAGAGCATCAGGACTGTCTAAATGAAATTATATCTCACTGCTGTTTGCATTCTGCAGCATCTTTGGCATCAACTGGCTGCAAAGACGGAGCTTCGGCATTCTCATCCTCATCCTCATCAGAATCTTCATCATTATATTCATCATCACTTCCATCGTCTTCATCTTCGTCTTCATCTTCTTCCCCTTCGATTGCTGCACCAGTAAACCAATCCACAGCATTAGGGATAATTTCTTCCCTCAGAAGCTCACAAACTGCAAGCAATTGTTCAATCTCCCCTTGAATTTCCTCAGCCTCGTCCCCTTCCATTTCAGCAGTCTCTTCGAGATTTGGAGGACTGAAAATATTAAAGAACGATTCTACTTTCTCTTTTTTGACCACGGGCGGCTTTTTGGCCTGACCTTGCTTCTTCTTCTTCATAACTTTAATTGTGGGATTCTTGGCATCAGATTTCCAGAGAATCTCGGTTCCCTCCAGACGATCTACTTGCATGATTCCACTGTCCAAGGACACATCCAAGCTAATTGAAAGACTTTTATTCGAAAAAAAATCGTTTTCTTTGAAAGTTAAAGTTAAGCTGTATCCCGTATCCTCGCCATCTTCATCCTCCAAGTCAGTGGTGGTGATGTCCTCCAGGAATGAGAGGATCTCAGCATCCTTTTCGGACATCTGCCAACAGGAACAAGAGTTTCATCAAGTCAACTGAAAGAAAAAAAAATAAACCATCTAATAAATGTAGGCGTACCATTCCATCCAGCATCTCGTGATTTCTCAAGGCTATGAGCCAGAAATCTGGAATTCCTGCGGTCTCTTCTTGGCCTTCTTCCTCATCTTCGCCAGCAACCTCCGCAGCGTCAGGATCTCGAGGAATCTCCTTTTCCCCACACACAATCTCCTTTCTTTTCTGATATAATTCATCTGAACAAAACAGAACAAGGCGCAAATCAAATATGAAGAGAGCTGAAATGAAAATAAAGACCAACCTACCAAAAAAAGGCTTGTACTTCAGCTCCAGTTCTTTCATTTGCTCTTCAAGCTCGTCCTCCAATCTATTATACTCGTCCTGAAGCTCTTCAAGGTACGAAATCCGCGCCTTTACAGGTCCTGGAAGGCTCTCCAGGAATCCACTGCTTGTGCCAACAAGGTTGCCCAGCGCTTTTTCCATAGCTTTCACCATAGACTGTTCAACAACTCCTGCAAGACAAAACAACCTAGGTATAAATCTTCAGCATACTTGTAAAATGAAGATTCTCGATTAATGGTTTGGATAGCAGGCATGGACCGTTGAAAGAAAGCCGCCGGGAAATTTGAACCGTTGTGAGTCTAGGCGATCAGAAGGTTTAAACGAGGGTTCGAGTCTTCACACTTTTATTTCCATTTATAGCCGACAAATCATATGCATCAGATAAAAACCTAGAAAATCGGACAACAACCTACCTGGAGGGAGATTCTGTAGCAGCTGAGCAAGCTGCTGCTCCTCCTCGACATCCTCGGCGTCCCTCTTGGGTGGCATATCTTTCTTTCTATATGACCGTGTCAAATATTTATGAAATAATAATTCCTCGTGTTAAAGTTTTAAAGTATCGCTTTCGTCAACAGGGCATAACTTTGTAAAGATCTGAAATTCTTCAGGGCATGGAGTATCCTGTTGACTGATCATCATACGACGATTCTGGCCGAGTGTAGGCACCATGTACGTATATGCTAGTGTGCACACCCTTTCCTTGCGTACATTTAACGCGTATGCAGGTGGTATTGATACAAATTTGCTTAGATTCCCTTGAGACCAGATATGGCAGCTTGGCTTGTCCAGGTTGTCAGTGCAGTCACAGCATCCACATATTCCTTCTTTGCTGAATCTACGGAACCAGATGTTGCAGCTTGTTTCAAAGCACTGATTTCAGCGATAGCAGCCTCTGCCGCTGCTTTGGTGTCATCATTGATGGATAAGGCCTTGGCAGCATCCTCAAAGTCGGCAAACCACTGCCCAGAGAGAGCATTTGCTGCAGAACCCACATCGCTGGATGCCAACGCCTCGCCAGCTTTTGCGAGAGCATTGACTGCAATCTGAACATATACAATCTCTTTTTTCGTGCTTTTATCCACAAAGCCCTCAGATCTGGAAAAGGCCCGTTCAGCCTTCTTCTCTCCAGCAAGTCTCTTTTGCCGATTGGCCTTTGCCCTTTCAACCATCTCCTCGTCATCGTCATCAGGAATCAGTGCATAAGAAGGCAACGACACGGTAGACATTAATGGTAAGGAGAGCCAGACAAGTGCTTGTCGCCTACCGGCCTCGGGCACCCACAGACTGCGCTGCTGCGCCATGGTTCGAACACCTTGACGTCCTTTAGAAGAACTCAAAGTTTGAGACGCCTTGGCGTGACACACTTTCATGGACAACATAACCTCAGAATATCAATTAGTAATTCTGATCCGACAATTTAGCAGCGATCGACTGCAAAACAATAGATACCACGTCAGCCACGGTTGAACTACGAATGAAAGCCCAACAATATCCAGCCAGATATTTCCCTTCCCTGGATGATAGAGCAATGCCTCGATTTCCAACGATACAAAATAAGTTAGCAAAATAAATGCTGCTTCAATCAGTGAACTATGCACCCATCCGAAGAGACAAACCCAGGTTCCAGGCTATTAGACCATCACCCCGACCATCATCCCAGAGAGTTGGAACTCCGTGATGACAATCCCGTGATCGCCATTTCCCTCAATCTATACATTCCATCACTATCACTATCTACGAGTATCATCACTATGAGAAAACACCATGACTGGCCAATATCGTTGCTTCTAGCTTCCAAAGGTTGGAGCACCACGTCGGCTGTCGACACAACGCACCTTTCACACAAACTAAAAAAAAGGTGCAATATGAAACAATGCAGCGGTAGATGTACATAAAAATTATCTACTCACTTAAATTCAGAGTTACTTTTCGCATCGACTCCAGATGATATTTGGGCAGTGCACGGTATGTGGCCACAGCGCTGTGCTACCATAAGCTGTCTCATGGCACATCTGCAGGCCTACAATGGAAATCCTCAGCATTCCATTCCAAAGTATTTCCTATAAACGATGGTTGGATGTCGATGCCATAGAACAACAGTAGAAGAATTTGTTCCCTTGTTATAGTATGGCCAAGTTATTGCTATTGTTGGCTCAGGGTAAAGAGAGATTACTGTAGACAGGTCATCGAGAGGGTCGAGTCATCACTTAGTTCATTGAACATTAGTCTTTCTGAGTTTTGGGATATATTTCTGAAGATCTAAAGGAAAAGATTTTGGGGGTTGGCGATTATGGCTCTGAACGCCGCGACCAGCGAGCGCGGGGAGGCTGAAATATTCACCTATGAGTCGTCGACCATGCACTATGGGATGAATTGGAGCGTACGTTACTCTACTTTATATTTTTTTTTGTGAGATAGCTGGTGGCATGAATCTCTTCGCTCGGCAGCGACCGTTGACTTGTGAGGAGTTGTCCAGTAGTTTGCTGGCACTGTGAACTGAGGCTCACGTCATTTATGGTTTTAATCTATTGCGTGTGCTTATCGCGGGTGTCCTGATGAGGCACTTGAATATCTTTCTGCCTTTAATTGCATAATACATATATTTGAGATTGACCTTCGAATGATTGGCTTTTGCAGTATCGTCCTGATAAAGGTATCCGCTTGGCAACTGGAAGTTTTGTTGAGGAATACAACAATAGAGTAGAGATTCTTTACCTGGATAAAGATACACAGGGAGGAAAATTGGTGTCAGATGCATCTGCTTCGTTTTCGCATCCGTTTCCACCTACACAAGTAGCATTTATTCCAGATCAAGCTGGGAACCGACCTGATCTATTGGCCACTTCTGGTGACCATCTGAGGATTTGGAGAATTTCGGACGAAGGGACGAGACTTGAAAAAATGCTTCATACTCCAAATATTTCTGGTCGAGTTGACGGTGCATGTGCAATGACTTGTTTTGACTGGAATGATCTGGATATCCGGAGGATATCAACAGGAATGACAGATTGTTCGGTGTCAATATGGGATGTTGAGATGGCAGTTATGGAAACCCAGTTGATGATTCATGATGGCGAAGTTTACGATATCCAATGGGGAGGCAATGATATTCTCGCATCTGCCTCTGCTGACTGTTCAGTACGCGTGCTAGACCTTAGAGACAAGGAACACACTACAATTTTATACGAGCCACCAAACAGAAGGCATCCATTAATTAAGTTGGCTTGGAACAAGCAAGATCCGCGATTTATGGCTATATTAGAATCTCAGACTCCAATAGTATCCATTCTAGATATCCGCTATCCAAACACTCCACTTGTCACCCTACACAAGCATGTAGATTCGGCCAACGCTGTCTGTTGGGCACCCCACAGCATGGGTTATCTGTGCTCTGCTGCAGACGACGGTCAGGCACTGATTTGGGATCTAAGTAAGATAGGGACTTTCGAAAATCGAGAAAGAGCGATATATGACCCAATCTTAGCTTACGGTGCTGGAGCTGTTATTAATCAAGTAAAATGGAATTCCTTGCATCCTGAGTGGGTGGCAATTTGCTTTGAGAACAAGTGCCAAATCTTGCGGGTTTGATCGAAATTCTTATTGAGCATGTAATTTTAATAACTGTTACAGATTCAAGGAATGCATTATGCGTTGTCATGCTCATGGTGCTTCATCGATTTCCTCATAAATGACCACCTGTGGCCCTGTCTGAGCTGGGACGTTACGAGCTAGTATGTCCGTGGGACCGTCGTAGTACATTCTAAAGTTTTTCATGTATACATGCATATCCTGAGTTGGAGCCCAGGTGGCGTCACTGCCCCCGTACCAGGATGCAATGTTTATCCCTTCAATCCTGACATCCTCAGTCAATCTCCAATTCACATTGTTTTTCTCAAAAGCTAACTCGCCGTTCACTGTGAGGCTGATCATTCCATCTGTAATATTTGGTGTATTTAACCTCATTTGAAGCTTGAGGGAGTTCCACTGGCCTCTCTGAAATCGAAAGGAGGCTCTATGTAGAGAAATCCCAGTATCAGAGTCACAGATGTTGCACTCGACTGAAGGCTCGCTTGCTTTACAGAGCGGAAGAGAATCACAGAAACCTGGTTCTTGATATGCTATAGGCAAGTAAACGTATGCCTCTCCGTAACCTTCTCTTCTCCACATTACTCTGTATGAAAAACAATTATACTCTTTGTTCCCACCGCCACATCCAATTCCATTCGATGCTCCCCCCATAAAGCCTGGAAATTTGCCACCTGCAGGCGCAAATATTGAAACCAAATTTAAAAAATTGCTGATGACATTTGTTTTGACATCGGCATGGGATTCTCCTCACCTTTGACAAACTCGAAATTTACAGGCATAAACACATCATACTCCAAGGTGGCTCCATCACCTGACAATGGGTCTGTCTTGTCAAATGGGTCCAATTTTGTCGGATAGGTATAGAATAGTACACCTCCTGGAACTTGAGATCCCGGAGACCAGGATCCAGCAGGATAACTGACTTTCATAACTGGTTGCCCTGAAGCTGATGTTGGGTCCTCAAGATATGCCTCGTATGGGTAGCTCTGTCCAGGAATTGAGCTGCATATCTGCCTCTTCTGTGCGCAGGAATTTTTCACCATAGATGGAGTAAAATATGCTAGCCCGTGGAACAAGTCAAACCGACCTTTCCAGGCAGGCACTGCATTCCCCCAATCAAACATAGCTCTGTTGTCAGTAGCAGAAGTCAGTCTTCTGGAGCCAATTTCCCAGACGTCTATACCGGCTTCTTGGGGCACAAGTCCTAATTCATCAGCGTTTGCAATAGAAATATGTAATTGAAATAAAATAGATATTGCTATCATACAGACGTAGCCCTTGCCCAAGAGACAAGCGATATCCACTCTCTCGACCATGTTGATTTTCAAAGTGTCAATTGTTTGGTTTCTCCTTGGTGGCACTAAGTCACGTAACAAAAATCTACAAATATCAATATGCTTGTATAAAGTTACAGTCTTTCACACTGCTAATTGGGCACACAGCTCCAAGGAAGGTTCATGTTAAAGCGGCAGGTGGTCTGAGATTCACGCTTAAGACAAATCTATCGATAAAATGTGTCTATCTAGCATAAAATAATGGTATTGATCTTTCTATCTGCAATCCAGCGAATGTGCCCAATTGGGTCGTTTGCGAGGAGCTTTTGGACCTGAAGGTCCTGATCGAAACGTGTTCAGATCTAGCTATAAACAGCTGGCAGCTACAACGGTAGCTGGGTGGAAAATGCTGGATCCCTTCAAAACGATCGGTCCGTTTGGCGAAAATACTATAGTCATGTTAGTCATCTTAGTCAGTTATTCCATTCAAATATCCTATTTGGCTTTGCTGCTTCAGGAAAGATATTGACTGCCAACATCCATCTCAGCCCAACAAATGTGTTCAAGATTTCAATCTCGTTGTGTTCATCACATGTAGTGCTTACATCAACTATAGCATTTATAAGCATTTATATTGCTCTTGAATTCATCGTATGCGCATGATTACATTGCGACTTGTTTTGCTAGCTTGTGTTGCAATTAAAAAAAAGATGCAGGACTAGTCATAATCTTCAAACTCCTCTGGTTCTTCAATTTCCTCGTAAACGATTGTAGACTCTATAGGACCGCCGATATCCATCGGAACGACTCTACCCTCAGCCCTGGATGTCAGGGTTGCTGGCCCAGTGCGGTATGCCTTCATGTTCTTCAGCAATGCAAATGTGTCCTTTGGTGGAGCCCATGAAGAGTCGCTTCCTCCGAACCAAGACGCGAAAGTAAGGGCTTCAATTTTTACCTCTGCAGTGGGAATTTGGCATGGATAAGAAATTGGTTAGGTATTCAAGATGCGAGGATGGAGAAAAACAACAGCAACAAAGAACAAGTGTGTGTTCAGTATGTATGCAAGGCAGCGTGTGAAGCAATGCACCACAACTTACTCTCGTCGTTTCTCCAATTCATCTTATCGAATGATGCTTTTGTTCTGCCATCGATCTTAAGCTCGACGTAGCCATTCGATGTATTTGGATCGTTGAGGACAACAGTGACACTGATTCTCTGCCATGCCCCTCGCTTAAAGTTGAAGGTTCCTCTCCCAAATGAGATTCCGGCTCTAGTGTTGCAAACTGTGCATGGACCACTTGTTTTTCCACAAGGGGGAAATTTGGTACATATTTCTTTGCTTTGTTTGCTTGGGCCATAGATGTAGAGCTCACCCTGGCCTTGTCGCCTCCACATTATCCTTACTGAAAAGCAACTTTCACCACTATTGCCTCCTCCGCATCCTCTTCCGTTGCTTCTTCCGCCTGCAAGTCCTGGTAGCTTTCCACCTACATGAGATACATGAAACTGGTTGGATTAGTTTGATACGGAACTGCCAGAACAGCTCACTTGCAACTGTGCGGTTACAGAGTCTTCTTGATCTGATTCTACTGTACCATTCAAACTGCGAAAGACGCACCTTTGACGAAATCAAAATCACTTGGGAAATACACATCATATTCTAAAGTTGCGCTCTCGGCCGAGAATGGATTGTCCTTTGTAAAAGTATCCTCTTTGTATGGGTAGGCAAAGAACAAGATACCTCCAGGTTTTGGAGACCCCGGTGACCAAGAGCCCTTCGGATAACCAATCTTCAGAACAGGTTCCTCGCTATTTCCTGTTGGATCCTTAAGGTATTCATCATACGGATATGAGCCAATATTTGACCTGCATTGCTTACCATCCTTACATATGTTGGCTGTCAAGGCGGGGGCAAGGTAACTCTTGCCGAACTTAGGATTGAATCTCCCGCGCCATGCCGGCATTTCCTCCACTTGACCTCCTCTGGCAAGTAAAAGATTTCTAGTCTTGACATATTCGACAAGGCTCTCCACGGACCCACCTGTGAAGGCCTTCAGCACCTCAGATCCCGGATCCGTGAAGTTCGCAGGACCCGCGATGCACTGCTGTAGAAACAATGCAAGTATAAAACAAAGTGCTAAAGAATCCATCTTATTTATTATTCTATTATCGATATTCGATCTGCGCGTGTCACTCTACGGGCAACTGGAGATGCTTTCCAACTGGTGGAGTGAGTTTGCCGCCTTGGAGTGATTTATTATCTTGCTACGTCACGTACGGCGTAGCAGACGAAGAATTCGCAGATATATCGATAGCGCGAGAAAAATTCAATAATTGTTACTATATGAGTCATACTAGTCACCGATAAGTCCCCTCTTACATTTTGGCCGTTTATCATTCTGGCAAATGGGTATGAAGTTGATCAGGAAGGAAGCCGCTTCCTTCCCCTTGCAAGGGGCGAATTGCTTGCAGGTCAATTGACCATGATCACCGTGCATGGTGCATCCCATCTGGGAATGATAATTCATTTTCAGGCAGTGACCTGACACCTGGGAGGTCCCGATAATTCCCCATGGGATTGTAGTCCATACTGTCTCGATTCTAGTCTATAACTTAAAATTGCCAATCGTCACCACTTGGTCTCGTGCAACTCTTCCTCAACAACAATTGGTGGGCGTGGGCTGGATGGAACTACAGATGGGGCTGATGGAAGATCACCCCTCCAGATTCTAATGTTGCGTAGGAGAATATGAGTGTCGCGAGGAGGGCCCCATGAAGTATCACTCCCACCGTACCAAGTAGAAAACTCCACGGCTTCAATCTTTGCATCTGCAAAGCAACCCATGTGCTCAGTTGTACCATTGAATGCTAAACAAAATGCAGGCATGAGGAGAGAAACTTACCTGATTTCTGCCTCCAGTTAATCTTATCACTGTAAATTGCTCTTCGACCGTTGTGGCGAATCTCAAGAATTCCGTTTGTGATATTTGGTGTATTAAGAGTGACATTCAAATAAATTTTATTCCATTCGCCTCGATTAAAAACAAATCCTCCTCTAGCATAGGAAACCCCCTTCTTGAAATTACAAAAATTGCATGGCTGTATACGTTCACCGGAACATTCAGGAAATTTGCTGCAAAATTCATCGTGCTGCATCCCTTCTGGCACATACATGTAAGCTTCGCCCCATCCTGATCGTCGCCACATGATTCTTGCATTAAAGCACCATGCTGGATCCGCCCCACCGCCACAGCCTCTGCCATTATTTGACCCTCCTGACAAACCCATGAGTTTACCACCTTTCACGAAATCAAAGTCGTGGGGTATGTAAACTTCATACTCAAGAGCAGCACTAACTCCTGATGTTGGGTTGTTGTAGTCCATTGTGGGGTGGCTCTTGTATGGATACACAAACATTAGCATTCCTCCTGGCCTCTCGCTACCTGGTGACCAACTTTTGGCTGGATACCATACTCGCATGACAGGCTGCTTCTCTCCAGAAGTTGTCGGATCAAGAATATATTCATCGTAGGGATACCTTTTGCCAGAGATTGCAGTGCAGTTTTTTTTACTGTCGTCACAGGAATTCTTAATTCTTGCAGGCGCCACATACGAGTCTCCATACTTGGGGTCGAATCGAGCCTTCCACGCGGGAGGCCTCCCATTCCCTGACGGAACAGCGGCATCCTGGAGGAGACGGCGTTGGATGAATTCGTATTCCATATGTTCTGCCGAGTCTAGCCTTCTATAGTCCAGCGCTGTTCCACCCTTCATGGGTATCGCACTCTCCTGTTGGCAACTGGCGGGACTGCCCAGAAGCCAGCAGCCAATGATGAACCACAAAATGGTAATCATACTTAAATGATATGATAATATTTTTCGAAATTTTTAATGTCGTTTACGGTGGTTTTTTCACCCTATATTACGACCTAACCAAGCACACGGCAGAGCCAGATGACGAGATCTAAACGGCTACTCTCGGACCTGGGATACTTCTCTCGGGGCTTTGGGCTAAATCAACCTTTCCGATTTTTTTATATAACTATTATGATGTACACCCTTTCCAAAATGGTTACAAGGTCAGGTAGATCAATTGGAATGCCTCAATAGGTGCACCAGCAGTTAGTCGCCCACTGAATTTTTCAATTGACTTCAGATACAATTAAAGTTATCCTGATTGCTAATAAATTGTTTATTTGACTGATTCAGCGAGTATTATTGTACAAATTGGGGGCAGCACGTTCCACCTTCGTATCCCAGTTGCAGCCAATGAGTTGGGCGCGAATTCCCGCGGTACCGGTACCGGTACGTACCCGGGATAGCGCGGATACTGGCCAGTACTGGTACCAGTATGCATACGGCCATATATGACCGGTACGTACCCGGGTGCGATAAATTGCGTTTAGCGGTTTGATATATAAATTGGGTATCAAAGTACCACAATCAGGATGCATAGATTGTGTTGATGCATGGAATCGGGACAAGGTGCTGAAATTGCGACTTGCCAAGGCTCCGTTGACCTCATCTTGCAGTGGTCTGGGAGCTGGATTGCGCTTGTCTTGCAAACTCATGGTATCGTACCTGCTATATTGATCGGGTACATTTTGGTATCTAGCCTGCTTCGGAAAGCACGAGGGAGATATTGAGGTTACAAAAGACGGCAGAACCTAATGGCCCATGCGAAGAATAACATCGAAAGAAAGGGTCCTGGCCTGGTGTTTCTATCATTTTACCATACGCGGATATCATAAATATAGTATCCAAAATTGGAAGGCTGTTCTGGGGTTTCATTATGGTAC